>MU183413.1:172094-202973 GCA_016904865.1 Pissodes strobi | reverse complement strand
CAGGGTGTCCCAGAATATGTGGAAAATCTCCCGGATTCATATATAGACGAAGTGAAAATAACATTGTAAGTTCATAGAATTTTTTTTATTAGAGATATGGGCCCTTAAATGACGTCACTGGAAATCGGTTTTTCCTGAATAACTTTTAAACTACTTGATGTAATTTAATAATTTTTTAATACGGTAGACACTAGATATGTGTCCTTAAAATGTACCCTTTGTAATACATTTTGCTTATTTAGTTCTCCAAGGACGGACTAGCGTTAAGACAATAGCGCTATTTTCTTGCACCCTGTATGATAAAGGCACAACAATAATACTTTTAGAGAGCTTAAACCATAAACTTAAATAAAGGTACCCTTGATCTATGTCAATAAATTGTACTGTTTTCGAATAAAAAATATTTTTGTTTAATGTGGTTTTTATTAAATAATTTTTATGTCGGTTCAACATGACCTCCTTCTAATCTTATGCATTCCCTAGCTCTAAGAATTGAAGATTGTTTGACCGTTCACAATTCCCCAATAGTTTCAAGTTTAAGCTCTCCAAAAATATTATTGCTGTGCCTTTATTATACAGGCTACCAAAAAAATTAGCATTGTGGTGTTAAAGCTAGTCCGTCCCTGACGAATTAAATATGCCAAATGTGTTTCAAATGCTCCATTTTAAGGAGACTTATCTAGTATCCATCATATTCAAAAATTATTAAGTAGTTTAAACGTTATTCAGGAAAAAGCCGATTTCCAGCGGCGTCATTTAGGAGCCCAATTGACAATAAAGAAAACTTATTGGAAATGATTATTTTTCATTGTCGCGAAATAAGGTTTAATGTTGGGGCATTGTGGAGGGTCAAACAATCTTTAATTCTTAGAGCTAGGGAATGCATAAGATTAGAAGGAGGTCATGTTGAACTGACATACAAAATTATCTCATAAAAACTATATTAAACAAAAACAATTTTTATTCGAAAACAGTTCAATTTATCGACATCGATAAAGAGTACCTTGTTTTCAGTTTCAGGTTTATGCTCTCTAAAAATATTATTGCTGTGTCTTTATTATACATGGTGCAAAAAAAATTAGCGCTATTGTCTTAACGCTAGTCCGTCCCTGGCGAACTAAATAAGCTAAATATATTACAAAGGGTCCATTTTAAGGACACTTATCTAGTACCTACCATATTAAAAAAATGTTAAATTACGCCAAGTAGTTTAAAAGTTATTCAGGAAAAACCGATTTCCAGTGGCGTCATTTAAAGGCTCATATCTCCGTAAGGGGGCTTGTAGGAGAAAATTATATGAACTTATAATGTTATTTTCACTTCGTCTATATGAATCCGGGAGATTGCCCACATATTCTGGAACACCCTGTATACATGTATTATTTATCAAGCCTTTATTTAAGCATTTCAAATTTACTTTTATAAGATAGTTGATCATATTTTGTTACCGCAGAGTTTTCTACCTACTGCCCCCATTAACCAGCTATGGGTTTTTACCACAATATGTGGCCCAATTCCCTTTGATCCTTTTTATTTTTATTTTTATTAAGGTTTCTTTGCTGGGATTCTTTACAATTCAAGCCAGCTGTTATATTTCAAGAACCACACTGAATGGTCATTATTTTTTGCTGGGAAAGTACACACCGGCGAGTACGTCGCCAAGCGAGCCTATTTTCGGTCTTAAGGTAAAAATAAAAATCAGTACTCTTCGGTCCGCGTTGAGTTACACAACCCTAGGTAGAGAGCTCTGCTTATTTCATATTTTTGCTGATATCGTATATTTCGTTTACTTTTATAATTTAGATTTTCACGAATAAATCTCTAACTCTCTACTGATGTTTGGCGCTGCCAAAACTGAAAGAATTTCAAATTCACGAGTAAATTAAAATAAGCGTATATAATCTATCTCTAACGCTAAACTGGGAAACAGATCATGGTTGCCTCGATTCGTTTATAAATAATTCTATCAATGTCAGCATTTAGCGCTATTTAATCTAAAACATTGTTCCAAAAACTATAACTGCATTAGCAATATTAACTATCATCATCTTTCAGAGAAAATTTTCAATCTGTTCGTAATTCACAAGAGAAGTTTTCAAAATCTTTGAAGTTCTAAAATTCGAATATTTGAAAATCCTCTAAAGGACCCTTGAATTTAATAAAGCGTTATTAAAATCTGTAAACTCTGACGAAAGTTGTCTAAAACTTGTTAATATTCCTCGTTCGATATAATAGTTTTATCACGGAATAAGTGCCTAACTACAGAACGACAAAGTTTTAGTGTTATATTTAAAACTTCATAAGAAATACAAAGAAGCATCTTGGAAAGGATAAAATTAAATTACTTTCGAAGAACTGTTAGCAACAATTAAGTTGTAGATCAATTAAGAAAAATTTATTTAAAATAAATAAGTTCAACATTCCAGTCACAATATATTAATTTATCACTAAAGCTCAAATAGAAACGCATAAAACAACGTTTAAAAGCTTTTTAAGTTTTTACGTAAAAATCATTAAAACTTAAAGGCTAAAATCAGTCGCTCTAATCTATTAATTTTCACTAAAGAAACCTTAGATATTTACTTATTTGTATAGCACTATTATGGCTGCGAAATATAATAAAACATTTTGTAATAAAGATATAATTGCTTGCAAATAACACAAACAGAAACACCTTTAAGAACATGACTTATCAAAATGTGGATGATAGCGAAAAGTCAAATATGAGGCTTGACATCCAGTAAATATGAATAAATGAATAATGAATAAAGAAATACTTATTGTACTTTTTAACAACATCAATTTTATTCAAAACGTCATAAGTCAACTCAAATAGCGGCAATTAAAATTTATTTTAATTCATATTTTAGTTAACTTACTTTAGCCTTGTTATAAATAATTATGTGGGATTCAATCAGTAGGTATAAGTGCTAGGAAAAATAAGAACACTCGCGAAATAACTTTACTGTATCTATTCAGAATACTAACTTAGCAATCGCTATTAATAAATATAACAAAATTATTTTGAACAAGGAACTTCAGCGCGGTTTAAATCCGTCGTCGTTTTTTTACGTCTTGTCACGTTCTGTCACCCGTCTTTACTCTGAATCCTTTTCGTAAAGGTAACGCAAGGTGATCACGTTTAGTAGGTAGGTATGGCTAACTGGGTGATCCTACATCTCGGCCGTCCTGCATGGCATCCGTCTCGGATGACAATGTAATTAGGTCATCTGAATCCTCTTCAACTGGAATCCATGGCTTCATAAATTCTGCACAAGTTGTGGTTTTAAATGGTCCTTCATGGATACCTTCCTTCTCAACGTCGTAAGTGTCATTTGATTTAACATTTCTAACTAGATAAGGACCCAAATATTTCGGTTTGAGCTTTAATCCAGGTCAAAATTGTGTACGTTTAATTGCCACCATATCTCCTTTTCTATACTTATTGGGCTTTCGTCTCCTTAAGTTGTATGTTTTTCTACTTTCTTTCTGGATTTTGCCGATTTGCTTCTTCGCCTCTTCTCTTAATTCTTCTCTGGTAGCGTCAAACTCTGCTTGCCACTTTTCCTCAATCATTTCTTTTATCTTTAGGTCAGTTTTAACTCTCATTTTTACACCTGTTAGGAGTTCAAATGGTGTAGTGCGGATACTTCGTTGGTAAGTTGAATTTATTACCCTCTGGAGTTGGTCAACGTGTTTGTACCATTTGGTAGGGTCATCTAGTGATAACTTTGATAAGACAGCCACAATAATTGAATTTATCCTTTCGACTTGTCCATTTGCTCTTCCTAATCCTGTCGTTATTTTGTAGTGTTGAATTTTTTCTTCTCGGCAGTATTCTTCAAACTCTTGAGCTGTAAAGGCGGTGCCTCTATCAGAAATAATTATTGCAGGATTTCCAAAAGTTTTCTTCTGAAAATCGAGTTTGTTTATTACTTCCTTCGCTGTAGTTGACCTCGTGGGATATAGCCACACAAATTTCGTAAAGGAATCTATTACAACAAAAATATGCTTGTAATTTTTGTTGGTACTTTCTAATGGCCCTAAGTGGTCAACATAGTAAGTATAAAATAGTAAACTTTCCTTCTGTAATGGATGAAGAAATTGTGTTTACATATTGCTTTCGATTACTTCTAGAATACATGGAACACAGCTTGATATACATTTTTCTATCTTACTTCTTATTTTGGGAATATAGAAATCTTGCTTCATCCTTTCTTCAACCTTCTTTGCTGCAAAAGACCTTCTTCATGAACTTGTTTGATTATTTGCGACTCTTTCGTACTGGTAACCACTAAAACTTCGAATCCGTCAAAATACTTCTTCATATGGCTTTTCTTTGAGTACTTCTTTTATTGCTTTAATTTCGTCATCTCATTCTTGCGCTTTCTTAATACTGTTACGAATTGCGTCTATTTCTATCATCATAACCGGATTTCTGCTTAATGAATCAACATGCTGCATCCTGGTTCCGGATCTGTGTTCGATTGTGTAATCAAACTCTGCCAAAAGCAGAGCCGACCTGGCTACCCTTGTTGTTAGGTCTCGTTTATCCATTGTCTTTTGAAATGCTGAGCAGTCAGTAACTGTTTTAAACATGGTGCCTAAAAGGTATACGCCAAACTTTTTGAATGTCTCTATGATCGCTATGACTTCTAACCCGTAACTCGTATATTTTCTTTGAGCGTCTGTAGTTTTCCTACTAAAATAGTATACAGGATGTAGAGCATTGTCATCGGGTGATTTTTGCATCAGAATAGCGGCATAAGCATCTTGACTAGCATCGGTGTGGAGTTCAAGATTCGCTCCCTCGTTTCTACGAAATATTGCTAATACTGGTTTCTCGGACAGGATCCGTTTTAGCTCACAAAATACGGTTTGTTCCGCTTGTTGAAATTTAAATTTCATATCTCTTTTCAACAAGTCCGTCAAGGGTTTTGATATCAATGCATAGTTAGGTATAAACTTACGAAAATACCCTGTTAACCCCAAAAAAACTTTGTACTTGTTTAATCGTCGTCGGTTGTGGAAATTTCATAACAGCTTCTGTTTTATATGTCGATGGAAATATGTGTCCTTCTTCTATAACATATCCTAGAAATTCTAAACGTCGTTTCAAAAATGGACACTTTTTCATATTAATTTCCAGCCCATAATCACTGGCTGTTTCTAGCACCATATTCAGTCTTTCAATATTTTCGTTTTCGTCAATTGCTGGTATAATTAAGTCATCCATGTATGGCAGAACTATTCCAGTATTTACCAATGATCTAAAAATTGTGTTTACATATCGCTGAAATACCGCAGGCGAATTACAGAATCCAAACGGTACCCTTAAAAATTGAAACTGTCCCATGTGTGTTACGAAAGATGTATATTTTCGACTTTCCTTTTCCACTCCAACATGAAAGAACCCATTTTTCAGGTCTAGTGTGGAAAAAACACGTGCTTGTTGAAGCTTATCTAGCTGATCTTCGATTAAAGGCAATGGAAAACGATCCTTGATAACTAATTTGTTAATAGATCTGAAATCTATGCATATTCTTGGCTCGCCATTCTTTTTCCTTACAACCACCACTTGACTGGCATATTCTGAAGTACTTGGCTCGATAATTCCATCCACAATCCATTTCTCAACTTGCTTGTCTACGATTTCTCTTTCAACCAATGGTAGCCGCCTTGGACTGTAGTAAATTGGCTTATCATCTTTTACTATTATTTTCATTTCAATGTCGGTAGTTTTTGTCTCCTTTGGTTCATAGGCTGTAAAGTCTTCGACCTTTGTTCTTATTTCAGGCTTTACTTGTACTCCTACATCAATTTCATTTTCAGTTTGAATATCTATCTTCATTACATTCTTTGTTTCATCTTCTTCTTCGTCTTCTGCGAATTTTCTAATTTTTATTCCATCTTGACTGATAATTAGTTCCGCGTTATCCAACAAAAAATTTCCTAAGATCGTGTCTACGCTCATGGCATTGCCAGGAACAACATGAAACAAAGTATTAAAATCCTGCTACTGCTATTTCACTTTCGAAATATCCGAGCGACTTTGTACGATGGTTTCCAAAACCAGTTAAAGTCATATTTGAATCATGAAGTGGATAGTTAAGCCTTTTATAAATCGATAAGCGCACAACATTAACTTGACTTCCAGTGTCAATTAATGCTTGAAATGGTTGGTTGTTTATGTACACAATTTTGCACATTTTATTGCCCGATAATACCGAAATATTATTTACAGGCGCATTTAGTTCCATTCTGATTACGTTCTATCAGGTGTTCTGTATCGTTAGCTGTATTTTTTGTGCATTCAAAAGATTTATGTCCAAAATTATTACATCTGAAACATTTTAAACCTAAATTTTTGGATCTGCATTCAGACGACTTATGCCCTCTTATTCCACAATTATAGCAACGGTTATGTGCATTCGAACTTGTAGAATTCCCCACGTCGTTTTGTTGTCGGTCTTGCTTGTTATAATTTCTATTCGAATGTTGACCAGAATATTTGCTTAAATCCTGCCTATGCTTATTTAATAAACTTGAACTATGATATTTCTTGCCTTAATTTCAGAATAAATTTTAAGCTTTTAAGAATTTACACCTCGTTCGCTCTGTACGAATAATTTTGCTAAACCAGACAAGGATTTTTTAGCAAATATAAACAGATGTAAATCATTCCATGCCAAAAGTTGAGCCATATCTTCCATCTCAGTCATCCATTTTTCTACTGGATATGAGCCACTTCCATCGAATTGTCTTATTGAATCTTCAACATCACGAAAACTTATTGTAAATTGCGGTTTGAGCAAAATTGGAGAACCACTGACTGAACCACCTACGTCACTGACTAACGATTGATTATCGGAATCGTAATCCGAGCCATTTGTAGTGTCCTCATTGTCCCCTCGATTGTCAATGATATCGTCTTCTTCTCTATCACTCAGCTCGTCGTCGTTCCCTAGCTTGCACAAATCATTCAGTCCACTACAAATCGAGTTTATCAAACTGTCTATAGTCGTATTATAATCAATCAACAAAATATTTGCTAACGACGTTAAATCACCTAGTGTATAGTTACTTCTTATAACACCAAATTTATTTGCATAGTCCTCAGATTCCGAATCTAATTTAAAACCCGAAAATTCTCTAAGTCTCTTTCGATTACCTCGGTCACCATCATTTCCGAATGTCAACTTATGAAATTTTTTAATAACATGCATAGGTGCTGACTTTAAGAGCCCGTTCCCACTTGTCGGGTGTAGGATCCGACAAAACATCGGGTGCTCTAGTGGCAATACATTTTGTATGAAGCTGTTCACATCTATCCGACTCCGTTTTTTTGTCGGCCCCGACAAATATTGTCGGGTGTTTGCCAGCGCCGCACGCCCGATCAAAAATCGTGTCGGATCTCGTTCGCACATGAGCTTATATGGCGCTGTTCACATTTGTCGGATGTCGGACCTGAAAACCCCCTACCAGTTGCTCTAATTATGTAATTATGCCTGCTGAGACTCGTGCCCGTAGATCCTTGAATGTAGTTATGGACATTCTAAAATAGTTAAAAAACTTATGTTTGCCACTTTTCAATTCAGTGATAAAGGTTTGAAAAGCTCCCAAAGAAAATCGTTTTTCTATGATTGGGTGCACCCAAAATTTCCTATTATTGGCTTGTTTTCTTCTAAAATAATACAGCACAACAAAATCTTCGTCGACGTTCACCGCGCACAGTCGCCTCGTGGAGAGTACCGAAATTGGTTCCAGCTACGATCGGGTACGATAGCCGGCTAGTGTGAATAGAGGCGGCGACATCCGATTAAAAAACGGATCCTACACCCGACAAGTGAGAACGGGCTCTTGCAATCTCCCACTTGTCGGGTGTAGGATCCGACAAAATATCGGGTGCTCTAGTGGCAATACATTTTGTATGAAGCTGTTCACATCTATCCGACTCCGTTTTTTTTTGTCGGACAAATATTGTTGGGTGTTTTGCCAGCGCCGCACGCCCGATCAAAAGTCGTGTCGGATCTCGTTCGCATATGAGCTTGTATGGCGCTGTTCACATTTGTCGGATGTCGGGCCTGAAAACCCCCTACCAGCTGCCCTAATCATATATTTTTATAGTTTATGCCAGCTGAAACTCGTACCCGTAGATCGTTGAATGTAGTTATGGACATTCTAAAATAATCAAAAAACTTATTCACTTTTCAATTCAGTGATTAATGTTTGAAAAGTTCCCAAAGAAAATCGTTCCTTCAGGATGGGTGCACCCAAAACCCCTATTATTGGCTTGTTTTCTTTTAAAATAATACAGCACAATAAATTCTTCATCGACGTCCACCGCGCACAGTCGCTTCGTGGAGTGTACCGAAATTGGCTCCAGCTACGATCGGGTACGACATCCGACAAGTGTGAATAGAGGCGGCGACATCCGATTAAAAAACGGATCCTACACCCGATAAGTGAGAACGGGCTGTAAGTTACTAGCAATTCCGGAAATTTCACCTAAAGTGGACATTTTGCAAAATAGTACAATTCAAAACAGTCAATCAAAAATATCCGTCAACCTATTAGAGCTACTAATGTTCACATCAATATTTATTACCAAAAGGGTAATGGAATTGTCTATGTTCACTCATAAAAAAGTTTTTGAAAAATATCTCATTTAATATTAAGTTAAATTAAGCACACAAGTCTATTGAGAGTATTTTTAGTCCAACTACAAATGTATGTTCAAATAACTGAACACATCTGGCATCAATTGAAAGGTAAACTTACTCCGTGTTGTCTTCATTTGTTACCTCTCATACCACAAACTATTCTATTTTGTATCAAATGCGACCCTGCGTATCTTCAACTTCCTCAAACTCCAGTATTAACTAGGTCAAGTCGAAACTACAGATGCACTTGTACTAATTTTCTGTTCTTCTCCCACAGCCAAGTCAAAAACCTTCAAAATGACGGAAATTTTCTGGCATCTTGGTTGACAGGACACAAAATACGTTTTTCTTCAAACGTCAGTAAATCCGTCATTACTCGACTGTGTAGGCGGCCGTGAAGTTTCGTTTTTCCTCCGCCGGAGCTTTACTTTTCACTTTTCCGCCGGCGGAGGTAAAAGTGTTACCATAGCAACATAGATACAATACAAACAGACAGCAAAATATGCGTCAACAACTCATGATTTATTAAACTACAATTTGTATTTATCACTCAATTTGTGACTGCATTTCTAAAAATCACTAATTTAGGAACAAATTGGTTATTATTTAATCGAACTTACTCAATAACTGCTTATCAATACGGAATTAAAACGCAATCGAAGAAGCATTCTTAAAAAATAATTATTGTTGACAGTGTCCACTGACAGCTTGATGTTACATTTCACCGACACCGTTCTAGGCAAGGCCACCTACGACCGTGGTCTAAGCCGCCTTGCGAACCCATTTATCTTTAATAAGAATTAGATATTATTACTATTAAAAAGAGATGTTTTTGCATTAATTTGTCGACATTTGAAGAAAAAACAGCATATTTTATTTGGAGGAAAAGTTACTTTTCATGGCTTGCTCTCTATTACCAGCCTCACTCCGTTCGGCTGTTAAACACGAGCGCGCCATGAAAAGTATCACTTTTCCTCCATATAAAATAATATACTATTTTCTACAGCCGCGCGCAAAATAACTAAATACTAAATTCAAATGAAATCGCAAAATCGGCGAATGCCGTGGATCCTTATTTTGCGCTCTAGCGCGAACATGGAAAAGGAAATTCTCACTTTTTCCGTCTAGTGTGCTGAATGGTCATGGAAACCCAAGATAAATAAATGACAGTCGTGCGTTTGTTACAGTTTGTTGCTGGCACTCCTGTTCTAAATATGCCCGAAGCCCGAACATAATATGTCAAAACTGACAGTCATTTGCATATTTCAGAATAAGTATAGAAAAAATATGCATTTAATTTTTAAAAATGCGGCTGTAGAAAAAGTTCTGTGTGTTTTTCGAGCGCAAAGTAAGATTGACGTTTTCGAAAGATTACTGCGCTCCGCTACGCGTCGCGCAGTAACATTCTTTCTCAAGCGGCAATCCGTTACTTTGCGCTCTAAATACACAAATAACTATTTTCTTCTCGTCTTCTCTCTAGCACACGTCTTGCATGTCTTTCAACTCTTCTTAAAGTTCATACACGTCATTTTTAACCGCTAGCACTTAATTTTACTGCGTTTATCCCGGTTGAGCCCCCAAAATGTGGGATTCAATCAGTAGGTATAAGTGCTAGGAAAAATAAGAACACTCGCGAAATAGCTCTACTATATCTATTCAGAATACTAACTTAACAATCGCTATTAATGAATATAACAAAATTATTTTGAACAAGGAACTTCAGCGCGGTTTAAATTCGTCGTCGTTTTTTACGTCGTGTCACGTTCTGTCACCCGTCTTTACTCTGAATCCCTTTCGTAAAGGTAACGCAAGGCGATCACGTTTAGTAGGTAGGTATGGCCAACTGGGTGATCCTACAATTATATATTACGGATATGGTACCAATATGTTGCAACGTTGTAAATGTTACAAAATTCGGTAGTGCAATTTTTCCCTTTTACTGGTCGATTTGTGTTGTCGATACTCTCGCTACCTTACTTCCGAGCACTATCGAGGAATGCTGTTCCGAGTCGCTGGAAGGATGACTCCGTTTGGAATGCCCTCTTGGTAGATGTGGTGTATGTTCTTTTTTCGGGGAATTGATGGGCCTTCTCTAGATAAAAGACGACCGGTTTACAAAATCTGCTATTTTTGACCATTAGGTCTAATAATTACCATCTGAATTTGTAGTGAAATTAATTGGCAAATATAGTGCCTGGTGTAGTTTTTAAAATTATCTCCCGTATTGTCTGATACTGATAAAGATGTTTAACGACTAGCGTGGTTTCCCTTCCTATATAAAAAAGGTTTGTTTTATGTTAGTGTGTATATATTGAATAGAGGAAACTATTTATAATTTAATTAGGGACCTTCCGTGAGACTTCCGTTCGTCAGCGGCGTTTGATATGTGAACCTAGAGAGTTACCGGTTCCAAATGGCCAGATCGAAGCCTTTTGTCGAGATAATATGACCACATGGTGGGAAAGTAGCTTCACAGGAAATTATAGTGGATTCCACGTTTGCAAGACACGAGTAGACTATACCTTTTTTTTGAACTAATCGTTAAACGACTATAGGCAACTGACAACTTTTGTTTAATGAACTTACTGTTAAACCACTGTAGATCGTTTGCTATCTTATGTAGTATCTATTATCGCTATTTTGTTATTTACCATTTTGATTAGTGAACTTACTGTTAAACGACAGGAGATTGTATGCTATCTTATATTGTACCTATTGCCGGTATTGTTTTAAATAGCGAAGTTAGTGTTGAACGACTTTAGGCCGTTTGCTTATTTATATCGTACCTAATAACAATATTTATTGTTTTGCTTAATGAACTTACTGTTAAACGATTGTAGGTCGTTTGCTATCTTATATTGTACCTATTACCGTTACTTTTCGTTTTTGTTTAATGAACTTACCAGTTTTCCTTATTGAGCCTACCGATTAACAGCTTTATCTATTACTGTGTATAATATATATTCTTGTTTCTTATCATATTTTCCTTGGAGATACTTATTTTATTCATTATCATAACTGATTATCTCAAATGGAAAATGTATTTTGCTAGTGTTATGATAATTAATTGATTTATTTTTACTGCAATTGGCTGTAAGCCTCATGGCAGTACATTGTTTCTCATAACTGCGATCTGTAATTTTCATTTTTGGCTTCATACCGGAATCAAACTGAGCTCACTTCGAGTTTCTCTGTAGGTAATTAACGGCTAGATATACAGTGAGGACCAAACGTCCGGAATAAATTCGATTAAAATTCAGGCAACTAATTTTGGTAAAAACGCTCAAACACTAGTGACTTACCAAAAGCCGCATTTTTTGACTCTCACGTCATTTATACAGAATGACTCATTTGAGAGATATCAGATCATAAGTAAACTTTTTTTAATGGAACACCCTATGTTATTACATTTTTGGATCCACCGGACCATTATAGACATATTTTATGTAGTATGTCCTATTACTATAGTAAATGGTAAGCGAGAAATTTTCGATTGAAAATAGTATTTTTCGATTAATTGTTTAAATAGGTTAGACCAGTCGTTCACGTTTGTTATCATGAGTTGTCATTTGGCGATAATTATTATCAAATATCATTTTTCTTACACTAACTAAATTGAACATTCCAACAACAAAATGATTAAATTGACCGAAACTCAGAGAATAGATGTGTTAATAATTATTATAGGATGTGGTAATCGTGTTAGGGTTCATAGTGATGCTTGCGAAATATTTAATATGAAATATCTCAGTCCGCCATAAGCAAAATTTAGAAGAAATTTAGAGAAACGAGCCACGTACGAGATCTTTCTTGGTCCGGTCGACCTTCAAATTCAGAATAGAATAAATTAAATATTACTTTAGACATTGAAGAAAATCCTCATAAACCCACTCAGGAGCTAGCATTAGATTACGAAATTGGAAAATCATATTTAGGAAGGATTTTGAAAAAGAGAAATATCACCCATACAAAATAAAATTAATTCATGGGCTCAACGAAGATGATACAGATCGTCGCTTAGAGTTTTGTGAAACCTTATTGAATATTTGGAATAATGATCATCGTTTTTCCCATAGAATAATATTTTCTGACGAATCAATCTTCTGCCTGAACGGGGTGGTGAATAGACAAAATTATTGCTACTAGTCATCTACCAATCGACACTGGCCTGTTGAAGGCCACACCGAGTATAAAAAAATGTGTTAATGTTTGTGCCGGTATTGTGAGGGACAGAGTCATAGGACCGTATTTCTTCGACGGTACGCTAACAGGTCAACGATACATGGATTTTTTGAGGACTGAATGAATTAATCCCTGCCTTATACCGTTTGTTTCCAAATGTGAACAACCCAAATATTCCTGGGGTTTTTCTCTGGTTTCAACAGCATGGCGCGCCTCCACATTTTTGTAGAGACGTGCGCGAATATTTAAATGACGTGTTTCGAGGTCGTTGTATAGGGCGAAGGGGGCAAATAGAGTGGCCTACTAGGTCACCTGACCTAAAACTGCAATTGATTTATTCTTTCGGTGCTACATTAAACATAAAGTGTATAGGAACAAGCCCAACAATATCGAAGATTTAAAGCTTGAAATCAGAAACGAAATTGAATTAATAACGCCTGAAATGATACATGACCTTTTAGAAGAGTTTCAGTTGCGGCTTGCTTACGGTCAGGAAGTCAACGGAGCATAGTTCGCGCATTTACTTGATTCAAGAGTAGAGTTGATTTTAATAATCTTCCTTGTAGTTATCCATTTTTTAATAAACATTTTTATAAGCGAATTCTTAATTCAATCGAACATTTCTCGCTAACCTTTCACTTTAGTAATACTTAGGACATACTACATAAAATATGCCTACAATGTTCCGGTGAATCAAGAAATGCAATAATGTTGCATTATATTCTGATATCTTTTAAATGGGACATCCTGTATAAATGGCTTAAGTATCAAAAAATGTGGGCATTTGGTAAGTCGCCAGCGTTTTTACCAAAATTAATTACTTTAATTTTAATCGAATTTATTCCGGATTTTTGGTCCTCACTGTATATATGAAGTGAATCTTTATTGATCTTATTGATTTAATGATACTATCGCTGCCATGAGATTAACTTAGATTAGTTTGTTTAGTAAATCCTGCTTATTTTTGGAATTTTATGACTAACTGCCTTTGGTCAGAACCTGAAGAATTCAAGGTTAGTTAGGGCTATTTCTAGACAGTAAATGGACAATCTTAAGGATATAGACCATAGTTCAAAAACTGAGGAATTTAGTTTAATTTGTTTGACTAGTCTGATAATCTAGACGATATACAAATCTTCTCATTAATTTATGGGCTATACCACAAACTCAACTAAATTTATTTTTTTATAGTGTTTATGAAAGCATTTAACGTCTCGAATAAATAGTTTAATGGGAATCCCGAGTCAAAAGTGCTTGTCATTATTATATCGTATTTCTGAATTTCACAATATTCGGATCTAGGGTGTGTTTCTAACTTTTACTACCCTGATTTCAGTGTGTATGAATCATTTATATATACCTAGTTAAAACTTAGTGGCACCGTCACCTAACTGCCAACTCTGCGACCCACGCCTTTAACTAAAATTAAAACGGCTGAGTGATCCTTTGTTAAGCAATTAACAAATAGTGTTCAATCACCCAATACAGAAATTGATTAGAGGGCATACATACATTATTAAGTTACATTAACGCGCATAAAATATTTTCTTATTATATTAATTTATATCTGTTCTATTTAAATCTAAATTAATTATATTTGTTTAAAGAAAAACATATCTAGTTTCACAATTGTTTATTGAAATAATGTATTTTTGCGTTTGATGTTATATGAAAGACGAAAGTCGAGAAATTGGACAATTAAAACAATGTTTTAAGATATACAACCATGTATTAGCATCTATTTTAATACACGATCGACTCGAGATTTTCAATTTCTTTGCTAAAGTTACTGCTCTCGATTAATAGTTAATTTTCTTCTCCCCACATTCTTCTCAGACTTTTTGCCGTATCTGCTTCACAACTACAAAGATATTAAATAGTTATGTTGAAGTATTCACATGATGATAATTAAAACATCATGCCCAATATGGTCTTCACTTTGACTTTGTTCAAACATGTGGTCTTTTAAAAAATTCACAGTCCTTCACAAAGATGCAACCGGGGGGACATTGAAAATGCCGAAGCAGAGTGAAACGCTTACCAAATTTGAGATCTGAGAACACTCATAATTGTGTGGAAATATAATAGTTGATAGAAGTTTGGGTGAGATCAGGTTAGATTACGTAAGTTTACTTTAACAAATATACCAAATAAATGCATATTACTTGAAGTTTCGTTCTTTTTTACAATTTACAACGTTATAAGTCTGGTTGAAAAAGCAAAAGACCATTTGCATTCGATTTGTCTGACATTCCTCGATCTAACCATATGAGACACGTCTAGTCTGTCATGAGAAACTAAAACTCACCCTCATCCACCCTTAACACAATCTAATGTAAAAAATGACGTTTAGCAGATTATGTAACTTTAGCTTACCAAAATATACCACATAAATGCATATTACTTCAAGTTTCGATCGTTTTTACAATTTATAACATCAGTGGTGGTTGTAAAAACTGCATACGAATCGTCTCTCAACCCGCGATTTAACGCGGTTAGTTTATTTCACGTATTTGAGCTGGTTCTGATAGGTTATCATCAATTTTAATAGATTTGGTTAATTTTGGTTAGTCGTGAAAATTTAGTGTTATTTAAGGAGGCAAGGCAATATTTTCAAAACTCGTGTTGGATAATGAGGGGTAAAGTGTTTGTGATGAGTGGGGGTGTAAAGAAAATTGTAAATTCATGTAATGAATTAAAAAAAATCGTTGATAGTGGTCGGGGTAGTGATAGCGAATCAGGCTAACATGGATATTATCACACACATCTCAAGGTATAATTAGACATTATGATTTTTGGTGCTTTTGTATACTTATTTATTTTTGTTATCCTTTATTTCTCAATAATGCGGATGAATTAATCCAACCGTCGACGGAATAAATAAATGTAATATTTTTTATAAATAATAGCAGTCTTGGATCTAAATACTTGTGATCTGATCTTTTAATTTTTCCATCATAATCATGATCAATAAGGATATAAACAATGTATCAGGAATAGAATTGTTTATGACACACCGATAATTGTAACAGAATGTTATATAATTCAAATATTATTGCATAAACTTATAAGCTAAATAGTTGTTTATATTTAAATTCTTGAATGTAATGATGTTTTTAATAAATTTAAGTTTAGAGTATTTTACATAAAATAACTAACTTCTAAATCTAAATATGATTGTTATTTGCTTCTAAATCTAATTACGATTTTTAATTGCTTCTTTCTAACAGCACAATAAGTAATATTTATTATGTTATTCTCCTTTTTCATTTAGTTTAGCATATACTTTTCTTTTATATTTTCATAGCATTCCATGTTAGTAAACATTGATTTTTATGGAATATGGATCGACGTCCAATACTAGGGAATTTTTCTTTTTTCATGTATATCGTATGCCTTATACTATATGTAGTTTTCCCTATATGTTTGGTTTTTATTAAAAAACTTTTCATGTTTCTTTTTTTTTAAAGGGATTTTTTGGTTTAATTTATGTATTAGGGGTATGTTGATGGAACTTGGAGTTTTGGGGGTTGCGGTGCAGTGCGGGCGGCGGTGTTGGCGGTGGGGAGTACGTAATTTTTGAATATGGATGATTGTCGAATTGCGCATGCGGATATACAGTCACAAAATAACAAGGTCTCCAGAGACAATAATTTATGTGTGGGGCATTTAAATGTTCGCTCCTTAAACCCAGGATTTGATGAGCTTGTAACATATTTGGCAGACTACAAATTTCATGTATTTGGGTTATCAGAAACCTGGCTGACACCTCAGCATGACCCTAGTAATTTTAATATTAATGGTTATAGATTGCTAAGGAAGGATCGACCAAGAAGGGGTGGAGGGGTTGGAATTTATATTCAAAGACATATCCAGTTTCAATTAGTTGATATAGGAGTCTCTAGTGATGCTTGTGAGATTATATGCATTCAGTTTCATTATAAAAACAAAACATTTTTTTTTCGCTTCAGTGTACAGGCCACCCTCCTCAGATGTTGGAAACTTTCTGGATTGCTTGGAGGATGTTATGAGTTCGTCAGTACCATTTTATGACTACGTAATCATTACAGGGGATTTAAATATAGACCTTCTACAAGACAATATTCCCAAATCAAAGCTTCTTACTTTATTTAATTCTTTTAACGTTGACCAACACATTACTAGCCTTACCCGGTTATATAATGGTCCAGGTTCACTAATTGATATTATTGCATCTAGCAATAGCCTTACTCCGGTTTACAGCAAGTCAGTACCAATTTCTGAATCATTGTCCGATCATTGCTTGATATACAGTATTTTCGATTTGCATGTTGAAGTCAGGGATGTTCTTGTGGAATTTAGAAATTATAATGGGGTTGTCTATAATGAACTAGAGTACGATGCGTCTATATTATCATGGGACTTGATCTATCGCACGGCAAATATTAATGAAAAACTAAAGTTGTTTAACTCAAATATTTTGCATCTCATTAATAAGCACGTGCCTTTGCAGCGGAGGAAAATTAAGGAAAGGCAATATACACCATGGATAACACCGAATATTAAAATTTTAATGAAATTGCGTGACAAAGCTTATCGTAAGTATATAAAAAATAAAACCGAAACCCGCCTTCAATATTATCGACAGCTACGAAACTACACGAAACACGCTCTCGCTCGAGAAAAGATTGCATTTTTTAACTCATTTTCTGCTAAAACAGGCAAAGATTTTTGGACAAGCGCAAAAAAACTTAACATAACTTATAATTCAAAATTAGACATTCCTTTACAACTTGCAGATGCAACAAAAATTAACAAGTATTTCTCTGATTGTAATAATGTAACGGATACTTCCTCAGTTGAAAAACTGGAATTTTACAACCAAAATTCTTTTAGTCTTATAAGAGATAATTTTACGCTCCAGTTGATAGACGAAATATCTTTAATTGACATTCTAAATTATATTAAAACAAATGCTATTGGTGAGGATGATATTTCTATAAAAGATTTGAAACTGTGTTTTCCTTTTTGCAAGAAACCATTGATTCATATTATAAATACATGCATTTTGGAGAGTGCTTACCCTGATCTATGGAAGTTAGCTAATATAAAACCTCTGCCCAAAGTAAATATTCCAGAAAATTATAAAGATCTGAGGCCAATTAGCATTTTACCTGCAGTTTCAAAGATTTTAGAAAAACATGTATCCTATCAGTTAACAGCCTATTTTGAAACACAGCTAGTTATTCCTGATTGTCAGTCAGGCTTTCGAAAGAATTTTAGCACCACCACATGTCTCATAAACCTGGTTAATGATATTAGACTAAATCAAGATAAGGGAGAAGCGACATGCTTGGGCCTATTGGACTTTAGCAAGGCGTTTGACACGATTAATCACCAAATATTGCTGGCTAAATTAAGATTTTTTTGGACTGTCAGAGTCTTGTATTAATTTTTTTCAATCATACCTAGAAAATCGAGCGCACTGTGTAGTACGGGAGAATGATGGCCAAAAGTCTAAGTCGGTCTTCTTACGTGTGAGCGCTGGAGTCCCTCAAGGGTCTATATTAGGCCCACTACTCTTTTCTAGATACGCAGCAGATATGCATAATACCCTAACATACTCCAAAATTCAGCAATATGCTGATGACTCTCAAATTTATTTGTCATTCACTTTTAATAATCTACCAGAATTTCAGCAAAATTTTAATGAAGATCTTAATAAAATTAATAAGTATGCTCATGACCATAACCTTAAACTCAATCCCAGCAAATCATCTATTATTCTTTTTGGAAACAATAAAACTCAAATTAATAATATCTCTGAAACTATTAATATTCAAATAAATAATATTTCGTTGCCAGTAGTCTCGGAGGCCAAGAGCCTAGGGATCTACTTTAACAATACTCTTTCATTTCAAAAGCATATTAAACATAAACTTGGCATCGCCTATTCCCGGTTAAAAAAATTGCACAGTTTAAAAAAATACTTACCCTCCAAAATAAAATATTTTCTCTGCAATTCACTTGTTTTATCATTATTCGACTATGGGGATATCGTTTATCATAATTCACTTACATTAAGCCTTGCTAAATCCATACAGAAACTACAAAATACGTGTATGCGTTTCTCCTTTAATATTAGCTTTAGAAACCATATTACACCCTGTTTAAACACCAATTCAATTTTATCTATGGCTAATAGGCGAAAATATCATATTTTCTCTTTAATTTATAGAGTCTTAAAGACTGGAGAGCCTTCATATTTAAGGGCACTTTTTAACCCACGAAATCACACTTATTTTACTAGGAACAGGGATGATTTTGTCATTTTATTGCACAGCTCAGCTGTCTTCCAAAGGTCTTTTAGCTATGTCGCAACAAGCATGTGGAATGGTCTTCCAAATGATATAAAATGCTTTACACCGTACAAGTTCAACCGCTATATTAAGTCTTTGCTTCTTGAGGAACAAAGGCGTTAACTTTACCAGTCTGACCATAAACGGTAAAATATTCATTGTTCATTTACTTAGTTTTCTCTCTGGTAATCTATTTTTCGTTTGTCTGCGTGCGCATAAACCGATTATCAATCCTTAATATTTTTTAAATTTTTAAGCCTTGATCGACCCATCCCCGATACTGCATCTTGCCTGCTGCGCTGCCTCCCTCTGATTCTTACGCCGTCAAAAGTGTTTATTGTATATTTATAAATTAATTTATTATTATAAACACAAATTATTTTTTGGTAAAGACGGGTATGTGTATGTACATACTTGTGTATCGGTTTTTAAATCGCGTAATAGTCCTTATTTGTCTTCTTTTTTTATTTAATTATAATTGGTAATATACTGTAATAGCTGTACTCTTAAATGGCAAATAAATTTTTTTGAATTTGAATTTGAATAATGAGTTTTTATAGATTTCGTTAGTTTTGATAAATCGTCTAATCAACTTTCGGTTAGTTTCACTTAGTCTCAATTTATTTTAGCCATCTGAACTGGTTCCGATACGTTCTAACCAATTTTAATAGACTTGGTTAGTTTTGGTTAGTCGTCCAATCAACTTTCGATTATTTTTACTTAGCCTCAATTTATTTTACTTATTTGAGCGGGTTCCGATACGTTATAATCAGTTATGAATAAACCGTGTTGTGACCTTCACTAAAATTTTCCGTGTCGTGATGCGACCTTGGAAACTCACTATCAAGAAACCAAAGTATTCATTTGAAGCGGCTTCGATACGTTAATATAATGTTTCTGATTAGTTTTCGTTAGTCGCCAAAATTCAGTTCGTTTTGGTTAGTTTAAACTTACTTTAATTTGTGAAACCTATTTCGATACATTTTAGCCCGTTTTGGTGCTTGTGGTTACTTTTGATTAGTTTTGGTTAGTTATTCAATCAACTTTCCTATATGTTATAACCAATTTTAATGTTTTTGGTTAATTTTGGTTAGTCGCCAAAATTCGATTAATTTGAGTTATTTTTAACTTACTATAATATTTTTAATCTGTTTCGATACGTTTTAGCCATATTTGGTGCTTTTGGTTAGTTTAGGTTAGATTGGGTTAGGTTGTGTTAGATAGTCGTTCTATCAATACTCAGTTAATTTCAGTTAGTTTTAATTTTAGTCATTTCAATCGGCGCCGATACGTTATAATTCGAATTTAATGTTTTTGGGTAGTTTTGGTTAGTCGCCAAAATTCGGTTCGTTTTGGTTAGTTTTAACTTACCTGAATATTTTTAATCTGTTCCGATAAGTTTTAGCTTTTTTGGAGCTTTTGGTTACTTTCGGTTAATTTCAGTTAGTTCCAATTTATTTTAGTAATTTGAACCGGATCCGATAGGTTATAACCAATTTTAATTTTTATGGTTATTTTTGGTTATTCGCCGAATTTCGGTTACTTTGAGTTAGTTTTAACTTACTTTTATTTTTTTAATTTGTTCCGATTCATTTTAACTCTTTATGTGCTTTTGGTTACTTTTAGTTAGTTTGGGTTAGTTTGGATTAGACGTTCAATCAACTCTCGGTTAGTTTCAGTTAGCTTGATTTTTATTTTTGTCATTTGAACCGATTCCGTCCTCAGAAACAGACTAACACGATCTCTCATGTATATTACGTGATGTGCCAAATGTAGCATGCACTTTTTCATGATTTGATACCCCATAATAGGAAAACAAAAACATTTCCAATGTTAATATCAACTAAGTGTGTGTGAATAAATTTTTATAAAATCCTTGTCAAAGATGCTTTTTATCGAAAAAATCATCCATTATTGCCCAAAGATACTGACTTTAAATTATAAGAGGGAAAACCAAAATCAAAATCTACAGTATCAAAATAATTATAATTTGTCCCAGGTTACATGTTTCGCCTTATTAGGGGCATCATCAGACCTATAAAATATAATTAAATTAGAAAAAAACCTAAAATACAATAGCCAAATAGCTCACCCAACGTGCGTTCTTTCACCTCACAACAACAACAAAGGACACGATAACAATGACTACTGCCGAGATTATACACCAAACAAATATAAAATTTAAAAATATATAAAAGTTAAAACTTAGAACTATTAGTGACATCTACAAGTAAGCCATTCAAATATACACAAATACCAAAGAACAATTTTACAGGAATCCGCAACCTAGCGCGACATCTAAAAGTAAACTATAACAGGATGTAGAAAAATTATTATATATCGCACCGCTAGGTGTCTTTTAAATTATTAAAAATGAGATGACTTTCAAATGTAAAGCGGTCGTTCACACATGCGATGTCAGGGCTTTTAAAGGCTCTTCCTATTTCTAGGGTTTCCAAAAGGTCTAGTTTTTTGCCTTTGTCGCATGCGTGGATAACCCTCACATTGTCCTCAGGTGGAAACGAGTGGTTTGACGTTAAGAGATGATTAGCAAACGCAGACTTAGTGCTGTCAATATCTGTATTTTTATGTTTATTAAATTGATACTTGTGCTCGTTAAACCGAGTAACAACTTTACGGCCCGATTGTCCAACATAAATTGCCGGACAATCAGGACACTTAATTTCATAAACCCCAGAAGATGTCAGGGGATCTAGCCGATCTTTAACTTTAACCAGGTGACTTTTTAAAGTGTTAACCGTTCTAAAGGAAGGACAAATATAAGGCGAAAAGAGCTTAGCAAGATGTTCTGAAATTTTACCAAAATAAGTAAAACATCTGTAGGGTTTGCTAACAGTATCAGGAATATTTTTTAATATATTGAAACAAAATTTGTATCTATGGATATGGATAGCCTAAAATAAATCTTATCCACAGTTTTAGCAGGGAACAAGTTATTATGGGCTATCTGTTTAATTATTAAAAGTTCTCTATTAAACGAGTGTCTAGACAAGGGAATATTAAAAAGCCTATAAAAGAGAGAATTTAGAGCGGCGAACTTA
The DNA here is from genome assembly GCA_016904865.1 of Pissodes strobi. Classification (NCBI taxonomy): domain Eukaryota; kingdom Metazoa; phylum Arthropoda; class Insecta; order Coleoptera; family Curculionidae; genus Pissodes; species Pissodes strobi. The sequence goes on along the minus strand of MU183413.1, from coordinate 180,728 downwards.
TGGGAAATGGGAGAATTAGAGTGAAATTGAATAATATTGTCTGTTGCTGAAGGTTTCCTGAAAATTTCAAATGTTATTTTACCATCAGCTCTCTTTAAAAGTAAATCCAAAAATGGTAGCGACCTGTTACTCTCCTCTTCTAAAGTGAATTCGATTTTATTATGGAGCGAGTTTACAAAATCAAGGAATTCTCTTAGAGTCTCGTCCCCACCATTCCAGAGAATACATATGTCGTCCACGTACCGTTTATAAAACACAATAAAATCCTTAAAGCGGCTGTTCATAAATTTATGTTCTAGGTTATCCATAAACACCTCACTCAAGAAAGGGGACAGACAAGAACCCATAGCCAAACCGACTTTCTGTCTGAAAAATTTGTTATTAAACTGGAAAAAGTTCTGATCTAAAACCAAAGAGAGTAATATTAAAATTTGTTCTAAGATGAAGGGAGGAAGTTTATTCTTTAAAATATTTTTAACCAGCACTAGACAATCACTCGGAGGGATACTTGGAAACAAATTTTTAACGTCAAGAGATATAAATTTTGATGAATCTGGGACCGGAATATCAACAATACTCTTAGCAAAATCGACAGAGTTTCTAACCGAATAATTGGCTTTGAAATTCGATGTTGCTCTCAAAATATTATTGAGCCAAGATGATAATTTGTAACATGGTGATCCCACAAATGACACCACTGGCCTTATAGGTATATTAGCCTTATGGATTTTCGGTAGTCCATATAATAAGGGAGTTTTAGCATTCATGGGGTACAACTTGTATTTTGAAGATTTGAAATATTCCAATGCTATTAAGGTTTGATCCGATGTCTTTTTTAATCTTTCAAAGAAAACATTTGTGGGATCTTTAGGCAAAGGCTCAAAATCACTAGAACTCAAAAACTCCATAACTTTGTCCACATAGGTCGGTCTATCTATTGCTACTAAACATGAACCTTTATCTGCCCTAGTTAAAATTAGGTCATTCGTTTTTATTTTATTTTTGATTGAACTAAGATCATTGACAACACTCCTATCTGTTACTTTGGTTCTGAGGATATTGTTATTATTTAATAAAGATATAGTTTGAGCTCTAAGAATGTTTTTATTAGAAATGTCCGTTGACTGTAAAATGCTTTCAGCCTCCACTGCCAAAGTCTCCTTAACTCTATTATCTATTTTTTGGTGAAAATTATGCTTTAAATTATTATTCAAAACACTCAATTCCCCTTCAGAAAAATAAACGTTTGATAGGTTTAAAAATCTACTATGAAAAACATGAGGATTAGAATTTGGTGAGCTATGTTCGTGGGAATTAAAATTAGAGTTACAACGTACTTTTAATTTTAAATTATTAATTTTCTTTTTGAGATTATTAAACGAATTTTTTGCAAAAATATCAACATTGTCTCTCAATTGTCTGTCTAAAATGTCAAATTCTATTTGGCTATTGTATTTTAGGTTTTTTAGGTTTTTTCTAATTTAATTATATTTTATAGGTCTGATGATGCCCCTAATAAGGCGAAACATGTAACCTGGGACAAATTATAATTATTTTGATACTGTAGATTTTGAGTTTGGTTCTCCCTCTTATAAAAGATGCTTTTTGGCTAAATATTTTCCCTCACTTAATGAATAATAAATTTTATTATTCCTTCACTTTTTAAGCAAATTTTTATAATATCTTCATCCACCTTTATTTTTAGGTTATATTAGTGAATAATAATTATTAATATTGTTGTTGTTAACAGGATTTTCAATACATGTTATACGTGACATTATCACCCTCTTGGTCGTGGTTCTTACTTAACATTAAATTTTCATCGCTTTCATCTAAATTTATAATATTGTTGTATCCAACTGTTTTTAACGGTTTTAATACTTTTTTGTGCTGGAAAACTGGCATGTAAGATGGCAATATACCCTAGAGAAACACAATTACCACAAGACCGCAACAGAGGGGATGCGCAGTGGCAAACATCGCCGACTTGGGCGCCTAAAAAGCTGTCTAAGCTGTATAAAAAGCTGTCTAAGCTGACTAAAAAGCGGTTTGCTTTTTAGACGCTCAAGTCGGCGATGTTTGCCACTGCGCATCCCCTCCGCGGCGGAGATCGCAGAACGAATCATGTATATCTACTAATTGTTATTCATTGTCTTTCTCTGGCTTCATCACATTCTTTAACCGTTTATGCTATAAATTGATCTTGATCATCCCTGGATAAATTGTAAAAATCTGCGTTTTTTTCCGAATTTTTCTCCTAACATTTCAGTCTACATTTATACGGTTCTTTCACTTAGTTCTTTTTCCCTTCTTAATACTAATTTTTTGATCTTATGTTATTTTCCTTTTTATTTGAGGTTTTTCCTAATATTTTCAAGTTTTTTTATTCCTTAAGCATTTTGTGGTTTGTTTTTCCGTCCTCGTTTTTTCGGTTGCTAGTCAATAGTTTCGATGTTATCGTCTCAACCGGCCAACTCATTTTCTGCCGGAAAATTCTGAAAATATTTTTATATAGTTTAAATATTATTTTTTTTTACGTCTTCCTTAATTCTACTTTAAAATCAGCTGTAAATAGGTAGGTTTCTCCTACATTTTCATTCTCATCGTCTTTGCTTGGAGTATGTGACAGATCGTAATCCGGATCTTATTTTTGGTTTGATTCTGTCTATGCAATCCTAAAATTGACTATTAATTTTAATGATTTAAACAAAAAAAGTTTCAGATAAGCCCTATGAATACTCTATTAAACCAAAACCATAACCTCAATTCAGAAATAAAATTGTAACTAAGTATCTTTGTTAAACAACATACAGTTTACAAACAAGTATCCGAAACTCGACTTTAATAAAAAAGTATACTGCTTTAGAAAACCTTGTTTTAATTACTTTTATGGAAACAAAGGAAAAATGAACTCACAAAAAATATTAAAAATATAAGTTTAACATGAATTACTGGTTTCAGTTTACTTATTTTTCAATCCAAAGAAGTACTACTACTTTGTTTATCAGAGAACTCCTGGGGTGTTGAGACATCATTTTTGGTAGTATCTTCTAAAAATATTGCAAATTAATATAAAAGGCTGCCCTTACCTACCACTTAGACCAGACTTATATTTCTGTAGAATAGCAAGTGTCTCTTTGCTAATTTTTGCTTAAAAAGTTTAAAATCAGGTACAGTTTACTTAATAATCTAGGAACAAAAATTCGAGGTTGAGAGATAAACACATTAAAATCTTGAGACCAATATCCATAGGATATTAACAAAGGGCCAATGTTCATTATATGGACATTGGCAGTTTATTTTATACGTAAAATATTGAAAAGACCTAAGCCCAAACATTGACCTTTTTCTATGAAATAGAACTGGATATGAGCCACTTTGGATTTTAATTTTAGCATCGAACCCCCGTTTTTATGGACCTAATAAAATCATGTTAATAATCAAGCTCAAATAATGCCAATTTTGGACATTGGCTCTGTTTGTACCAAGGTCCAGATAAGGACCTGCTTATTTAGCATAGATTTTTATTTCACCTTCTTCTGCATTATATCTAAATAGATAAGAGCAAATCTGCTGGTTAACCATTGCTACTTAGTTTTAATATTTTCGAGCTCTTAAAGTGCCAGAGTTCGTTATCCAATAAAACTGAAACTTGACGCAAGAAAAAAATTGAAAGCTAGCTTGCGTGGCACCGAATATTTGCAAGCCCCTGGTATCATCTCAGAATGTCAACTTATCTAAAAATATGCCTTAAATCATAATACCGGTTACTCTTCAAAATATACACTTAATAACATTCTTTCTATCGTTCCGCGTACTATAAAATAACTCATATCCTTTTGTGTAAAAAGTAAATAAATAAATAGTTTATAAATGATTACAAAAATATTTATATACATTTATTGTAACTCCATAGACTGATAATTGGGAACCATTAGAGCAAAAGAAGTTCTTTGTAAAATTCATAAATATTTTGCACTATAACGTAACAGTATACTCGAAAGAGAACATTGACTCTGTTTCGGTTATTTTTCAGCAATTGCTGACGTAGTCGGTCGCCGCTATCCGGAAGGCGAGGAAAATAACATAAATTTAACTCCGGACCACGGAAACAACACAATCATAACTTTCTCGTTGTTCAAGCAAAAATTAATATCGACCGAGTTTCTAATATACACCGAAAATTCTCCACTCTTTTTCCGATTTGGTTTAATTTATGAGCAATAAAGATGCACTTTTCGGTCGGTTTGTGTTGCTCGGATTTATTTACGGAAAAAAGGAAAATTAAACTTTTACAGCTTTATGAGGCTGTAAAGCTTATAAGTCCCAGGTTGCTTTGCTACAACTATGTACAGGTTTGTGTATTAAAACGGTATTAACTTAACCAAACGGAGAAAAGCGTTAAATCATTAATGCCGTATTTTAACTTTATTGTACCCTTCGTTAGCTTCCGATGAAATATAATTGTTAAGGCGTTGTATTTGATATTGATATTATCAGAATGGCAATTGTTAATAACACCTTATTTAGCTCATGCAAACAAATTAACACATTCATAAAAATAAGTTTTTCTTTCACGTGAGTGCTTAAAACATTTATTTCGCAATACGTGACGAACAAGATTTTTTTTTGCAAAATTGTTATGAGCTTTTTATTTTGAAATAAGAAAATTTTGATAATAAGTTTGTCCATCGCTACAATATGGTTGAAAAGTTCTGGTTGTAGCGCTATAAATGCTACCAAACTCAGAAATATAATTACTTCCCTTTCACTGGTAGATTTTCTGGTTGATTTAAAATACATACATTGGAATATTGGAACGTACCCAACCGATATCGACGGATACAGTTCATTCCTGCCAGTTTGAAACTCCATGTTGTGGAAGTGATGCTGACCCACGTTGCGTGACGTGCAGCGTCACAGGAGGCAGTAGAGCTCTAATTGAAGCCAGCCAAGCCGTATGAGTTAGATAATGGCCACCAACGACAGCCAGTTAAATCCACTTCCGCATGACCATTGTAGCATTTAATATTTAATTAAGATATTATTAGTAAATGCTACCTGCCTTGTTTTAAAAGTTCAATCAATACACGTTATTTTAACTGCTTTCATAGATTATACTTTTAATTTATTTAAATAAATCTCTGGGAAAATAACTCTTAACCCTTAAATGTATTTGTTATATGTTTACTCTTAATAGTCGTATTTATTTAGAACATAAATTATTTCATAGTATCAGGTGGTCTTTAGCTTCTTTTTACTAGATGTTGATAAGAACTATTAACCTTTCTTCATGGCTGGATTTCATATAGCAATAAAACATACTTTTGATACATTAATTCAAGCCACTGATTCACTGCATACCATCTTACTAATGTAGTGCCTTCATTTTCAATAAAGATTGCTTTGTTTTGAATAACTCATCTTTCGTCATTATGCTTCATGCGAGTAAAGATTTAAATATGACGTCATTCCTGATTGTGGTTCCGAGGTTGACTCGATTAATCGAACCCGAGTGACACTAATGTTGTTTCTGTATTGCACCATGCATGAGAAAACATCTCTCGCTGCATCTGCAACGATGTCAAGTCAAGGGGTCAGTGGTCTTCATCGTGTGGCCGAAGTGTCTAGACCTGATTCTATAATTTTTGATTTAAAAATCATCTTGGGTCCATCAGGCCGAAAGATTTGTAAAATTTTGTGCCTTTAGTTCTGAGAAGAGCTTGGCTTATTTCAATTTATTCTAATCCTTGAGGATGCCTGTTATTTTTGGAGTTAATCAATCACCTAGAAAGGTAGTTAATCGTTGGCTTCTACTTTATAAAAACGGTACGTTTTAACAATCTTAAGTAAAGTGGATAAAGGCTTCATGTTTTTTTCAGGTTTTACTATGGGACGTTAGTGAATGTTAGATAATTTTGATTTAGGAATAGCAAAAAGTTGCAATGATTTTGAATTGGAATTTAAACCGTGGTCTATAGGTAAATCTTAAACTTCCATGCTTCATTATTAGGGTGGAGTAGAAGATTCAGTTTAGTCCGGAATTTCACATGATTAGAAAGGGGGGCAAATCACTCTAAGCCACAAAAACTTCAGGCTAGAAAATACTTATCCAGCTGACGTCTGCTGTTGGGAATAATTCAAGGCTAGTCCTTTCCTTCTTATTATGTAAGAATCAACTGTCCTCCTTGTGTAATTTTACATTTTTAATGTTAATGTTTTGTGCAAACTTCTCAATATTACCTTTTCAACTTTTTACCTTTAATTGCTCGGCTCATTTCGTAGATATTATTCAACATCCTAATGCCTTTTTATACCTATTTAATAACCCTGGAAACAAAGATGCATGACTCTATTACGTACATGCAGGCCCTAAAATTACTTATTATACTTACCATACCTTACCTTATCTTTTCCGAAACTACCGTTAAATGATTTTTAATCATTTATTATCTTTTATCGTATCTATGACCGGTTTTTATCGTTATTTTATTAACTAATACCGAGTCTCTTCCCTACGGTATACGATGTTATCTTGGTTAGCAAATGTCTTGCTAATATCGCTGTAATTATCTGATTTACTTTTTTGTATTACGTACATTTATCTAAATGCTACGCCCTTACTGCAGGTCATATAATTACTTTACTTACCTCATTCTTATCGAACTTACGGTTAAATGACTTTTAATTGTTTATTATCTTCTATCATATCTATTACCCTTTTTACCGTTAATTGATAATTAACACCGACTTTCTTCCTTACCGTATATAATATTATTTTGGTCAGCAAATGTCTTGTTAATTTTATTGTAATTATCTGATTTACTTCTTTGTATTACGTATACTTACTTAAATCCGACGTCCTTACTGTAATTTGCTGTAAGCCTTATGGCAGTAGACCGTCTTATCTAGCTATTATTTTAGGTGTTTGTTCATTAGCAAGTTACCGAATTGAGAGGTTACATACAGTTGTTCCAAAAGGCAGCAACTGCTTAATTAGGCACAAGGATGTTTTGCAACGTGCACGATTCATCCAGTTGAGGCCATGCTACATGATGGCTTAAGCCCTCTATTTGGCCACACTAGCACACGTTCCCTATAAGCCGGAAGGAAGTCTCACTTCTGTAGATTTATTTTGCTTCTCGGAACCTCAGCTCTCAAACGCCTGAGTATCCGCCAACTACTAAAAGAAAGGTTGGTACCTAGGGGAGCTACTCTTTTGGTTCGCTGTCTCACATGGTGAGGTTGCTTTTCCATTGAGGGCTTCTAGTGGTTCTTCATGGGCTTGTATCTTAACGAGGAAACTCTTTGTGGATCGGAGTAGTTGCACCCCAGAATAGTGACCGTACAGTGGATGACGCAAGCCTCTTTCCAGCTGTGTTCTCTTTATATCCGATGCGGTATTTCTACACGTATGAGAAAGGGCTATCCGAACGATCGAGTACAGTTTATGCACCGATGCTGGCCTCAGGCACTCTATTTTTATCCAAGCAGTTTCATTGATCGCGACGTCAACTCTTTTTGCATGTGTGAAAGAGCTCCATGCAGTGTGTTCTTGTGGTTTATACGGCCTACTTACACAGCTTCCGCAGGATATTATTACGGATGCGAACTTTCCCATTTTTTTTTTTGGAAAAAATCATTCTTTTAATGTGGCTTTTAAAACAAGAACCAGTTTTACCTTCATGTTAAAAGGTTGTTGTCATCGGCTTGCCTAAAAAATTATTTCCCTTAACAAAACATTTCTTCTATTAATCGTCAAATATGAATTAATTAATTAAGCAAACCAAAAAGGGGAAGGGGGCAGTCCTGTAGATTGGGTTGGACTGATATCTGCTCTTAATGCGGTTATTTTTTTTAATTAGTTAAGTTCGTCCTTTCTTTCAATATGTTCGAGTCGAGTTGGTCTTGTCCTAATATTAATACCCTTAATCAAACATTTTTAATAAATTTTTCTATCGATCATAAAATATGAGAAACCCAAAAGGGGAATATTCTAGTAAGTTGGATCGGACTAATGTTTTTTTTCAAAAACAATTTTCATGTTACCACTATTATGTAGCTTAGTGGCAGCCAGGCATAATTTATAAAATTAGGTACTTTTATTTTTATCTCTTACACTTAGGTTTGAAGATTTAAAATTACCGCTAATTCTTGGCGGATAATCTACTTGTCAAGAGTGTCAATTGCGACACATTTTTCGTTTCAAAACCGTGGTTCAACCCTCTTTTCTATTTTAAATAAAATTATGTGAACCATATTTTTAAAAACGTTACTTGTAACTTGTGAAATTTTAATGTGACCATTGCCGATTTATGTTTGTTTCTCTTCGTAGATATGTTCTCCATTTCCACTGACAATTACGTGAAAGAACTCCTACCTATGTCTTCTCATATTACTCAATACAAAAAATCACCATTTCTACATTTATTTTAATTCCTTTCAAATCGTAGCAATTTTGGTATCTTATTATAAGAAAATCAATTATTGTATCATTTTCTATTCCTAACAATCTCACTGGCTTTCGGTTAATGGGTGGTTCTTTTTGGATTAAAAGTTTTGCATAGAATACAAAAGGTACTAAACGAAACGCCTTTTGTATCCCATGCAAAACTTTTATGATGAAAGACTTTT
>MU183413.1:156833-167094 GCA_016904865.1 Pissodes strobi | reverse complement strand
TTACTTCATAGGTTGATTCATTTGGTATATCTTTATTAACTATTTATGGGTCCAATGATATTATTGCTGTCATGAGATTAATTTAGATTAGTTAGCTAGTGTTCACTACTTATTTTTGGTACTTTGTGACTAACTGAGTTTAGTCAGAACCTCAAGGGGCCAAGGTTTAGGTAGAACTATTTCCAAACAGGAATTATGCAATCTTAATGTTAAATGAAGAGTAAAGTTGTGTGCATGTACGAAACATGGGAAGTCCTTTTAGATTAGAAGGTGTTTCGTTTAGTACCTTTTGTATTCCATGCAAAACTTTTAATCCAAAAAGAACTTCCCATTAGAGCGTAACAAAGCGCTTTCGGCCTAAGCCATCATCAGTGTTATCTGGAAAGCAAGTAAAAGAACCACCCATTGACGGAAAGCCAGTGAGATTGTTAGGAATAGAAAATGATTCAATAATTGATTTTGTTATAATAAGATACCAAAATTGCTATGATTTGAAAGGAATTAAAATAAGACTATAGGAGTATAAGAGTAATATAAAAAGACATAGGTAGGAGTTCTTTCACGTAATTGTCAGTGGAAATGGAGAACATATCTACGAAGAGAAACAAACACCAATCGGCAATGGTCACATTAAAATTTCACAAGTTACAAGTAGCGTTTTTAAAGATATGGTTCACATAATTTTATTTAAAATAAAAATGAGTGTTGAACCACGGTTTTGGGTGAAACGAAAAATGTGTCGCAATTGACAATCTTGACAAGTACACCGATTCTACAGAAGATTATCCGCCAAGAATTAGCGGTAATTTTAAATCTTAAAACCTAAGTGTAAGAGATAAAAATAAAAGTACCTAATTTTATAAATTATGCCTTGAGTACAGACTGGCTGCCACTAAGCTACATAATAGTGGTAACCTGAAAATTGTTTTTGAAAAAAAACATTAGTCCGATCCAACTTACTAGAATATCCCCCCTTTGGGTTTCTTAGCTCATATTTTTATTTAGATTTATTAAAAATGTTTTATTAAGGGTATTAATATTAGTGTAGCAGAAATGGACAAGACCAACTCGACTCGAACATATTGAAAGAAAGGACGAACTTAAATAATTAAAAGAATAACCACATTAAGAGCAGATATCAGTCCAACCCAATCTACAGGACTGCCCCCCCCCCCTCCCCATTTTCGTTTGCTTAATTAATTAATTCGTATTTGACGATTGATAGAAGAAATGTTTTGTTAAGAGAAAGAATTTTTAGGCAAGCCGATGACAACAACCTTTTAACATGAAAGTAAAACTGGTTCTTGTTTTAAAAGCCACATTAAAAGAATGATTTTTCAAAAAAAAATGGGAAAGTTCGCACCCGTAATAATATCCTGCGGAAGCTGTTAAGTGAGCCGTATAAATCACAAGAACACACTGCATGGAGCTCTTTCACACATGCAAAAAGATTTGACGTCGCGATCAATGAAACGCCGATTGTTATCCCACAAACTCATTACTATTTTAATAGAATTTTATTTAACATTAGTCATTTTAGTGGATAATTTTTATTTACATTTTTCTACGAAAATTTATATGATTTGTATTGTTTCTGACGTGTCAAATGTTTATTTCAGGAACTGATATTAATGGGATGCCTGAGGCCAGCATCGGTGCATAAACTGTACTCGATCGTTAGGATAGCCCTTTCTCATACGCGTAGAAATACCGCATCGGATATAAAGAGAACACAGCTGGAAAGAGACTTGCGTCACCCACTGTACGGCCACCATTCTGGGGTGCAACAACTCCGGTCCACAAAGAGTTAAGATACAAGCCCATGAAGAATCACTAGAAGCCCTCAATGGAAAAGCAAACTCACCATGTGAGACACCGAACCAAAAGGGTAGCTCCCCTAGATAACAACCTTTCTTTTAGTGGTTGGCGGATACTCAGGCGTTTGAGAGCTGAGGTTCCGAGAAGCAAAACAAATCTACAGAAGTGAGGCTTCCTTCCGGCTTTTAGGGAACGTGTCCTAGTATACCCAAATAGAGGAACCAAGCTATCATTAAGCATGGCCTCAACTGGATGAATCGTGCACGTTGCAAAACATCCTTGTGCCAAATTAAGCACTGTATGTAACCGCTTAATTCGGTTACGTGCTACTTGACAAAAACCTAAAATAATAGCTAGATAAGATGGTCTACTACCATAAGGCTAACAGCAAATTAGCAAATTACAGTAAGGGCGTAGGATTTAAGTCAGTATACGTAATACAAAACAGTAAATCAGATAATTACAATAAAATTAACAAGATTGCGGACAAAAATAATATCATATACGGTAAGGAAGAAAGTCGGTATTAATTATCAATTAACGGTAAAAAGGGTAATAGATATGATAAAAGATAATAAACAATTAAAAGTCTTTTAACCGTAAGTTCGATAAGAATTAGCTAAGTAATTATTTGATCTGCAGTAAGGGCGTAGTATTCAGGTAAATGTACTTAATACAAAAAAGTAAATCAAATAATTACAGCGCTATTAGCAAGACATTTGCTAACCAAGATAACATCGTATACCTTAGTGAAGCGATTCGGTATTGGTTAATAAAATAACGATAAAAAACGGTAAATGATACGATAAAATATAATAAATGATTAAAAATCATTTAACGGTAGTTTCGGAACAGATAAGGTAAGTTATTGTAAGTATAATAAGTAATTATATGGCCTGCATGTACTTAATAGACTCATGCATCTTTGTTTCCAGGGTTATTAAATATGTATATAAAGGCATTAGGCTGTTGAATAATATCGGCCAAATGAGTCGAACAATTAAAGGTAAAAAGATGAAAAGGTAATATTAAGAAGTTTGCACACAACATTTACATTAAAATTATAAAATTACACAACGTGAACAGATGATTCTTACATAATAAAAAGAAAAAAACTGGCCTTGAATTATTCCCATCAGCAGACGTCAGCTGGATAAGTACTTTTTTGTCTGAAGTTTTTGTGGCTTAGAGTGATTTTTCCCGCTTTCTAACCATGTGAAATTCTGAACTAAACTGAATCTTCTGCTCCACCCTAACAATGAATCATGGAAGTTTAAGATTTACTTATAGACTACGGTGTAAATCCCAATTGAAAATCATTGCATCTTTTTGCTATTCCTAAATCAAAAATTCTTTAACATCCCATAGTAAAACCTGAACCAAACATGAAGCCTTAATCCACTTTACTTAAGATTGTTAAAACGTTCTGTTTTTATAAAGTAGAAGCCAACGATTATCTACTGTCTTACTAGGTGGTGGATTAACCCCAAAAATAACAGGCATCCTCAAGGATTAGAATAAATTAAAATAACCCAAGCACTTCTCAGAACTAAACAAAATTTTACAAATCTTTCGACCCGATGGACCCAAGATGGTTTTTATATTCAAAATTATATCAGGTATGCTTCAGCAGCACCATGAAGACCACTAACTCCCTTGACTTGATATCTTTGCAGATATCAACTGTCAGCTCTTTGGCGCCCATCAGCGAGAGTTGTTTTGTCATGCACATATGAAATGAGCTCATTTCGAGAATTGAATTAAGGCCACAAGTTAAATTTGCAAATTGCGATGAAGTAAAACAGTTTATCTATTCGAGATCATATCAGATGGGATAATGAAGAGTATACGTATCTCTAAAGCAAATATGGTAATAAATAGGAATAAATATGCTACACGATAATAGATGCCCTAAAGGTGTTTAGGGGTAAGTTCAATAAGCAAAAACGGTAAGTAACAGCAATAGGTACAATATAAGATAGCGGGCGACCTACAGTCGTTTAACGGTGAAGACCATTAAACAAAACGATAAGTAACAGTAATAGGTATGATATAAGGAAATATGAGACCAACAGACGTATAACGGCAAGTTCTTTAAACAAAAACTACCAGCAACTGTAATAGGTACGACATAAGAAAATAGACGACCTAATGTCTTTTAACGGTAAGTTTATTAAACAAAACAGGTAAGTAACGGTAATTAAGACAATAAAAGATCATTTGGTATCTAAAGTCCTTGACGGTAAATTTGAAATAAAATTAAAAATCCACCGGCGTTTCCTGCGAAACTACGTTTCCACCATGGGCTCGTATCACCTCCACAAAAGGTCTCTATCAGGAGAAATGGAACCGGAGAACTCTCTAGGTCATAGGATAGGCCGCTGAAGGACGTTTAGCCTTAATAGAGGAAATTCTGTCCCACGGAAGGAATTCTGTCCCACAGAAGATCCCAAGTAACAAACAAACCTTTGTAATAGAGGAAGGGTAACCCGACTCTCAGTAAAATACCGCCATTAGGCAATATTGCCGATAATTTGAGAAATACACACGGCAACACATTTGCCAATTTATCTCACGACAAAATCAGGCGGTAATTAGACCTGATGGCCGAAAATATCAACAATAATTTCATATTTTAAAACTGGCCATTTTTATTATTCTGCACGCTTCGAGTGTGCATGAGAAAAGGTCATGGAACCCGTCATTAAGAAAAAAATCTACGACATCCGACACCAGCAACTCGGAACAGCTCATCAATACCGGTGGGTTGTACCAGGAAGTGAAGTAACTAGAGTATTGACAACACCAATCGACCAACGAATGAGAAGAAATCGCACTATTGGATATTGTAGCATTTACGGGGCTACAAGGCAGATTTTTTAACACGACAGGGTACACAAGGCCCCACGAATTTTTTTGCCCACAGCTTTGTAATGAGTTTTAGTTGATTTTCTTCAGCACTACGCTGGATTCCACTAAAAATTTAATAGTTCCATTAAAGCATTCTTCACCCTATAGCTATCGCAAAAAATTGACGAGCCAGTTCGGTAATTTCATCGGACCTTCAAATACTCTAAAATATGTCAATCACCCAAGAACTTATTTATAAACATACTATAGTAACCTTCATAAATAAAAAAAATAATATTCAATAATCAATCTAAAGTAGGCCCTTCAAAAGAGCTGACAGTATATTCCCTGGATTTCTCAAACCAAAGCTATACTAGTTCTAGTACATAAAAATGGCCCGATTCCATCAGACAAGAACAGACAGTATTAAAATCAGGACTACGATCCATTCGAAATGATCCCCTGCTAAACAAGCTAAAGTAAAATTCAAAAGCGTGAAATCCATGCAACGAAGAGTGACAACCTTGTACGAAACAAAATTTGTTCGAGTGAGATGAACTATCCTATCACTTCGGTTAGTCTGATCTGGTCTGGTCGGTATAATGTAAGGATGAACCTCTGATCGATGTTCAAATTTGATACGGCAAATGCTGAATGGACTTTGAGTAATTAATTAAGGACTAGGGAAATGAGGACAGACTCTATTTGGAAAAATAGAGTTTATAATAAGTAAAAGGTTAAACTTAATATTTTGCATTCAAACTTAAGTGATTAATATTGATCCGTAACAGTCTCTCTAAATTTCACTTATAGCTCATAGGTACCTATGATGTGGCGAATTAAAATAAGTTCCGATAACAGACCGAGAATATATAGATATCGATGATACAAAAGTTTATCACACATATGCGAGCAAAGCTGTGGCAAAAATTAGTTTAAAGCTCTTTGATTTAACGACAAATTCCACCATAAAGCATATTATTACAGCCACATTCGGATATTTACTTTTCCTTCCAACCGTGGTTAATTAGTCTCAAACAAGGCTAATAATCGTGTTTACTTACCCCCAACCGGAGCTATTTGACTGTTACGGCCATGGTTACGTGCGTATCCTATATGGAAACATTGGCAATTATCAACGGAAACATAATATTTTGTGGGAAAATATGAAAATGTATATGCCTATACCTAATTGCGTGTTATTGTATGAGCACCACAGGCAATATTGATATATCTCTATATAAAATTACACAGACAAAATTTGCTTCGAGTATGTACGATTCGCTGACAATATAAACAATTTGAACCGCAAGCGATTAACCATAGTTAGGATTTATAGAAGTTTGCCTTGGATTTTGTTACGAATATATAATTGCTTTAAATACTTCAAGGGTGTTAGTCAAATCGTTTAAAGCGAGAATTCCGTAAAATAGCAACACGGTTACTTTTTCATTCTTTAGAGAAGCAGTTTTTCAATTAAGGATAAGGCAGCCATTGTAGGTTTAAATGTTAGACCTCAAATTGATACTTTTTTAATTGAATTGTATAATACATCAATAACATATTCAATAATATGTGATTGTGAAGGCACAATATAATAATATTTGCGTCGATTTACATTATCTTTTTCTAAAACAGATTTTACAGGGTATTGCAATAATACAATGGTCTTCTATAGCTCCTATAACATACGAGTTAGATATTTCGTTCTGGCATGCATGAATGCGAAATTTAAAAATATATTTTCAAACAAATATTTCTAAAAAGTGTTGGATCTGAAACAACCCACCCTATCCTACATAACTTTTTTTGATTTTAATTTTTTTTCTTAAGCCTATTTTATTTTGCTACTTATTATTTGATATTGCCTAATTGAAGAAAGAAACAAAAATAATCCGAATTTAAATCATTGCCACGAATAAATCAGCTAAATGCATATAAGGGAGAGGCGGTAATGGTTAGAGCACAGGCGCGCGAGCCCAGAAACATATAAAATCGGGTCGCGAAGAGCGCCGCGGGAGGATTGCGAATCGAGAGTTGAAAGCTTAGGTAACTAAAGAGTCTGGCAGATTCTTGAGGGATCGTGGAGAGTTTGACCACCGATAAAATTATGATCCTTGGACAACGCTCAGCGGATAATGCAGGGGTCACAAATTTCCGCCAGTATTTCTCTGACCTTATACATGTCTCTATGTGGCCTCCCGTGCACGACGCACGGCAGGGGCCGCCATGTGGGTACATGTACTTCAAATTCTAACTGGGAGTAGTGCTCGTAGGCTCGTAGAATTGTGCAGAGTTTGGTCATGGAGAATATTATGATCCTTGGACGACGCTCGGCGAATAACACGGGGCCAATACATTTTATATGCAGTAACTTAATTCGCCATGAGTCCGCGGATATTATCCTAGCTGCAAATATGGACGTGTGCTGTGCTACCTGGACGACGTTCAGCGGCTGATACAGGTAATACAAAGCGTGTCCATAGAACTATAGGTATCATTAATTGAGAGCTCAAAGCTTAGACAATATCACGATCTAAAGTTCGTAAGTAAGCATGCCGCGATCCACACGAAGTCATCCATCCATCCAATCTGAAGGAGGAATGGACAAAAACAACGTATCCATGTGTACTACTCCCGGTGAGAACCAATTATTCTATTAAGCAAAATTTATACTTTCATTATTTTAATTTTACGTAACTCTATATTCTGGGGGCACCTACATAAGAGCTGGACCCTATTTTCTTGTCGCAAGGGGCAGGTAGAATTTCGACTAGACTCAGGGAGGACCGTAAATCGTTAAAATCTCTTCATCAAGGCATGGCTCGAATTTGTGTCTTATATAATCAATAAGTAAAAATTTCAAGTTTAAATGAAATCAAAATTCACGCAGAAAGGAATTTAATTAACTCATAAAACCAACGGATTACTGACAGAAATAAAACAGACTAATCTTTCTATTACTTTGAGGGCCAGCTAATGGACTAAAGTTGTAAATCTCTTTGCCAAGAAGACGGCACGAGAAATACCGTTTGGTGTGATAAGTTGTAGACAGATTGGCGACAGTTAGGGCTTTTTAATTTATTTATGCCAAGATAATCATAAAAATCAAAATTTATTAGTGCTAAGATAAGCATATTAATCATAATATATTGGTGCGACAATAGTCATAATAAGTATAATTTATTGGTACTAGAAAAAATGCAATATTTGTACAAGTCAAAAAAATATATAAAAATGCAATAAATGGTACAAGGTACACTAAGAACAACACTATTTTCGTGCGAATAAATGAAAAACCAAAATCACTACATTAGAAACATTATAACAGGTTAAAATTTCGACAAATTAAAAATGGATTAATATCGAAAGCTCAGCCTTAAAAGACTAATACATAATTATAATATTATATACTTTTATAAATATAAGATGAGCGCAATCACAGCATAGTTTTCACTACTGGTATAAAATGCAGAGTCTAATCTGTAAAGAAAAGGTTAGTAGTAGACGACGGCCCATTTGCACGAACTCAGGCAGTAATGCTACCTATTGTTGACGTGTGTTGTATTTTGTGTATCTGGATAATATTGAAATTATTCCGATTGGCTCTTTATGGCAGATGTGCGATAACTATGCACCTTAGGTAAAAAATATATATAAATTGCAAGGCAGGGCTCATTGAGCTCCCTTTGTAGCAGAAGAGAAGGACTGCTCCCCTTGTCACAGAAAATAAAGACTGCATTTCCTGTGAGATATCAGTTATCGTCCTCGTACCGAAAACCCAAATGTGCAGCTCCGGGATCATTAAATAACAAGGCTGGGCCCGTTGTGCTCCCCCTGTAGCAGAAAAATATTAGGCAGGTCCTGTTTCGACCTACCATACTACCAGATCTTTTTAGAGCACGTAGCTTGCATCCAGACTTGTTGGTTGTATGCCAAAAAGATGAGTTATACCAGCTACAATCGCGTAACTTTACCAAACACAAAGCATCATCCTACTTCCTTCTCTCGAGCCACCTACATTTAGCATGAGTCTGCTAACATTGTTAAGAATCTTGTTGGCTTTTCCCGCAGCTTTGCGAATGCGAGTCTTCATAATTAGGTTTATTACGTGGACTCCCAGATGTTTTCCTACTTGCAATTAGAAGTACGACCTCAGTCTTTTGTGGTGTCAATCTCAGTCATTATCTCATTCCATTATATTATGCAAGACATGGTTCGCTATCTTCTTCAACAAATCGGCTTCCCTATCATGTACCAATACTCCCAGGTCATCTGCATAGGCATTCAGAATAATTCCAGCCGGCAATGAGTAGGGCCAATTACCGAGCCCTGTGGAACACTACCGGTGATCTCAAGTTTCCATTTATTACCAACATTAAGCATCCGATTTTCTTCAATACTCCTTCTTCCTAGATCCCCTGAAATCCCGCTTCTAATAGCATCAGCCTTTTTACAAACTGCCGTCAATTCACTAATGGTCGACTTTCCTTTACAGAAACCGTGCTGATTTATTGGCAAGTCCCCTGTTTTGTATATTTCTTCTTGAAGTCTTACTAATACTAACTGTTCTAGCAGTTTACCCAAAATGTTTAATATGCAAATCGATCGATATCGATGAGGCGGCCGATGTTGTGAACCTTAATTGATTTTCAGCCATTTTGCCGATGTGAGTTCCCATATTCCAATCATTATGTCCCCATGCCTTTGGATCAGAGTACCCATATTTTTAGGATTCCATAGTAATAGACGTTCCTTAGGGTAGAACCTATTACCTCCATTCCCTTGAATGATCAGGGTCGGTTTTTCAAAACAACTGACTTTTATGTTATGCAACTATGGCGAGATACCGCTTCTTCTTTGTTCCTCCAGTAAGTCATTCCAGGGCATCAAGTTAAAAGCGTTCTCAACGTCGATTGTGATTATTGCGATTACTGCACCAAAGCTTCTTCTCTCTCGTGACATCTGTCTTATTTTTTCGTCTGAGAAATTAGTAGGCATTAAACTTCTTCAAAGCACTGACTATAGATTCCGCTTCTCGAAAGCCGTATTATGGATCGGACAGATCTTCGGTTCTCTACACCTCCACCTCTCATTTCAGTTGTTTCAATAAAAATTGTTGCGTCATCTTTCCCGGCGCATTTAGTAAGCATATTGATTGGTTATCCTTTTTTAGATGTCCCGGTTTACTTTCTTTTTTATTAATAACAGCGTCCCTAGCTTCTATTACTCTTAGTGCCAGCATCTAGTACGAATTAAAGCATCAATTCAATTAATTGAATTAATAGTCTTGGAGTGCAAATATCTATACTTAAACTTACCCCAAAATTATGGCTATATCATGTATTGTCTCCTTTAATACGTATTTGAATTTACTAGCCTTAAGCTGTCCTTTGAGAACTGTCGCCATTGAATTGCAGACTGCTGGTACATCTTTTTCACATTGATCCTGTCGAAATCTTAAACAAAATCACATCAAAGATCCATATGAGTTCCAGGTTGTTGAACATCTTAAGATGGGAAGCCGTAATTTTAATAATTATATTCTTATTCGGTAAATGGTGTCCTCTTTTCGAATTCTTGGCTAAACAAC
>MU183413.1:115426-156733 GCA_016904865.1 Pissodes strobi | reverse complement strand
GCCATGCGTGAAGTGAAATAACTGAAATACTAGAAATTGGGGTTGTGCCAAATGCGCAGGTCTGAAGGTCAAAAACGTGTGGAGGTAGATGTAAATGTCACGTGCCTCACAAGCGTCTAGCCCTCCTACTAAATTTTTGATGTGGAAACCTTGCATGCGCAATGGGAAAACCAGAATATGCATTATTATAGCTTTGCATGGCCCTCCTCTCGCTTCACTCGCTACTGAGGCGTAACTAACAAGAACTAACTAAAAGTAACCCAAGACTTACCCAACATTAAGAAAAAAAAATTAGAGAGTCTGCTAGTACTCGAGACACTGATGTGTAAACATATCCTATATAGACATGCACGTATATTTGAGCAGCCCTCATAAAATCACTGCGCATAGTTATGATGTCACAGCCGTTTACACATTTCCGTCCCATTTGCCGAGATTTACCCTCAAACCGCCGCGTAAGATGTTTACACATCAAAAATTTATTGTTATTGAAGTTTGTTCCGCAAATTCAAAACGCAGAGCAACATTTAGCAAGACAGGTTCCTGATTGTTCCTTAAGTATTTAGATGTAAATAAAATTTATTATCACTGATTCATATCAAATTCAGGTACTGCGAAATAATGCGATGCCATTTCTAAACTCGGCATATAAGATCTTTTCGTCCTTGGCAATTAATATGATATCTGAGTATAGTAGATAAAAAGTCCCAATCAATCCCAAGGTGCCATCGATAATTTACGATTTGAATATAACCCTTGCAGCAATTTTGTAATATTAGGAATGTCGAGAATAATGCAGAGGCCTCGCTCCGGACGAAGCGGATAGAGGCAAGTTGTAGTTAATGATTGAGTGTTGAATTGTAAACAGCTATTAGTTGTAAAGTTATAAGAGTAGCTTAGTCTATTTAATTGTACGGAGTGATAAAGAATAAAGAGAGTATTAGTTTAAAATATTAAAAGTTGTTGTTTCGTTCAGAACCCTCGGGATAAACGTAACAGTATCAATATTTTATTCCGAAGAGAGTATTGTTTAGTGTCCGTTTTGCTATGTTGATTTTAAGTAAGCTCTTCCTCTAACTGGCATCGGTGTGAAAGTAAATGAAAAATGGGCGTTTTACTTTCTTAAACTTTTCTATTTCCATGGACAGAATAATATCCCATCAAGAGTCCTTAACATCAACTTAAAGATGATATTAATTTAATACCTTTTAAAAGTCATAAGATTCAGAACAATTTACCTTAGGGGTCACACATAATGACTTATGACGAGTTAAACCAGATTAACTCTGAAGGGTCACTAAAATTTAGAAATGTGGTCAATCTTCAGCGAAACTATTTGATGCGGGTATGATGCCACAGGCCCAGTTAGGTATTCATAGCTATTATGCCGTCGCGTCGCCCACTAACATATTCATTCATCTCCCCTTTACACTAATTTAAATCCCTATCAGACTTGAAATGGGTGCTTCCGTTTAATGTTAAAGTGTATAAAACTGGAATAACCTCAAACCTATTACTATTTGAAAACTTTTGGACGAACTTGCTGATTATATTATAATAGAGTTTAAAATGACGTGCGGGATTAACCTCATGTGCAAAATGGCTCCTTCAGCAAACTTTCAAAGTAGAAGTGAGCTTCCTAAAATTTCAGATTCTCGTCCTCGAGTTCAAGTTGTTTTAACGAGGGTCGAACCGCCTTTTAAGGTAATTGGATTATTGTTTAGATGAAGATTTTTAATTAAATTTGAACTAAAATTGGAAAGAATTGAAGACGGTTTAAGTTAAGTTAAGTTTTTGAATTTCAACTGTCGCATCGATCCGATGCCTTTGGCGACTATTGAAGTTTAGGTTTTTTGAGGTATTAAAATGGGTAAGCCGGCCGGAAGAAAAACATAGCCTGAAATATTGAAGTTTTGGATATAATTATCTCTATCTATTAGAAAAAATAGGACTATAATACAAAAAAAATTAGGTTAGGTATATATCCTTCAGAAGCTGTAAGGTATTATATAGGTACTGTAGATGAATCTCTTAAAGAATTTGTCGTTGCTCTAAACTAGCCGAAGAAGCAGGCGATTTTTTACTTTGCAGACCAGATCTAACGACCTGGCCTAAATTAAAAGACGCTTTAAGACATCGATTTGGCGATAAAATAAACCGACAAGTACTCGCTCAACAGCTAAATTTTTTCACTCGATCTAGAAGAGAGCCAATTTTAGACTTTATAGAAATATTAAAAGTATTAAAATCACGTATTTCGTTAGAAATTGCTGCTGATGATTCCCTAAATCAAGGCACAAAAGGACCAATGGAACAAACAGAATTAACAGCCGTTACTATTTTAATGTCCAACTCTCCTAGCGAGTTTTAAACAATTTTAGTGTTAAATTATCCAAAAATTATCGATGACGCAAGTTCACTTGTCCT
The DNA here is from genome assembly GCA_016904865.1 of Pissodes strobi. Lineage (NCBI taxonomy): Eukaryota > Metazoa > Arthropoda > Insecta > Coleoptera > Curculionidae > Pissodes > Pissodes strobi. The sequence goes on along the minus strand of MU183413.1, from coordinate 154,306 downwards.
AAACCACTCCCTTATCATACAACAAATAAATGCTCGTACCTATTTCCAACGACAAGAGCCCTATAAAATTCCGCAAAATAGAACACCATCCCCCCCCCCCTCCCCTCCCAAATAAATAACCGCCAAAACTTTAGCTATATGCGTCCACCAACTCAACAACCTTTTGCTAATCCCTTCCCAGTGCCAAATAATAACGATAACATTCAACCCCAATTTTCAGGTAACGTAAGTACAATACCTAAGCAACCATTTCCAAGGCAACCTATAAATATTCAACCCAACCAGTACGTCAACATTTCCCAACTAACGAACAAGTTTTTGGCAAGTCAAAAAATGTATTTTCTATTGACAAGTCCTCCAACCCCAATGTCTAAAACCAGTAGAATGCCGTCGGCAATGAGTAGAAACAAAAACGTTCACTTGCGCTCAATTCAAAGCCGCAATATACAAAGGCAATTGCCCCGGAATCAAAATTCATCTATACAAATCCGACACCCATTTACCGACTCAGCCTATCTAGCAGATAGCCCCACCCAATCACAATAAGAATTTGAACATTCCCTTGAAGAACAAGAATATCAAAACTGTTTCGAACCTCCCGAATATTATGATGAAACAGAATATGTTCAAAATTATGAAAATCTGCTAGGTTTATAAGAAGAAAATTTTCCCAACGATCTTCTAAACGAAAATCCATCCTAAATCTAAATAGCTTTCAAGTCAACTGTCTTCCCTACATTCAGCTTCAAAATCCTCCAGCCAAATTTCTCATCGATACGGGTAAGCCGCACATCTTTAACGGAAGAATATTTTTCACAATTAATCTTTTCTTGTAAACACACCCTAGTAACTTGTATCGTCAACACCAAGACCCAAAATAAGGCAAAAATCCCTCTATTAAAAGAATTCAATATAAACAATGAACTGTAACTAATCTTATATAGTTTTAATGACTATTTCGATGGAATAATAGGTATTAGAGATATACGCAAATTAGGTGTTAATATCGATAAAACAGATAGATTTCTAAAAAACGATACAATTGAAATACCTATTTCACAGAGACAATTTTGACTTACAAAAAAATAGAAATACCACCCTTATCTATAATAATAAAAAACATATACATATACTGATATACCCGATGAAACCGAGTTGTATATTTCTCTTACGCACCGCCCAAAATATTGAAATACCAGGTTCGCTTTTAAAAGTTCGAAATGGCACTGTCTCTTTCGAATTTCGAAATCAAAGCAACGAAAACATTGTTTTGGAATTCTATCCCGATTCAATTAGGGAAGTTCCTCAAGTTTTTGATTTCCAAAATTTCGAGATATTTAATATCGAACAAATATCGTCCAACTTTTACACATATGACAGTTCCGATCATAACCAAGGCTTTTCACTTATCCGTACAGATCATTTGAATAGCGAAGAAAAAGCCTCCCTTAAAAAAGGCATCCTTCAATTTCCAGAAGTTTTACACAGGCCAAGCGAAAATCTATCTTGTACAAATACAGTTAAACATGAAATTAAGACCACAGACAATATTCAAGTTTATACTAAATCGTACAGGTACGTAGCTTCATAAATGTGAGTTCTTTTGCAAACTGTAGAATTTTTGGGTCGTGTCATTACACCTTAAGGCCTTAAGGCGTAGAACCATATCCAAAAAAATAGCAGCCATCCAAAAATTTCCATTGCCAAAAACATCCCGTGATATTTTTAGATTTAATAGGCTACTATCGGAAATTTATAAAAAAAATTGCACACTTAACGAAACCATTAACAAATTGCCTTAAGAAGAATAAAAAAGTAAAACACACCCCTCAACTTGTCCAAAGTTTCGAAACCTGCAAAACTATGCTAATGAACGACCCTGTACTTCAACATTCAGATTTCACAAAACCTTTCGTTCTTACCACGGACGCTTCAAACGTCGCTATCAGTGGAATTTTGTCTCAAGCCCCTCTTGGCAATGATTTGTCAATCGCATATGCTTCACGTACCCTAAATCCCGCAGAAACAAACTATAGCACCATCGAACGCGAACATTTAGCTATAGTTTGGGCGATCAAATATTTCCGCCCTTATCTTTATGGGATTCAATTCAAAATTATCACAGATCACAAACCGTTACGATGGCTATTTTCTGTTAAAGAGCCTAATTCTAAACTCATTCGTTTGAGGCTAAAACTTCAGGAATATGACTACGAAATCGTGTATAAAAAAGAGAAACAAAATTCTAATGCCGCATACAAATTAATCTAATCGAAGACGATCAAATGTCAATCATCCATAACTTTGATCCCGAGGAAATTCCCCAACTACCGCCCAAAGAACTTGACGAAATTCTTAACACACTCTCCGAAAAACCAAAGAATGTCAAAATCCACATAATTTCGGATATAATACTACGACCACACAACCCACTACCGACCTAGAAACTGAGCACTCAAGCTCATAAAACCCTGTTATTGGCGCCCCATACGTTCATAAGGCATTAAATATTTATAAAAATTAAATTATATTTAGATACTCCAACAATAACAAAATTAAAATCCAAAAATAATTTATTTTTTATAAACAAAGAACTATTATATTTTTGAAAAATGATCCGTCTGAAGAAGATCTCTGCGAAATTATTAAAGATTATTTTATACCCAAAACTACATATTGCTTGCACTTCATAAATAAACTTCTCAAACCACTTATAATCAACATTTTTCAGAAATATTTTTCAATTTTATTTTCAATACACAATTGTTCTTCCCATCAACCATATCCATTACAAACTTTACCCAATACCTGTTGCAAACAAAACCATTCTCTTATCTAACACTTACGTCCTACTCACAAAAGAGGATTACTGGACCACGGAAGAAGAATGTCCACAACTAGAAAACCTTTTTATCTGCAAGCAAACCGTCCTATCGAAAGACGAACGTTGTCTCTGCGAGCTGCCAACGTCAAATAATATGTGCCCATTAATCAATGTTAAGTACCAAAAAATACCATTCAACCCCTAAATGGTAACGAAATTTTGGTCATTCCTGTGAACGAGACAATTGCCTGAGACAAATGTCAGCGAAGACTGTACAAAATCTCTGAGCCGAGAATTGCAACTCTATCTATGTATCCTGCTGATATAGATAACAAAACATAGGAGGGTGAAGGAAAAACACAACTTCAATATGTGTTAGAACTGCCAAAATTTTCGAATGTCCAAAGTAGCAACAATATTTCCAAGTTAACTCTCCAAGAAATAAACTTGCATGAATTGAAGACAGCCCAGAAAATATTGTCAACAATCCAGTTGCTAAAAATACAAAAATAGGTTCATAACCCAACGACAATACGTACAATGAACATTCAACAACAATGATTTTAATTAATCGTATCTAATAGGTTCCTACCTAATACCAGGCGTACACAGTTAACAATTTGGTAAACTATTTTAGTGATCCCCACAATGGCTCTTAATACTTGCCAAGTAGAATCGAAACAGAACATTTAAGTATTTAAAGATATATAAGTGAGATAACAAAAAATACTTATTAGATGCCTGGTACCAGTTTTAATATAATAAATATGATCAAGATATAGTCGGTTCTGCTACAGGGTGGAGCTCGGTTCTAGCTTTTTCCTCATGTCTCTACTTTAGTTCAATTATCATTAGTTTTATTGGGGATTTTCAGTGATAACTTGCGCTGCTATCAGAAAAAATGGTTCTATACTTGCTCCCGAAAATTCGACGAACCTTTGAATCGCTCCAATTTCATCCTCTGCCGCCCTTGTAGACAGAATCCTGCTGTATATTGGATGGAAGAAATGGTACATGCCTGTTTCATCCCAAAGAAATCACCCCTGCAAGAACGCCCTTACAGACGACCCTTTAGATGAGGGTCGGAAAAACGATCAACCACTGCAGCCCTTATTTTCCGAACTTGAAGAGGGGGGAGTTATGTGATGCAACCAGGCCGATATGACCCAACATTTCTTCCGATCAATTGTTATTATTTTTATTAATTGTATAGATAGTATTTATGTTAGTAGAATCGTCGTTTTATATTATTAGGTCACACAATTACATTTTACATTTCACTTATCATTTAATTCTCGAAAGATATATATCGCAGTTAATTGATAGTCAAAACCTTTTGTGTAGAATTATTTTGAATAAAATTACTTTTTTTTTAAAGTTGATCTACAATAATAATTACATCACTCTCGTGATAAAACAAGTAAAATAGGCGATATCCAACTACTGATATTAAGCTTTTATAAAATAGATAAAGAAAGTTAAATAAACGTAAGATATTCAGCTGCTAAATTACCAAAACATGATCCTGTTTCGCTTACACCTCTTGAGTTCACTAGAACGTGTTAATAATATAAATATTGTAGTTACACTACGTTAAAAATACCCGTGAATTCGAAAATAGTGTAATCTAAAACGCTATTCAAGGAGCCATTTTTATTATTAGAAAAAACTTTAGAATTGTCTTAATCAGAAAGTAAATTAGCGTTAAAATATTAAATATAGAAGGGCAAAACAACATAGCTGAAACTCTGAAATATATCTTACATAACTGACAAGTATGTATGCAAAGAAAAAAAGGCCTAGATGTTAATAAATATACGGCGATATAAAAAGAAATTTGCCTATCTGACCCCGTGGATCGATCTGCTGAACTGATAAACTGGGACTCATGGGCCGTTCTCCGGCCACTCTCAGAAGAAAATGTGCATGATCGAATACAATGGACTTCGACTAGAAGAAGAACCCTCCTATGCCTATCCGATGAACAAACTTGAGATAAGCTTAAGTCAAAGATGATGAAATAAAATACCTTTAAAACATCAACATATTACGGCTTGCTTTAAACCCAAGACAAGGAACCTTTACAGGGAAAGAAAAAAATAGAATAAAGAAAATAAAAAAACATCATATTACCTCTTAAGGACTTTGTAAATCTGCTAACGCTGAAATCAGCTGCACTGCCTCAAAGAGTGCAGGAGAAAGAACCTTTGCAACGAGAGTTTAAGAACAATTAGCAACCATTTAAGTGGAACCACAAAATGACGACGCATAAAAAAACAAAAAGTGGACTCATCTGCGACGAAGACAGTGAAAAAAAATCAGATTCGGAGTTTGTCCGGCACCAAACAAGCAATAGTCAAAGATAATAACAAGATACTGCCTGAGACTCAAAAAGAGGTCCGGTAGAAGATCCCCAAAAGAGTATTTCAAAAAGTTTTCTACTACTGGCAGTCACAATGGCCAACTTTAAGGATTGTCCCTTGTTGATTTTCTACCGATGGAGAAGGTGGAAAGAAGGGTACGCGCAAACTCCACGATATGTTCCTTTCCAAAGTCTGAGCCACATGCTACATACCACACGTAAACAATGATTTCTTGTCAATATTTTAAACAATCAACCGAGGTCGTGCTTCAAATATTGATAAGAAAGCTTTGTTTATGTGTAATATGTAGCATGTAGTTCATATTGACTTAACTAGTTTAACATTTGGAAAAGAACTTCCTGTTGAGTGTGCGTTTCCGCCCCAGCCACAAAGAGTATAGGTCCTTAATTAGTTCTCCTAGTATTTCACTTAAACGTAATTGCTAATTAATGTTACTCACTGACTAAATACATACCGAGGTTCCACCTATTTGCGGTAGGCACATTCGATAGGGCTATTAAAATGTAAGTCCAAGATTCATGACAACCTATTCCCACGAGAGACGTCATTGTACAAGAACACAAATCATTCATGTTTGCGATATTTTCTATTCTGCCACGTTGCACTACGGTACCAGCAGGTATATACTATACTTGTGACTTTTAATATTGCTTAAAAACCAATTCCAAAAAGAAATATTTATGAATATCGGTTCAAAAAACCCGCAGTTCGGGGAGTTAGATAGTAGATAGAGTTATGGTTCTCTGGATTCAAAACTCGCGATATTTACAGGTAAATATCTTAAAGGAAATTTTAAGTTTATCGTCTTTTTCAAGGTCAATGAAGCCTAAACTTCAACACCGATGTCACGAAGTGGACGCTACCTACTTGGCACTAGCCAGCTGGGCGTCGTAAGATAGTTGTCGCGTCACTGACTTGAGCTATATCATTTTAAAAAGAGGGCATTTACCATGTCTCGATTAAGGCATGTCAGCTTAGGTTAAGGTGTTTCTGCTTTGGCTAGGTAAGTTTGAGTTAGGTTGGGTTTCCTATTATTTCAAATCGAAGAGAACAATAAAACCAATTTCATTTAATATAAAACTCTGGTTATAATGGAAAACTCTAGAGCCTCCAATGCCAATGTTGAAATTAAGCATCCCTAACTCAATTTGTCTATTCTAGAAGGGATTAGGAAATGCAATATTGCATACCTTCGGGTATTGTTATTCTGGCTGCCTGGGATAGGACTCTGACACATTAAATCCCTTCCTCTACTATCATTCCCGAAACCGCCACAAAACCGTACTTCAGAGATATCGCCTTGTTTATTCAATTATGTTATCTACTTTCAATTTCGCTTTTTTCTTATTCTTCTTTTCTTATCCTTTTCCTTCTCAACATCTCTCAATATTACTATAATTCGGCAATGTTTTCTATGTGTATGTGCGAAGATGTTGATTGACACGGTTCTTGAATAGTTGTAGGTTGTAATTAGTGAGAAACAGATGTCCTAGGAGTGAGTTCCACAGTGATGCAGTGCGCCAGACAAAGCAGTTCCTGTAGAGCATTGTTCTAGGTGTTTCCAGTTGTACGACGAACTGGTGCGCTTTCGCCATCTGTCATTACTGTCTGTCAGGCGTTTCCAGAGGCTGGGTAAGGCGAGCCGAATCCTGGGAACATCTGCCGTGAAAGTATCTGGCCACATGTCTGCGATGCTCCAGACTATCCAGATTCCGGCTCAACTGCAGGTCGCCAATGAGACGCACAGCTCCCTTTTAAACTGAATCCAGCAGCTTTAGGGTGTGTCTTGGTGCGCGACACCCCAGATATGTGAGCAATATTCTAAATACGGTCTTATATGCGCTTTGTAGAGCAAGAGCACCTACTGCGCTGCTTATAGTTGCGAAATAGCGCACCAAGCTTCTGGGAGGCTGATTTTGCAATATCAGCAACGTGGTCATGCCAGCATATATTGCTGTTGACCGAGACACCCAGTAGTCCGATTGACGAGGATTAAAGAATGGTCGATCCTGCCATAATGATGTCAGGGCCCGCCGTATTGGCCCTCTTGGTAAACGTGGTTGCTTGGGTCTTTGCTGCATTGAACAGGACCAAATTTCTGTAGCCTCAAGTTTGAACTTTTGCAGGTCTTGATTGATTGCTTTAATCTGCTCCTGTCTGCGGTGATAAGTCTCAGTCGCTGGTAAAGGTTTTTCTGATCTAAATTGGGACACAAAGGTAATGTCATCTGCAAAACTGTAAACAGGATTATTCGTTTCGGTCAGCAAGTCATTAATATAGATGAGGAACAGAGGTGGTGAAAGCATTGCGCCCTGAGGCATGCCCACGTTAATGGTGAATGTGTCTGAGATGTGTCCATCAACTGCAACGTGCAGAGATCAGTTCTTAAGGAAACTGGCAAACCAGCTGCAGAGAGAGCCTGGCAGTCCGAAGGACGGCAGTTTGTTGAGCAATCCATCATGCCAAACTCTGTTGAATGCCTTCGAAATATCGAATCTAGATTCTCCGGAGTTCTCAATTGCCCTACTCCATATATGAGTGACATAGGCCAATATATCTCCTGTCGATCTTTCTTTGCGAAAGCCGTATTGATTATCTCTCATTATTCTGTTGTTTTCGAGGTTCTTGAGTAGTTGCTTATTGACTACACGTTCCATGACTTTGGAGACTATGGGAAGCATAGTAATGGGATGACTTGTAAAAGCATTTTTTTTTGTAATATTACCAATAATAAAATTAAATCAAATCAAATCAAATGCAATTGGGCGATAGTTTGAGTGCGTGGTTTTCTTGCCTTTTTTTTTTTGAACAGGTTGCACTCGAGCGACTTTCCAGGCAGATGGGTAAATCCTTTTTCGGTAAGACAGAGAAAAAGTCTGGAAAAACGGGTGTTAGTTCGTCGGTGCAGTTCTTTAACACGCCTGAGACCCTTGCCTTGTGAAACGTCTAAGGTAAAGTGCGATGAAAACATTTTGGCGAGCATGTTTGCTCTTTTCTTGGCTTTAGTCGCCGTGATGCCACGTTCGTCTGTCAAAGGTGGGACAGACGTGTTTGTAAAGATATCAATTACTGCATTTGTTAGCGACCAGAAATTCCTGGAGCCACTGGGGCATTGCAAAAGTTTATTCCTGATCCTATGATTTTTTTTTGTTTTTAGTTTTTGATCACACGTTTGCACGTTCTTTAGAAATGTTCCGAAAGTTCGATGTCTTCTCACTGCCTGCATTACGTGGTAGTCTAACTCCCGTATTTTTACAATATTTTAAATGAATGTTTTAGTTCATCCATTACCTATATGCTAGTCACCTTTCCTGCCATTGCTCCATGAGCGCAGACTTGGCTGCAAGTTTGAATTTTCTTCTATTTTCATGGTGTTTATCACCATTAAACACATCCCCCTTCCGACGTTGATAACATTGTTCCTTGAATATTTATTTCTACACCCGTGGACAACAAAAATTTTAATCAAGTTTGATGTTTGACTTTGCATTTTTTGCCTACCTTGACAAATTTTTTAGTATTTTGTACTGTAAGGTTTCGAGATTATTGTTGAATTGTTCCAACATTATCTTACGATTCCTGAAATATATCGTATATTTCCACCATCTTCAAATAATGGCTACAATACGAATTACATCTTATGGACTAATTTTTATACAAAAATAAATAAAGTTCATTACAATTTGTGCTATGGTGGCGTGAAAACCAATAAATCGTTGCATAGCTAGGGAAGAAACCTCAAAATGCATAGCTTTGCTAAAAAAATTGTATCTTCCACAGAAAAAATATTTTGAAGTGAATCAAGAACAAAATATTTGGAATGAATTGAGCTTGATGGCAAACCATAATAAAATATGACCAGAAATTCAAAATACTATACTGGGTATTTTATATTCGTTCCAAAAAAAGAACATCTTAACTATCCTGGTAAGATTTCTTTTCTCGAAACTGGAATAATTCAGCGATAATTTTGAAATCTTTAAGAACAAAATTCGGAAAAGTTTGTCAAAATTGATCAAAAAATGCAAGTTATCAAACATTAAACTTGATCAATTTTTTTATTCTTTAAGATTTACGAGTGTATATTGTTTGTTATTCTTTTGCTTAAAAGTATGATTATCTCTATTTTTTCCTTCGCAGTATGGCCAAATCATCTGCATATTATATTATGCCACTAGAGATACTTATTCTTCGAGATTTAAGCAAAACAAATAATTGTTTATAAGGTTCCAGAGAATTGGCTTCAAGATAGAGCCATGGGAAACTCCGCACGAGATGTAAGTTTTTTTTTGGCCGGAGCAATGATTTTTTGTTAATTAGTTATGTATAATGCTTACAAGATATCTTGATATTTTTCCTTTTCTAAGTGCCTTAGCGATTTTTCTTCATGGTGTAGAATGAAAAGCGTTTTGACTATTCACTAATATCATCTCGATTTTTGTATTTTTTCTGTTTAGTATTCTTGGCACATGCCTTGGCTATCTCAGGGACGATACCATCCGGTCACAGTGCTTTCTTTCATCTAATTTGACTAAGAGCATCAGTGAGTTTCTGTGGTGTAGCGACGTATTTCGTTTTCATTCATCACCAAGTTTTCCCAAGTCATTTTTCCGTTTGTAGGGTATAGCTTATTAATTTGCTCTGAAACAGTTTTGTTATCTGGGGTTGTCCTATTTGTAAGTTTAAGTCTCTTAGTTACTATTAGATAGGCTTCTCCTTATACATCCTGGACCAGTTAGCAGCATAATTGTCTCCATTACTTCTTTTTTTTTTTCGTTTGGTATAATTATGTCAGTGCTTCCCTCTGCCTTTGGGTCAAACTGTTTTTAACTCAGGCTATGGTAAGTTTTCTTCTTACCTTCGTGCAAGGGGCTCTTTTCTCCGATATCTATGAGTACCAGTACATTTGGAATATAATTAATGCTTTAAAACATTCCATCGTATTCCATGGTAAAAGTGGCAAAGCTCGCAAGTGTTATATACAATTTTGTTCGGTTCGAGATTGGATTATTGTACTTCATTTATGATGAGAGTTCAATGTGGTATCTTTGGTTATATTAGTTTAAGTAACCCTAAAGTAGGCTAATCAAAGCAAAATTAACCTAATCTAACCTATGTTGACCTGATTTAACCTAGATCTGATGGAGGCTCACAATCTAAAATGATCCTGGCACCGCTGGTTGAACCCTAAATTCTCTTATGGAGATTTGCATGTAAAAATCAGAAGAACTGTAGCCTATATACTAATACCTGACCTGTATCTATATTGGCTCAGAAGTGTGTATTAGCTAATATAAATACAAATTGATATAATGATAAATTAACTTATCAGAAAATATCGGCATTCTAATTAAATCTTTTCCGACATTAACTTCAAAAATCGACATGTTGGAAAGCATGTATATTGAAATTACTAAAAATTACATATTTTTTTCCATTTAGTAATTTTAATAAAGTAACATGGGAACTTTTAAAATGAAGCTCCCTAACGCAAAATGGCATATTTCAGCCATACCAGAGGAATATTTAAGCAAATTAAGTTAACCGGCAGTGTATGCGAAGTATTTACGAGTTAAAATTAAACCTTTGATGCCAACTTGTAGAAACCAAAGCGGTGTCTTTTGAAGGAAGCCACCAGAATTTGCCATTTGAGGATCATCTGACGGGTCGAAAGTAACAATGACTAACGCAGTCTAAATTAATTTTGCCTGTTTGTTTCTGTTTAGAATTAGTTTCATTTGATAAAACAGATAAAAAATTTAGACTGAATTTTGCAATGGAATTTTGATGGGATTTGTTGACTAATTTGCTTTAATTCTTCTTGAGCACAGTAAATAACGCATTAGTTCGCAATATTGAAGTCTACAATGATTTATGTAGCTGACGGTACCAGACGCTCGCGTGAGAATTTTTATAAAATTTGAGCCGTTAAGAGCTGACTCTTATTATCACATAAGTATTTTTGGATAACATAATATATCAACTCTAATTTGTGCTATATTGTTTTACCTTGCTAGTTGCTGAATTAAATGCGTTAAAATGTTGGATGGGATTGCTTGAATAATGATACACGTAGTTATTGATGTGTACACGTCTTACGCAGCGGTATAAGGGTAAATCTCGGCAAATGGAAGGAAATATGTAAACCGATATAACATCATAACCCATGTGCATTGAGGAACAAGCTAATCCAGGACGGCCGTGAAGGACGGCTACGATTGCGACGACTCAAGTAGCGCATCTAAAAAGCTAGCCGCTAGGGCGGTATTAGATTTTCATGTCCATGATGTCGATATAGGACATATGTTTATACATCAGTGTCTCGAGTACTAGCAGACTCGCTCAATGTTTTTGACTGTTGGTCAACTAAACCCACACGTCAGATTCATATTATTCTACTTATATTAAACCATCAATTGCCTTAATTTGTTCTAGATATCAACATTAGAAGTTACAAAGGAAAAACTGAGGCAGGATATCGTCAGCTGACACTTTGCTCCGAATGATAAAAAATGAAGGAAGCAGTTGATAATAGTGCCTCAAAGGTTTCCTAATCCATCAAAAACTTTTGACCGCCACATCAAGAAAGCAAAATTACCTAGCGGTGGAATAAATCTAGAAAGAGTTGGTCACTCTAAAGGCCAACAAGTGCTTTCTTAGGACCAGCAGACTCTTTTAACTTAGTAATTAAACAAGCGGAAGATATTTACTACCGGCTAATGCTGTAAAGTTTACAAAATTTGCTTATGTATATAATTCTAATAAAATTTTAGGTTCCGGCTAGCTGCACTGAGAGTAAAATGGCAGGTTAAGACTGGTATACTTCTTATATAAAGAGAAATTACGATTTCTCCATAAGAAGTTCAAAAGCTATTGGCTTAACAAGGGTTATTTTGTTCAAGAAAACAATGTCTTCTTTCCAATTTGAAGACGCTTTATGATAGATTTAATTTAGAAGCTTTAGATATTTGGAATATTGACGAGACTGGTACAACCGCTGTACAAAAGCCAGACAAATCGTAGCTCGGAGTAGTTTCAGGCAGATATGAAAACTTAAGTCAGCTGAAAAGAAAACTCGCGTGATATTCTCCGTTGCAGTATCCGCGATTGGAAATACGATACCGCCCTTTTGAGATCACCTTCTCAGAGATGCATCAGAAGGAAATCCAGATGATGCTAACCGATGAAAGAGGAGCATTTCATCAAATGAATTTAATATTTCTGTCATAATGCTAAATGCTCCAAGGAAAGACCCACGTTTCTAGGTTCGAAAATCTTGAGTCTCACATTTTAATAGAAGAGGTGGATATCTGTAAAGATAACGGGCGACAGTTTTATCATTGCCTCACACCGTTTACATGCATTGCAGTCTCTGCGTTCATGCTCCCTTAACAAAGTATTGCGAAATTATCGACAAGTCGATGATATTTTTTTCCGGTAAGACATTGTCCATATATGACATTTCGAGAATTATGAAAATGTCCTTACCTTTACACACAATGCCAGCAAATATAATGGCTGGTATTTAGAAGACTGGCGTCAGTCCTTATAATGATAATATTTTTCTCAGAATGAATTTCTATCCCTCCTACGTTACAGACATGCCCGACCCAACAAATCAAAATGGGGTTTTAAAAGCAAATGAAGAAGAATGACTATGAAAGTGTAAACGTGCCGTATGACCGTTAAGTTGGTGTCACTGAAAATCGAAATGAAATCAACAAAAGTTCACCAAAGAATATGTTGTGCCTTGAGCAAGTAGGATATTTCCTAAGGCAAGTGCAGACACGTCCACCAAACACGAAAAAAAAGATTTATTTTCGGAGAAATAAAAGTTCCACACACTCCACGTCTTTCAAGAAGGATGCGTCATCTTTACTCTCAGAACATGATACAAAATATTTCGTTTGTAGCGTAGCGATTATTACTGCGTCGGTGTTCGCGATGACGACTGGGTGCAATGCACACACTGCAGCATGTGAGCGCACCAGAAATGCATCAAATCTTACATATAGTTCTGCGTGAATTGTGACACGGACATAAAACAGTTTGCGTGAAAGTCATTACAGCATGGTTCATAGATATTTATATCAAAGAATACAAATTTCCTCACCCAAGATGATCCCATTACCTACGACTAGGCCCAAAAACTTCAATGAATAGCAGGTAAATCCAATATATGCCAAAACATGGCAATTTTAAAAATATGTCGTTGTACCGAAAGAACTTAGCAATATTTCCCTATAAGTATAGTGTTGGTGATTTGCTTTCATAAAAATAATATATTAAAAATTAATCAAGTAGCTTCGATCTCTCCTACCTTGCCATTAGCGGAAAAATAACAAAAAACTGTAATATTATGTATTTTTTTCTTATGGCAGTGTCACACATACTAAAGGGAGGTCCTATGGCGCTCAATGAACGGTGTGTGTGCGCAAAAATGTTGATTGACACGGTTCTTGAATAGTTGTGGTTGTAATTAGGGGGAAACAGATGTCCTGAAAGTGAGTTCCACAGTGATGCAGTGCGCCAGACAAAGAAATTCTTCTAGAGCAATGTTCTAGGTGTTTCCACCTGTACGACGAACTGGTGCGCTCTTGCCGTCTGTCGTGACTGTTGCCAGGGGCGGGATGAGGCGGGCCAAATCCTAGGAACATCTGCCGTGAAAGTACCTGTAAAACAGGGACACATGTGTGCGGTGTTCCAGACTATCCAGATTCCGGGTCAACTCCGGGTCGCCGATGAGACGTACAACTCTCTTCTGAATGGAATCCAGCAGCTTTAGAGTGCGCTTTGGTGCGGCACCCCAGATGTGTGAGCAATACTCTAAGCACGGTCTAATTTGCGTTTTGTAGAGCAAGAGCAACTGCTGCGGTGTATACAGTTTCTTGTTGCGAAATAGCGCACCAAGCATCTTAGAGGCTGATTTTGCGATGTTAGCAACATGGTCATGACAGAACATATTGCTGTTGACCGAGACACCCAGTAGTCCGATTGACAAGGATGAAGGAATGGTAGATCCAGCCGTAATGATGTCATGGCCCGCCGTATTGGATCTCTTGGTAAACGTGGCTGCTTGGGTATTTGCTGCATTGAACTGGACCAAATTTCTGTCGCCCCAAGTTTGAACTTTCTCCAGGTCTTGATTAATTTCTGTAATCTGCTCCTATCTGCGGTGATAAGTCTCAGTCGCTGGTAAAGGTTTTTCTGATCTAAATTGGTACACAAGGGTACTGTTATCTGCAAAACTGTAAATAGTATTATTCGTTTCGGTCAGCAGGTCATTAATATAGATGAGAAACATAGTTACATAGTATTGCGCCCTGAGGCACGCCCGCATTAATGGTGATTGTGTCTGAGATGTGTCAATAAACTGCAACATGCAATTAGCGGCTAGGTCGCGCCGGTCTGAATCGTTCCCGATGACGAAATACTGCTTGCGACGCCTCCCTCTCTCTCTTACGACTCCAACGCCATCTAGAGTATGTGGCGTTGACTCGAGCGATTGTATTCGCGCTATGTCTTCGTGATGCAATCAATTTACAGCATAAGGCGTGGTGGTCTAGAGGTTTATATGGTTGGGTCTCGATTCTGTGGCTATCGGCGGCGGCCGGCGGCTCGGGTTCGGTGTCGTAACTTTTTTTTATTTTTTTTACGGTTAAGTTTCTAAACAGTTTTTTTCTTGATTTTGGATATGTCTTGGGTTAGTTTTGGTTAGCAAACAGTTTTTTTCTTGATTTTAGGTATGTCTTGGGTTACGTTTGGGTTAGCCCCTGGTTAGTTTCCTTTTCTTGAGCCCCCGTAGCGAGCAGTAGCGAGCGGAGGGCCATACGAAAGGTGAAATATTACTTATTGTAGTACGTGCCCCTACTTTGGATGCACTTCTTATGAAATATACAGCAGCTTGCATGTGTTTCCTCGAATAAATAATAACACAATCGTGTCGGGAACGTTTCAGACCGGCGCGACCTAGCGACTAGTCAACATGCAGAGATCGGTTCTTCAGGAAACTGGCAAGCCAGCCGCAGAGAGAGGCTGGCAGTCCGAAGGCCGGCAGTTTGTTGAGCAGTCCGTCATGCCAAACTCTGTCGAATGTCTTCGAAATATCCAACGCAATCGCTCGAGACTATTTATAGTTCTCATTGGCCCTACTCCGTATATAAGTGGCATAGGCCAATATATCTCCTGTCGATCTCTCTTTGCGAAAGCCGTATTGATTATCGCTGATTATTCTGTTGTTCTCGAGGTACTTGAGTAGGAGTAGGAGTGGGAGAGGCGTTTTTGTAAAGTTATTACTTACTGCCTTTGCTACCGACCAGAAATTCCTGGAGCCACTGGGGCATTGCAAAAGTTTATTTCTGATCTGTTGATTGTGTTTGTCCTTAGTTTCGTCGATCACATGTTTGTATTCGTTTCTCGCTTCGACAAAATAATTGAGATTTTCAGCAGTCTGATTTTGCTCAGTACTTTTAGGCTTGCTGTTTCCTACCTACAGCTCTTTCGCATCTTCTGTTGAACCAGGGCTTTCCTTTTGACGGCAACTTGATGGAATTTGAGATGTACGCTTCGATTCCTGATGAGATTACTTGCGTAATCTCTTCTCAGCAGACTGACGGGTCATCAGTTCCAAAGCAGACGTCGAGCCAAGGAAAATTTAGGTAGAACTCCCTTAGATTGTCCCAGTTTGCATAATTGTAATGCCAGATTTTGCGAGGTAATGGTGGATCCTTCTGGAGAAGTGGCAATTCACAAACCAATAAGTTTGTGGCCGGAAGTACCTAATGGCGGACCAACTGTAACTGTGTACTAGTCAGAAGAAAGAAAGAGACCCAGGAGGGCGGCGAATTCGCCCCTCTCTGATATTCGAATTGGTTCGTCTACTAGTTGAGTAAGCCCGCAGCTGATGGCAAATGTTACAGCTTCTCTACCTTCGTTGTCGGTCTTGTTGTGATGTTTGAGCCAGTTGGTGTTGTGGGCATTGAAATCTCCCAGAACGATTATTTCTGAGTTGTGTTGATCGACCTGTATTGAGTCAAAAGTGGTAGCTAGTGTTGCTCTATCACTCGGAAGGCTATAGAGACTGCATATAAACTTGGTTGGAACTTGAGCCACATGACGTCAAAGTTGTTCGGTTCGAGTGTGTGCAATTTTTTGTATAGTTGAAATTATACTCATTTGCAATTCTGTCATACTAACCGCCAAAAACGTATGTTTTCCAATATTTATTTTACAGCAAATTACTGGCTAGTTAACAGTGACATTTTTACTGTACGGTGATGAACATGATCAAAAATGTATATGTTGCTTTGGATATGTTAAGGTATCGAACTGGCCATGCATAGTCTATTTATCCGCGACCTTATAAGTTAAAGCTGCTAAAATTATACGAAAAAGAACTATGTATTGGCAAAGCCGCATGGATCCATAGAAAGTGCAAAAGGGAAGGCCGTTAGTGCCTTTTCACCTAGAATGCCAGTGAGCAGGCCTAGTGCATTAAGGCAAAAGGCTACATCCTATGGAAGCTACTTTTACTTTTAAAGCAAAACGGCTGGTGCCAAACACGTAAAATTTTACACACAGGCGTAATATTTAATGTGTAGTATAGCATTTAATGGCGATGTTGCAAATTTTTATATTTGAAATTTTGTTTATAATGCTTCGAACTATTTTTAAAGATTCTAAATTCTCCTTTTAACTTTAGACCTAAGTACCAAATTTCAGATCGATTTTTCATGACCTTGCATCACACGGGGATCATATTCCCGTTTAATAATAGATTAACGCAAGCTAAGCCAATTTGCCAATTTTTTAAGATTGAGGTAGTTAATCTTTTAATTAGCGAAATAGATTAATACGCCATTAATCCAAACCAAAATAAACAAAATCAGTAAATTACAGCATTAAAAATTCACCTCTTAAGAATAATAATAGCAGTAAATAGTCTATTTTCTTATTTAGTATATAGAAACCAATTTATGTTTAAAGACATATTAGAGGTGTTAGTTTTGTCTGATTTTTGCAATTGTTGTGTGACTCATTTTTGTTGGATCTGCTGTTCGTTGTATTGCATTCTCAACTTGAAGTGCGATTCAGTTTCGGATTTCTTCCTTTTCCAGTTGAAAAGAAGCTAATATATTTAAAATTATTAGCTGCGTTTTTTCATTATGCCTATTATATTTTTTTCGGGGCATTTTTTAAAACTTACTAAAATAACTTTGACACCAAACTTATATGTTATTGATTGACAGTGACGGATATATCAGGTAAAAATAGAAAGGATGTTTATTAATAAATAAATAAAACTAGAAATTTTTTTTTAAAAAACAAGCTTTTATTTAAATACACTAAAAACAAGAAAATAAAATCTGAAGTAAATCAAACCCATTATTTTGTTAGGTCCATTAAACATTTTTATATGATATAAAAGCTTGTCGCGAGATTTTCCTGTTTAAATTTCTCGCGACAAGCTTTATATCATGTAAAAATTTTTAATGGACCTAGCAAAATAATGGGTTTGATTTACTTTAAATTTTATTTTCTTCTCTTTAGTGCATTTAAACAAAAGCTGGTTTTTAAAAAAAAAATTTTTACTTTTATTTATTTTTTACTTTTTAGTAGGTATTATGGTATAACAAAATCACACATTTAGTAAATATTATATTTTTATTTATAAAACTTAAAATCGTAGTATATAATAAAAGCCATTTTGAATCCGCCATTTTGAATTTTCAAAATCTGATAAAAAGTTTATTTTCCTTGCCCCTAACAGCCCCCTAATACCAATTTTAAACGAAATCGGACATACTTTAAGTAGTGCTTTAAAGGGAGGGTGGGAAGTGTAAGCAACACCACTGTTTTTATAAGAATAAACAATGGCAACACCATAGTTTTATATTTTCATTTTAACTACAAACGCATACCAAATTTGAAGCCAATTGGATATGTAAAAGTCAGCTAAAATTGACTTGCAACATTTAACCCAATATGTAGGTGTAAACTTAACAACATTGTATTGTCATCGGAACCATAAACGTGTACCAAATTTCAAGTCAATCGGCCATTTAGAAGTAGTTCTAATTCAGCTTGCAAGATTTGATTACAGACAAACAGACAGACCCACAGGTGAAAGTAAATAAAAGCTTGTAAAAATGCACAATGATCAGACACCAATTTTTCATAAACATTTGTTGTTTCCGCTGTATACTAAATAAAGCTAAACAAAAATGACGTCAATATAGATGGGTATAGTTGCAACTTTAATAGGTTGCTGTTAGTGCACAAATCAAATGTATAATTATTAATACTAGATGGAAGAAACCGGATTTTAAATATTTTTTTGGTAACCTTACATCCAATAGTAGTCAAACTTGGGCCAAAAGTCACGCTCTCATGATCTAGCCCTGAAAATACCAGCTCAAAAATATACAGCCATTATGGTTATTTCATTTAATTCACCTATTCTCACTTTTGCTAATGTATATTGGTCTACGATGTTCTCAGAGTTAGTGCAATCAATTAGGATCCTCTTACTTCATCTTGCTTGATACTTGCGTTTCTGGCTCAGATTAGAATTTTATTGCCATGAACTCAAAGTTAGTAATTTCTTCTTTATATTTGCCTTTGCATTTCTGATATCTTATGTATGAGTTTTGGCGTTATAAAATAATACTGGGTTTAATTTTTTCCCTGAGTAACAGGACTGCCTACTAGCAGCTTCTAATTGAGATGAATATTTCACATTATCGAAAGATAAAAGATATTTAATTTTTCAAGAAATGCATGAGTCCAATTAAATGTACCAACAATATTTATAAATTTATCTTTGATAATATGAATTTCAGTAATAATTTCGCTTTAAGGCAGACCAGCATGAATAATTGATTCAGTCTGTCTCATGTTTCGATAACTTTAATATCCATCATTTCTTGGAAATAATAGAGGCAAACGTTGTGTACCATGTGCAGTCTGGCGAAGTTTCGTAAATACTCCATCCCTAATGTAACAAAAATAAAAATGTAAGCAAACACAAGAGCGGAAAACTTTATTCCTATTGCTCCAAGGACTCTAAATCATAAAGATGTTATGATAGATAAAATAAGAAAAATTTTTGCTTGATATATGAGTAAGTTTTGCGACATTTCGAATAAACCTAAAGTTTTAAGACAAGTTTGTTGAAAAGTTAATGTGGCGTAACGTTATGGAGAAACTTGTGCAAAATTGACGGTTACTTCTAGGGAGCCTCTAACTTTTCATTTACCTTCCGGAGGATATTAAATTTACTGACGTCTATAAAATAATTAATTAGCTTGATAGGACCATCATACTATACCCGAAGACGCTTGCTGAATATTAAATAGTCTCGATCACATAAGCCCTTTCATTCGATACTAATATATCAAGATCAATACAATGTTCGCAATAAGTCACTTTAGAAGACAGGGGCAACCACAATGATTATATTTAAAATAAACGGCTAGCAGACTCTGTGGTCTGTCAATAATCAAGAAGGTATAGTCTATAGAATTATTTTCAATATTAAATGGATAGGTTTTTTTATATATATTTTATCTATGGAAGAGCAAATGGAATAAGTTAATACCATAACATAAATTTCGAGGATCAGCTTTGTGGTTTCAGAGAAAAATGAGCTGCATTAATTTCAAAAATGCGTTTTTTTTCTTTGCGGGCAACGACAATACAAGTTGATGTGTATAAACAACTGTTTAATTCATTATTTGATTATTTCTTTAATAAAGGGCCCAAATCTGAAGTAAATATTCTTTCCATTCACACAACTAATCTAAGAATATTTGATTTTTACTTACAACAGAGCAGAATAAAAGCCGTAGGTTAACTGAATCATGTTTAGATTGTAACTTCGCATTTAACTCAAATATTACTAATAAATTTGATTTTATACTTTTATTTCTAGTCTTTAAGCCGCTATGGTTGTTACCTGGTTTAATTTCTGTTTTACGGTACGGATACAAAGCGAAGTCTTTGGAGAATGTGGAGGTGCTGCTAATAACTTATTAAACTTTGTAACGTGGTATATATTCTTTTTTTGGGGGGAATTGACAGGCTTCTTGTCTGGACACTCAAGACGGGCAGACAGTTTGAGTATCTAAAATGATCGTTGTTATTTTTGACCATCAGGTCTAAATACCGCCTGATTGTGTCGTTGAATTAATTGACAAATGAGCTAGTATGAGTATTTTCTGAAATTATCGGCCAAATTACATTTATGATCTTTGGTCGATTATTTAATATTGACTTTGTGGATTATCTTACCGATATAGTATTAGCTTAATTATTAGTAAATATCTCCAAACTGATTTACTTGGGTATTACATTTACCTACCTGAACAATACGTTTTTATTGTAGTTGACTGTAAGCCTCATAGCAGTGAGGCTTACAGTTTATTTACCTGCAAATTGGAACTTTGACTTTTCGCTTAAAGGCAGGTTACGAAATGAGCTCAGTTCGTCTTGACCTGTAGAAACCTACCGGTTTTATATAAATATAATTACGTCATAGCATAATTCATTCAATTAGTATAATTTTACTCACTATTTATTGGTATAATGATATTATGGCTGCCATTGAATTAATTTAGTTTAGTTTTTGTTTTGTAAATACTGCTTATTTTTGATACTATGTGACTAGTTGCATTTAGTCATAACCTTAAGAACTTTAAGTCCAGTTGGAACCATTTCCAAATAGGAGTTAGGCAATATTAATATTATAAGACTTAGATTACGACTTATTACCTTACTTTAATTTATCCTTATTTGATTTAAATTAATAATGATGATTTTTATCCTACATTGTGTATTGTCACTAACTAGTTTAAAAATTAACCTTCCTATCACCTTTTCTACCCTTCGCAAATCCAGGTGCTCTACTTATGCTTTTAAGTCAAGCTGTCAAACTGTCAAGTAGTTCACATCTAATTTTGTAAGTAAGTAGATTACTGAATGATCGTATCGTGTCTGGCAAGTCGAGGCAAATATCACGTTTTAATTTATTATTGTAACAATAGTAATAGTAGTTGAATTTGTGATAATTTCAACCAAATTGGTATTAATGTGTGCAATGGTCTTGTTCATTGCACAATAAATGTGAAGTTATCGAAGGTAGACTTTCATTTAAGATCCCATTTGAAGAACTGGCAATGTGAATTTAAAACACAGGTGTTTATTTTGGTAAGCTAAAGTGAGAGGTAAAACAATAATTTAAAATTTTACAATATTCTTATCTAGGTTATGTCTCTAAATTTTACTGCTCTTATTTCAATGAGCAAACATCATTGATATAGTCCTAATTAAAAATTTAGTGGTGCATTCACCTAACTGACAATTCATATACTCACGCCTTTAAATAAAATGAAAAGGGAGGAGTAAACCTGGCATACGGACCGTTTGTTAAGCAATTAACCAATAGTGTTACAACTGCATCTATATGCGATATCGATTATTAAGAAAGTTGCATTTTTCTGCACATAGTTAACGAATATCATCTGCCAGTGTTTCTGCTTATTCTTCATCAGATAAAGGCAAATAATTGGAAACATATTAAGGAGTTGTTATTTGCAAGAACAGCTGCTTAAGTGTGATATTTATACACTTCACAATTTAAGTTAATTATTTTTAGAAAGTTGAAAGGAGTATCAGTCGTAGGTAGTACCACCGCACAGGACTCGGTTTCTTTTAGATTATAATCCAAAAGGAATAGTATTTAAGTTATTGTGGATGGGTGCTACTTAAATTCTCAAATAGAAAAAAATGTATCATCACATGATAAAAGCTATAATTTATATATAATTCGGTATAGTATAATAAAAAGGCAACACGTCACACGCATACCTGCAACGGAATGGTGAAAAAATTCAGTTTATTCAAAATCAAATTTCTTTCGACGGACCGCTTCCTGGGTGCAGATAATCCAACGCCAATGGGGAACTGGCATAAAAATTAAATTTGAAAAATATTACTCACAAACATAATTTAATACTATTAAAAGAACCACAGTTCACAAAAAAACTAATTTTTTATTTCTGTGTAATAAATATAAGCAATTAAAAACTGCATAATTAAAATTATGCTTGTAACGCGTCGTCCTTGGCTGGGACCGGTTGTGACGTCAAGTAGCTCGTTTGTCGTCGCGCCTGACGGACGGCAGGGCAGGGAACGTCTTAGCTTCCATTATTATTATTAATATTAAAGCATAGATTAAAGTACAAATCAACACGAATTATAACAAACACCCTGGCAATTCAACGACAAGCAGTAATAAACGTAAATATTTAAATACTTGTGGCTGCAGATGCCATACTGCCTTCACTGACATTTTATGATAATATGTCAATGACTGCTTTCCGATCGAACGAGCGGTGTGACGTCACGTGCCGTTTAAAATGAGTAGCTTGCGGTCACAACTTTAATAGTTTATTGAAAATTAAATATTGCGATTGGAGGGCTGATATTTGGTGTGTGCTGTCTCTATAGGTAGGCAAATATATTAAAGCAATAAAAAAAATGTTCAAGTTCCCTATTATCAATGATTACTTTGAAAGCCATTTCGCTGAGCACAACAAACACAGCGGTTTCGTAAATTAAAATGTATGCACTTTGTGTTGCCTTGAATCTTCGGTATGTACGCGGCTTAATCGTTGCCAATTAACGCGTAACTCTGTTATAGAAACATTTTCTATACAAAACTGGGTGTATTATGCGTGTTTTAATAATCCTGATAGATTCTACATAACGATATACAGCGTGACTTGGAAAGTGACTCTTGATAAACAATTCTGCTGTAACGGTCACAAAATGGCATTTTTTTACGGGGGTTGGTATAAAGACTGATAAAACTTAAAATCAGGCACGCCTAAGAATGGTATCATGATATATTGGTCACATTTCATAGTATAATAGCACTTCTCTAATTAGTCACGGTTAAGATCTATTCATTTACCTTTAAACTTTATTGCAGTGATTTTGACATTAACTCTGATTCGTTCTCATCTGGAAAGGGGAAGGAGGTCACACATGAAATAGTATTAAATAAATTGAAAAACTTAATTATACGTGAATCTGGAGTTTGAACACCAATTTTATTTTGAGAACATGCTTTTCAATATCATTTATTATATTTAATTTTTTACTTAAGGGACCTAATAAATATTTTTATAATGTTATAAGGTAAATACCTTGCATGAGGTAGTAAACTCTCATCTCAATGAGAGTTTACTACCTCATGCAATTGTGGCAAGTGGGCTTGCTAGCCAAATTATTAAACGATCTGCCCTCGTTTTTTTTTTGTTTACATTACCTCTTGAGATTTTTCTTCGACAATTTTTGGTAATTTAGAACTGTCTGGATTTAATTTACTTGGGCCTTAAGCTTTTCGAGACACATACGGTCATTTAAGGCTTTGAACTGTTCTGAGGAATGATAACAAACCAAGGAAACACATCATCAAAGTGTTATTCAAGGGTAATTCATCTTACCCTCGTATTGCTTCAATTCCTACTTCATGGTGAAACATGTGTGGATATCTGCGACCACAATATGCCGTTATATTGCTGCATTAATTGATTTTCTATTGAGCAACAATTGTAATATTCATTTTTATGGATTTCTTTCCGCCATCGCCAGTCTGACATTTCGAGAATCGTGCTGAGGCGGCTGTACACGATGCGAGAAATCACGTGCGAGACGGCCTCGAGTGTTTTACGCATGCGAGTTGGAATCGTGTACACTGTTCACGCGCGAGCACGTACGAAGGTCGTGCGTGCTCGAAACGACTTCAATCATTAGTTTCTCGCAAGAGCTCGTGTGAGAGCGCCGTATTTTTTAAACGGTTTTTGAGATTTCTTGTCATCATGGCTCGGTGGTCTGAGAATCAAATGACTACTTTTGTCCATTTATATGAAATGCATTTTTGTTTGTGGAAATCAAATTCTCCTGAATATAAAAATCGTGAAAAAAGACAAAGCGCTTTGGAAAATATAGAAACGGAAATGAATATACCAGGTTTTACAGTGTAAAAGTAAAATTAAAAATATGCGCTCACATTACTGCCAAGAGTTGAAGAAAATAAAAGCATCTATGAAAAGTGATACAGGAAGGGATGATGTATATAAGCCGACATTGCCATGGTTCGAAGTTTTAAATGGGTTTTTGAGTCCCTTTGTAGTACAAAAAACTGAATCAAACTTACAGGTAAGTAAAGGTGGAACTAATTTATTTTTCATTTCAAATTATACTCCAGTCATTTGGTAGTTTCCCAGGAAAGTTTTCCGGGAGTTTTGAAAATTGGCAATTTTATAGATTTTGATGTGCTCTTTCCGAATTTCGATTTTGCCACCTCGTATTTTTGTCGCTCGCGCCACCATTTTGGAGAAATGGCGACTAAAAGCAGTTTTTTGACAATATCTCATTTCCAAATTATTTTACGATAAAAACTGTTATATACAAAATGAAACTCGAGACAATTACCTACAATTTATGTAAAAAAAATCAAATTGCGTTTAAAAAAACGTTGGTTTTTTCATGCTCCACCCTGTATATAGATGTTATATTTTTAATACCTATATGTACTAACATCTATATAATAGTATAATTTAATATCTATATACAGGGTGATTCACGGTCGATGGTAGGTTAGAAGTATATAGAGAACGGAAAGTAGAATTTTTTGAAAAATTTGGTTACCATAGTAACAGACGATGCTCTATCATCTTAAAATATTTTTAGCACTGCGAGGTTGCCGCTTATATGGAAAAGTGGCAACACCTTCGTTTTTTTAAATGGAACACCCTGTATATTATTTAATTTTCTTATTCTACACAAAATTCCAAGAAGTTTGATGTATCACATGCTATACTTTTATTTAATAGTTTTTAAGATACAGGGTGCTAAAAATCGCACTTTTTGTGACTTTAAGTGGTTCTAGAGCTAATTCTATTAAAGATAGAGTAAAACGAAGTTCACTTTCTAACTATCTTAACTTTTTGATACCAATCTTTTGAGGTACAAGTCAGATATGACACCTGTCAAATTTTTTGACAGATTTTTTTGAGATATGTCATTTTTGACAGGTACATCAAAAAAAAGGTATCAAAAAGTTATGATGGGAAAGTGAAATTCGTTTTTCTCTATCTTTAATAGAATTAGCTCTAGAACCTCCTAAAGTCACAAAAGTGCGATTTTTAACACCCTGTATCTCAGAAATTATTGAATAAAAGTATAGCATGTGATACATCAAAGTTCTTGGAATTTTGTGTAGAATCAGAAAATTTAATAATATACAGGGTGTTTCATTTAAAAAAAAATGAAGGTGTTGCTACTTTTCCATATAAGGGGCAGCCTTGCAGTGCTGAAAATATTTTAGGATGATAGAGCATACTATGGCAACCAAATTTTCAAAAAAATTCTACTTTCCGTTCTCCATATACGTCTAACCTACCATCGACCGTGAATCACCCTGTATATAATAGTCAGGATAGTTTAGATTTAAATTAATTTTACAATTCACAATAATCAGTTAAAATTAAATGGCACAGGTTGGGGGAGTAATGAGTTATGACCAAAACGCGCGTGGAAGTTCACTTTGCGGCGCTCGTACGCCAAGACTTTATGAAAAAAAGGTACATAAATTGTAGGTAATTGTCCCTAGCTTCATTTTGTATATAACTGTTTTTATCGTAAACACAATTTGGAAAGGAGATATTGTCAAAAAGCTGCTTTTAGCCGCCACTCTTCCAAAATGGCGGCGCGAGCGGCGAAAATACGAGGTGGCAAAATCGAAACTCAGAAAGAGCACATCAAAATCTGTAAAATTACCAATTTTCAAAACTCCCAGAAAACTTTCCATACAACCCCTATTTTTCGTACCAAATGATCGTACTATTATAACATTAATTAATAATTTTTTGCTGCCATGGTACAGCACTTTCTCCGTTGAAATACGCGCAGTATTTATTTCGTAGGTTAATGGCATCTTTTGACGAATTATTAGTACTCCTGTGTGTACGTCGGCTTGTTAGCCCTTGTGTAATGTGTCTCCATTGGCCAAGAACAATTTCTCCAGATTCGAGATCTTCTCTATCTGCTATTCCTTGTGACCAGTACGTTTGGTCCTTCGATGTTCGGAACCAGTTATGCAGGGAATATGCAGCAAATATTAATTTATTTACTTTATGTGGTGGTAAATTTATATCTTTTTCAAATATTCTAAAACGGGCTACTAGTATTCCAAATGCGTTTTCTATAATACGTCTCGCTCTTGAAAGTCGACAATTAAAAATTTTTTCTTGTTCAGTTAAACCTCTTTTCTTCTAAGGCTTCATTATTTGGACTGTGAGAGGAAACGCATTATCAGCTAAAATTATTCCATTTTCTGGTAAATTTAACCTTTTATTCTGCGGCGATTCAAAATAAGATGAGTTTCGAAAAATCCCTCCATCTGAAAAACGTCCTTTGGCTCCCACGTCAACGTAAGTAAAACGATAGTCCTCATCCACCAACGCCATTAGAACAACGCTGTTTTTCCCTTTGTAATTGAAAAAATCTGAACCACTTTTCGCAGGACTTCTAATGTTAACGTGCTTTCCATCCAATGCTCCAATTACATTTGGAAAGTTCCAGCGATGTTTGAAGCCACGCTGAATTCGCTGCCATTTTTCGATTGTGGGAAGATATTGATGAAGAGGCAGAAACCCAAGGAAGAAGTGTTGCACATGAAAAAGAACCGTCAACACCAACTTCTTCAACTACAAACAACACCCAAGTCGTTGACTCTGGCAGCGGTACTGGGAGATCGAGTAGTCATAAAAGAAAAATGAAGAACACGTTTGAAGATAGTGATAAAGAAATAATTAAATCTGCAATGCAAAGACTTGAAAACATTTCAAATACTGTCACGACAGCTGCTAAAAAAAATGAATTTGATGCGTTTGGCCAAAGTGTTGCAGCGCAGTTAAATGTGATACCACTTCAAGATGCTCTTGATCTCCAGTTACAGATTCAACAGTTAATTACAAAAGATCGTATTCGCAAACTTCAAGGAGATGCACAACCTCCATGACCCATAAATTCGGGTTATAATGTGATTCATACTTCAGCTCACTCTAAAAACTCTGTAATCCAGGAAGACACGGACCAAGTACAGGAATCTACAGATGAATCTATTCTGTCGTTGTTTGATCTTTAGGTTGTTTTGCAATTTTTCATTAAATAAACTTTGAACTTGTTAATTTGTATAATATAAGTAAATAATGTTTCGTTACTAATTATCTACTACTAATATATCTACTTATATGCAAAGTACTCACCTTTAAATATTCCGCCAACACCGTTCTAATAGCGTCGCAAACTTCTGGAATAAATCGCGATATTGTAGTAACAGGTAATCGAAATAAATACTGCAAGCTAGTGAATGAGACCCCCGTAGATAAATATCTTAACGTCACTAACCGTTTAAGTTTAGATGACAATGGCTCACGCATAACTGGCCACATCCGTTGAATCAAAGGATGCACTTTATTCAACAAGATATCGAATTGCTCTGGGTTTAGTCTGAAGAAATTTTTAAATGAAGAAGTATCTTCATTTCTTAACTCCTTACATAACTGATGTGAAACGCCAAATTGCTTACGTCTACTTATCCAGCTTCTTACCCAGACCCGACGTTTCGTTTTTTTCTTTTTAGTAATTTTTTTGATATAATTACGGCCAAAATAGTACTGACGAGCGCCACACTCTCTTGAACGGAATCCATTTTGCAACTGACAAGAGCACGGTTAATTGCCAAGTGCTCTAGAGGTATCTCGAATCATGTAAATAGGATCACGTATGCTAGATTCGTGGTGCGAGAGACGAATGCTCTTCTCGCACGTGATTTCTCGCATCTTGTACAGCCGCCTTTAGGATGGATACACGTGTTAGTTGCATATTGGGAAAACTAATACACCTAATTTTTTTATGGTCAGGCTATTTAAGTTGGACAGTTGGATTAATCAGGTCGAAATCTTGGTCACTAGCTGGAAATGGATTTTTTTAGTCGAAAATGCTTCATCCATTTAAAAAGTTCCTTGTGTTCCTTCTCTCTTGATCAGGTCATCAGGTCAAATAGGAAAGTTTAGACAAGCAAATTTTAATTTCATATTTAAACTATTGACTAATTTAATCCGCCGTTATAGCTAAACCTTTTTTTACACAGATAATTTTTGATTAAGTAAGATACATATATTCCTCTAAGCAGGCCAGAGTTTATGACAAAAAGGGAAATAGGCTCTTCTCTTGTCGGATCATTTCATCGACGTCACTATGCAGCTGCACAAAATCCTGCCCAAAATACCACATGCTGATTAAGAGATTTTAAAATATTGTACACACAAGTCATAAAATAACTTGTGTTAAATTTTTTCCGCTGTAAGTTTGCAAAACTTCCATTTTAAAGTAATAGACCACGTAGGGAGCAGAATCTTCTTACTGTCAATTCATACAGCGGAGAGTGCCAATAATTAATCTTTCCAAATATCGAAAATATTATAATCAATACCTTTGTCAGGAATTTTAAAATCCTAAATTATATTAATGGATTTGCATATGGGAGGGTATGAATATTTATCAAACATCGGAATTTTTAATGTATGTTCGTAAATATATAATAACATAAAATATATTCGATGAAGGAAAATAAGTAAATTATGCAAATTTAAAACTGATTAGAATGCATATAATAGAAGGAAATTAGAAATTGGCGGCATAATTAATGGAAAAATTGCATCTTTACGAGCTCCCTTATAAATTTTGATTTATTTTCTGTTTATTAAAGCAATTTTTTCTAGATCTTTTTTTCCAGTTTATTATTTAGCAAAAAAAATTAAAAAATTTGTAGGGGATTTTGCGAAACTGCAAAAGAACAGTAATGGTTCATTGCTTTATAACATACTATGCAACAGTTTGCATAATATGTTTTATCTAAAAAATGTCTTTTAAATGGCATTAAAAGCCAATAAAATCGTAGTCGACCTTCAATAGCAGTCAAAGCAATAGATTTAAAATTGATATAATAGACATGTTTCAAAAGAACAATAACATTTTGTTCTATTTCCTTGCTTACGAAGGACCATTTTAGAATATTTTGGCCGATCTTTTAAATGTTAAATAGTTTATTCAAATCAGAAAAAAACGATATATTACGGATCATTTCAGTTACATGGAAAGTAGAAATATGAGACATATCGTGAAGGTACTATAGATTACTATTTCCATGGAGCTGATCCATCACGAGAATTTTCTGGTTTTAGATATTTATATTTTATTTATAAGAAATGATCATGCCAACAAGATGAAAAAATTCAATTTAATATTTTAATATCTAATAGGTCGAAAGTTTATAATTAATGTTTCAGCTTTTAGAAAACCATTTTTAAAAATACAGTGAGCGAATGAAAAATAATTGTAAGGTTAAGTTCATGCTATAAATAGTACCAGGTTTTTACTAATAAAGTAACTGTCAATTTATTTTCCTTGCACATTATTTTTCTTTTGAATTTCAGTCGATATCTATTAATAACATAAGTGCTGATGCAAAAGCTCAAATGGGAGCCTTACTAAATCGTGGGTTCTAGTTGACATAATAACATCTCATTCTTTTTTTTTGAAAAACTTTGGCATTAATCGGTTAATTTTTTATATTCTTTCTAAGAAAGTGAAATTGAAATATTATAACAACTTTTTGATACAAACTTGATACTACGTGTGTCTAATATCGGTTCAATAGACCACAGTTTGGTTTCTGAAATATCGTTTTTAATACAATACTAAAGTTCTAATTTCAGTATTTCGATATGACGTCATAACCTCATTTCACCTTAACTGGCGAAACCTTATTGAAAGTCACGACATTTCTCAATTTGCAAATGTCCCCGTCATCGTAACATTTTACTAACAGAAATATTTTTAAAAATGCCGCGCGATCATGAATAAGCACATGTGTTTCTTCTAAACGTGTTGACTTTTTCGAGTAAGTAGGGAGGTCCATAGAAGGCACATAGAAGTTAAATATACGGAAAGCCTAGAGCTGGCCGTGGAATTGGTCTGGTGGAACGAAAAACTTAGCAAGCTACGGGCCATAGTCAGAAGGCTATTTAATAAAGCCAAGTTAAATAATGATGTGGATATTTAAAGATCAACATTCTCGGAATATAACAAAGAAATTTGGAGGGCCAAGCGAGACTCACGGGTGAGATTTTGTGGGAGGATCAAGGAAACGCCAGAATGCTCGAGAATCGACAAAATATTGGCGTAGCAAGGAATGGAAAGAAGCGGAGTCAAATCCTTAAAATGAACGATAACACCTGCATCGAGACCAAGGGGCAACGTTTAAAACTGCTTGTAGAAACACAATTTTTGGCCACATTTATAATGAATACAGCTGCATCGCTGCAAAAAACAAGCAGAAAAAAATGCTTTTCATCTTTCCATTAAGAGAGCACTAGACAACTACCCAACATTATATGCCAATGGATACAGGCATGCCTGGAACATTTACCAGCACACTCTCGGAGAGAAGTCAAAGAACTTCACACTTTACACGAAGTAGAGCCCTGAGAAGGTTAAAACTGCTAGTTCTCAACAGAAAAACAATTTCCTTTCCACAGAGGTGAAATAATTAGGAGTCATTTTATATTAAATATTGACATGGGATTCACAGATTTAAAAGGTTATACAGAAGGCTACGATAGTATGAGGCAAGTGTAGGAGTATGTCTGGGAAAAATATTGTATACGCTCTAAGATGTTCTAAGGTTATACAAAAGGGTGGTGATGCTCATGATAACATCGCTTGGTGGACAAATACTGGGCAAATGGGGGCATGCAAGGCTAACGTGTCTGTGCATTTCGGGTGCCATAAAGTCAATTCCTACAACCGATCTAGAGGTATATTTAGACATACCACAAATAAATATTTCCATATGAGGAGAAGCTAAATCGGTAGCCTACCGACGGTTACAGGGACAAGCACCAATAAGCGACGGTCATGGCACCAACAACAAGAAACTGCTGAAGAAGATTAAGGCCAAATACGTGCTGAGTCTTCAAACAGATAAAGGCCGACCAATAATATCAGAGCTCGTTTGCTATACTGACGGTTCCAATACCATTTAAGGTGTTGGAGCTGGTATATATGAAAAAAGGACGGCCCTAAAACACTGCGCGAAGAAAATGGAGAGCAAAAATTTAACCAATTAAAGGCAACTAAGGCCAACATTTCAATATCCAAACCGAAAGAAAGTTGCTTCAAGGCATTAAACGAGCTAAGTAATGAAAACCAAGTTACTTTAGCTTGAGTTCCAAAGCATGAGGACCACAGAGACTACGAAAGAGTCGATGAAATAATCAAAGCAGGCTCTCGGGCTCTGGGGTGAGACCAAAACGCTTAAGGCATCCGCTACGAAAAGTGTAGCAAGAGCTTTCCAGGCATGGTGAAATATAGAGATAAGCTAAGCACACAGCTGACTTACTAAGTCACAATAGAAAGATTGTTAGAATGATGGTATGTTTATTGACCGGCCATTGTCGACTTAAAAGAAATTTAAGTCTGGCATATTTGGCTGATGAAACTCTCTGCATAGGAGCCGAGTCGGGTTTCTCAGCAAACCACACAGCTGATTTACTAAGCCACAATAGAAAAGGTGTTAGAATGATGGTAGGTTTATTTACCTGCTATTGTCGACTTAAAAGAAATTTAAGTCTGGCATGTCTGGCTGACGAGACTATTTGCACAGGAGCCGATTCGAGTTCCTTAGCAAAGCACACAACTGACTTACCTACTAAGCCACAATAGAAAGGGTGTTAGAATGATGGTAGGTTTATTGACCGGCCATTGTCGAATTAAAAGAAATTTAATTCTGGCAGGTCTGGCTGATTAAAATCTTTGCACATGAGCCGATTGATTCTTTCTAATAACACCACCATAATTCTCTGATTAAGTAAAGTTTATGAAACGAAATATTTTTTGAAAGTATAGAGAAAGGCTGCGTTTAATATTTCGATCAAAATAAATCTCAAGTATTCTAATTGGAAGATTTAATTACAGAACTAAAGAGATCCCAGCGAGATTAACAACAATGAGAAAATATAGGGCAATTTGAAAATGTAACAGAAATGGTTTGTGCGAAAAGTATCTTCATGGATGGATGCCTCGAGAAATTGATGAACTAGAAAATCGTAAGTCGATTGTTGAATGGGTGTCTAAAGAGAAACTGATGAAAGCTGGAGAGGGACGGTTTAAGATAGTGGAGCTAGAGTTAATTTAGTTTGCGATTGTTGGATACTTTGTACCGTAGTAGAATGGGCCTCACGAAGAATTTTGGGCACTCCGGTCGCCTTAGAAAAATATGAGAGAAAAAGTTGGGAGATGGGATTATTCAACTAAACGAGGGAAACTGCCATGTTCATGGTGATCTTTAATATTGATCGAGTATTGGTGTGACGTTTGATATTGATTGAGTGCGTCTCCAATATCTCAATTTGGCTTTTCATATGATCTTTTTCCTTTTTTTTTATAAATATTATAATAATTTTTAAGCAAATTTATATTAACGGCAAATTTATTAAAAACTGTATCGTTCGTTGAAATATTATAAACTGCTTAATTTCCTTCGCTGCAACAAAAGAACTAATCCAAAAAGCTTATTCTCCTGAGGCTTCCAAAGTCTAATGGCTGAGAGTCTAAATATCAGTTTGGGTAATTTATTGTTTAGCAGTTTTAATTCAGCAAGAACATAAATTACATTGCTCTTTTGTTATTTTTTTATAGGTAATCCTCACAGATTCTAGGGATATAAATTTTACCACACAAACTAACGAAATATAAGTAAAATAAAATTCTAATTTAGATTAGACCTCATCTAGTGTTTATCGCTACGCTTAGCACCGAATCCCTATGAAATATTGTGCTTTCGTGTTATTTTAATCTTCTCGGCACAGCGTTCAAAGCGTAAAACTAGAAACGAAATCGTTACCAGATGCATTGGGAGGACTCTTAAAGCGTAAAACATTTACGCTTGGAAACACAGTCATTTTGAACACAGTGTCGGAACATCTAATTTGATATAAAATTTATCGCTGTAGCGTAGGCTATTCCATCAGTAGCAGACATCATTACGAAGGAAAAGGTTATCGAATGAAGATCAAAGATTGCTGTACCAGAAATCCATAAAGTCTCATTTGTTCGAGGTAGTTATTATATTTATCGTTTAATTGTAGATATTATTAAATAATTTGTATTGCCAAGATATCATAGACTTAAGAGCAAAACCTGGTAACTAACATTTTTGATGATATGTGTTTTATTTTTCATTCTCTCGAATGTTTGAAATAAGTGGCATATATCATTGAATGGTAAACTGCAAAAAAAAATTCCTCTTTTCCTTTGTATCTCGCGGGGGCATTCCAATAAAATTACCACATCTTCTCGGACTGAGGATGACATTCTGTGTTATGGTGCTATTTAAGTTTAAATTAATAAAAGCTTGTTTTAAAATTTGTTAGAGTGTCATTAAAAATAGGTTTAATAGAATGGATATTAAGTAAAGAGGTTCATATAGTATCTCTTGCAAATATGATTTATATGAGAAGCCCACACGTCTAACCAACTGTTCCTTGGAGGCTGCTCCATTGTACAGGGTTTTTTTATATATTGACACCCCTTTATCATTTTTATTTGATGTTTCTGAAAAAAGTGTTTAAAACAAAAGTTGCTTCAAACAAATTTTTAGAAAAACTATTTTTTTCATCTACAGGGCGTTCCAGAAAGTCTGGGCGTGGTCATATTTTCTAATTTTAATTGCTACCTCATTTTTTTATTAGATTTTTGTATTCTCCTAACAATTCTAAAATGTTTTTATGTAACACACCCTATACCTAATTTTGACATATAAAAAGATATTGACTTACGAAAGTTGCCGTTTTCTAAAATTTAATAATAAAAATCAGGTAAACATAGGTACTGGCCTTAAACTGGTAATTCGCCGTGATTGTTTTAATGTCAGGTAGACTTTCCATCAATGCCATTAGAAAATGCCATACACAGATGCGGAAAAATGCGATATTCTTCGGATATTCTAATTCTATAAGAATAATAAAAATGCATATGCAGCAAGAAGGAAATATCAGCAATAGTTTCTTACCGGTGCAAAAATTAACACAAGATAAAAAAAAGAATTATGTTTTGTTAAGAAATGATATTATTAAAAGATGACCACGATTTTTTAAAAGAAACATTATGGTCTGACGAGTGCACATTTAGCACTGCAGGGATTCATAACCGGACAAACGTAAGATTTTGGGTAACTCAAAACTCTCGAGTAACTAGGGAAATTAAAATACAAGGTCGAAGATCGTTACATGTAGTGTGGGCTCTTAGATAAAAATATTTAAATTTATTGACCACTGATGTAGAAAATTTTCTGGACAACTTACACTTCGTCAATGCAACGAAATTATATGGCATCAGGATGAAGCCCCAGCGCACAAAGTTTTCCGGTTATAAATTACATTAATGGGAAATACCAAACATAGATTGACACGCACTGAAAAAGGTACTAGTTATATGTGCCTCCAGTTATTTAATAATTTGCCAGATGATTTAAAAATAATAAATAATGTTAAGCAATTTAAACTTGAATTGAAACATTTTTTAATTGAGATGGAACCATATTCTATAGAAGAATATGTAAGCTAAGTGCTCAATTATTTTTATATGTTTTTAATCCTGACGCATTTTCTTTTAGTGTTTGTATGTTTTTGTTTGTTTTCAGAGTGTATAACATAATCAGAAATAAAGATGTTTATTATTACTATTAGATGGCCGCCCAATAGCCCGGACTTGACACCGCTTGATTCATACCTATGGGGATTTTTGCACAATAAAGTATATGAAACTGCCTCTGAAAACGTAGAGGGCTTACGAACAAGAATAATTGAGGCCATTCAGGACAACAATGAGAATCATTCTCAATTTATCATCAACAGTATAAATCAAATCCAGAGAGATTATATACAGTGTATTGAAATGAACGGTGGGCACATTGAACAGTTGAAAATAGTTCTAGTAGATATTAATAATAATATTATATTTCTTAAAAAAAAAATCACATTTTTCCTCATCTCTGTATGACATTGATAGAAAGTCTACCTGAGATTAAAACAATCACGGTGAAGGACCAGTTTAACCAGTACCTATGTTTACCTAATTAATTATTATTAATTAAAAAAAATACGCAACTTTCTTTAGTCAATATCTTTTAATGCGTCAAACTTAGGTATAGGGTGTGTTACATAAAAAATGTTAAGAATTGTAAGGAGAATACAAAAATCTAATAAAAAAGTGGGGTAGCAATTTGAAATAAGAAAATATGACCACGCCCAGACTTTCTGTCTGTAGATGAAAAAAGTAGTTTTTCTAACAATTTGCTTTAAACGATTAAACTTTTGTATTAAACACTTTTTTCAGAAACATCAAATAAAAAAGATAAAGGGGGGTCAATATATAAAAAAAAACCCTGTACACAGTATGGCCAGAGTTATGGATAGAAGTATGAAAAATATAAAAAGTTAACATTGCTGCAAACTATCATGCAGTCAAAGGCTTTCACGAGATCAAAAAACAAAGCATAAGTATTCATTAACTTTATCAAAATCTTTGAGAATTTAATTACCAATTGGTAAGTACTTGCAGCTTGTGGGTTGTTGGCATGAGAAATATATCGGTCACTGCCTTCTTTTCTAGCCTTAGCAATACCAGTATTTACATATGAAGTGAAGTAGCCTAAATTATTGATAATATTACTTCTACTGCGCATTTCTCGATTTTTAGGGTACAATTTTCGCTTGCAGGGAACGAAAATTGCACATTTATTATGTAAAATCATGAGGGAAATAGTCATTGCAATCACTTTGAAGTTTTATTTTAGCCCAAAAATTCTCTCTTCTTTACCTATGTGACGAAAATAGTCAGTAAAACATATTGTGAACTAATTAAAATCATTAATTAAATATCACCCTGTCGCAAATTTGAACTTGAACTTGAAAAATGTTATATAAACATTCACTGTTAATTATAAACAATTTGAGCAGTCGACGGGAGCGACTTTAATCATCCTTAATGATGCAGCCGTCAGCATTTTGTAACATATAAATACACAGGCAAACGCCGAGTTAATCAGACTTTCGGGTCTCTCAAACCGCTCAATTTAGTCGCTGGGTAGTACACAGGTACGTCCACTTCTAGTTGTTCTATCCCACAACCCCCATAACTGAGAACACTTACGCACAGGTATAAGGTTGTCAGGTCCTTACCTAACCTGGGTGAACGTATGCACAGGTATACGGCATTCGGGGGCTACTAAAAGTATAGAGAGAGTCGAATTCATGAAATATCAGAACTTCTAGTAGAGGGGTAGTTTTTGGGGAGTTTCAAAAAGTAGTGAAAGTGCCTTAGCAATTTGTGATAACCTAAAAAGACTTACCTTATAAATATCAGAACAAATACCTAAATAAAAGACAACCCGCTCACATAAACTTTATTAATAAAATAGTGACGTCGCTTGCTAGACAAACTTTAAACTAAGCCTCCCTCGAGAAGACATGCATTTCATATTAATTGGGTATAGTGTAAACTCTTAATTCATCTATAATCTTAAACACGCCTTTATTAGTATACAGTCTAACCGTTGTTAAGTTTGTTTGTAAATAAACTTGTTATTGTTTTTATCGATATGTCTCCTTTATTATCTCTTCTCAACTTGACGTAGTGCGTTCCTAAATCTGAGTTACTCTCCTACACGCTAAGTAAGGCGTGTCGTCACCGATAAAAAATACAAATCTTGACAATATGATACTTGCATATTAACCCAATAGCCATATTAGAAAAACCACCTTATTATAGACTAATATGTGAAGAATCGTTCATTGGAACCCATTACATAAGAGAAAATTTAACATTAATTTTGGCAGTAGACATGTACTAAATTGTGGAGAAAAATGTATGTTTGGAAGACCAATTATTAGCTAGTAAATACTAAACTTGTAGCGTTGCAAATGTTATAAAATCCAGTAGTGCAATTTCTAACTCTTACCGGTCGATTTGTGTTGTCGATACTCTCGCTATCTTAGTTGTCACCACCTTACTTCCGGTTTTCCGAGTCGCCCGAAACATGAATCCATTTAGAACGCCCTCTTGACAGTTGTGGTATTTATGCTTTGTATTGAGGGGGCTTTCTCTCATGTACACTTGACACGCATTTGAGGTAGGCAAGAGAAGACTGGTTTTCAATATCTAGAATTTTTGCTGCTATTTGTGACCATCAGGCCTAATTACCGTCCGATTTGATATTGAAATTCATTGGCAAACATACTGCCAGTGTAATTTCGGAAATTATCGGCCGTATTGTCGGATACCGATAAGGATGTTTAAGGGCTAGTGTGGTTACCCTTCCTATGAAAGAAAGGTGTCTTACATGTTAGCGTGTCCACATTAAATAGTGAAAATTATTTATAATTTAATTAAGAACCTTCCATGGCACAGATTATCTTCCGTGAACTTCTGTGAGATGAACTGCCTTCCGCCACCTTCCTTGAGCTTCCATGGACCGAATGACCTTCCATGTCCTTCTATTGGCAGAATTTTCTCCCTTTGGGCTGACCGTCCGTCAGTGGCCTTCCTATGCCGATCTAGTGAGTTCGCAGTTCCATTAGCCGTATCGAGGTCTGATGTCGAGTTGATATGACCACATGGTAGAAAATTAGCTTTGCAGGAAATGCTAGTGGATTCCGCGTCGGCATAGTCTACGAGAAACCAATAGGATCTACTTTGTTTTAAATTATTGAGAATTTTCAATTTTTAATATCATTATTTATCGCTATTATAGTAATTTATGTGAATTTGATGTTAAATGACTGTAGGTCGTGTATATTTCCATATCGTACCTATTATCGTGGGTGACAGCTTTTCTGCCGTGCAAAGGCAAAAGGATGTACTCGCAAAAAATGCCAAAATTAGTTTTTTTAATTGTTGAATTCTCCTTTTTTCTCTGCATAAGTGTATATTTTTATCATCTTGATATCTTGAAAAATAAGGAAGAAAACAGCTTGTCAAATTAATGTACATGCACAAATTTTGAGGTCGTGCAGAGCCAAAAGAATGTACTCAACAATTTTTCAAAGTTTTTACAAACGCAAATTAATGTAAGGGATCTTACCTTAAAAAAATCTTTTTATTTTTAGTTTAACAGAGGCAAAGTAAGGTATGTGCTTATATCCTACTTTGCCATTGGAAACATCTAGAAAATAATATGACATTTCATAGATAAAGCAACGTACTCGTTTCATATACACTACTTTGCCGTTGTCTCGATTCAGTCTTGCACAATCTCTTGAGAAGTAAGTAATGCTTTTTTGTGCGGAAGTTAAAAACTTGTAAGTACGTAGATTTGAATTTACTCTTATGTTAATTTGTATAAGGTATTTTTCCCACCGTTAGTATTGTAGTGCCTTAATAAAGTAATGTTTTATTAAAGTATTTTTACACAAATTAAATAATTTGTTCTTGTCTTTGATTCTAAAGTTGCAATTTTAATGTATATATATATATATA
>MU183413.1:42007-102169 GCA_016904865.1 Pissodes strobi | reverse complement strand
CGTATATGCCTTAGCCGAGAATACAGGCTTGCTTCGGGTTTGCGAATAGAAAGTCCTGCCTTCCGGTAAACTGCATCGTGTATGGCGGCCTTTAAACGATACAGTTTGCCTTCCAGTTTGCAAATCGAAAGGTTCGCCTTCCGGCAAACTGCATGGTGTATGGCCAGCTTAAGAGCCTCATCAAAAGTGAGAAAAATATTTAGGCGCTACCCTTTTTGTTATTCATATAGCCGTAGCGCGGCGTTGCTGTTTATTGTAATTAGTTTTTGTTGTAGCCTCACGCAGCCTAGTCGCAGTGTTAAGTGTTAGTGAAAAATACGAGTGATACCAAAAAACAACGAAAAAAGTATCTTGTCCTATTTTTTGGGGTTCCAAAACAAATTTCTGTACTGGTTTTGCCAATATATGAGGCTGTTATGAAACATTATTGCGGCTGATGTTGCCAATGTAGTTTTTTTATGGCAGTGCACACACATTATAGGAAGATCCTATGGCGCCCGACGAGCGGTGTGTGCGAAGATGTTAATTGACACGGTCCTTGAATTTTTAAAGTTTTTAATTAGGGAGAAACAGACGTCCTGGAAGCGTAAATACATTCTTTACAGACGGCTTGATCTCTGTACCGCCGTAAATAATGTTACCGAAACAACGCGCAAATCCAAATCCCACATACATTACTTACTATGCTGCAGTTGTACTCTATCTGTTTTGTAGTATATAATGTAGGTCAAATAACGGCTTACTGATCATCCGTTGCTCATTGCACCATACGCTAATTATTGTTCAATATTCTTGATCAAAATCACAAAATTTCCTGAAGCGACTTATTGAGTTCCAGCGCGTTCTTGCAGCTTGAATAAGTTTATGTTTTTATGACCCTAGTTGTTCTTGCTTAGTACTTAAGGCTTGATGCTATATAAGAATGTATAAAATGCGAAACGAAGCTGCTGCACTTAATTATTATTGGTTTAATATAATCCGCGTCTAATACTTTATTTAAACTAATTGTAAGTTATGTGCGTATTGAAAATGAACTGAATTATCAACAAAAACCCATAACATACACTTATCACTAATCGATAACTACGACATTGTGTAAGACTGCAAGTCGGTAAACTCCAAAGACATTTAATTAAATGTCTTTAGCCCCTATTCTTCTTATCCATCTCTCTCGTACAAAATCAACGAGAGGCTAATTTCCACCAGAGGCGGCGGCTCCATGTACTGCGCAGTAGCGAGACTTATCACGCGCCAAGTAGAACCACGTGTCTTCTGTATGTTACGAAACACTATGTAACTAACCCAAACTAACTCAAAGCATGCCCAAATTCAAGAAAAAAAATCTTCAAAAGCATTCTCGATTGAAGTCAACAGTGCGGCAACTAGACCGCATATAACAGCAAATAACGATTATCAAAAGTCGAAGACGAGTCTAATAACTTCATATATAATCAGTGGTGTGACTGCTTCGAACTGGATCGTAAGATACACATGCCCTTCTGCCGAGAAATACATATACCGAAAGGTGTTCAAATGCCAGTTTAATAGTTTTTGCAAAATGAAGACGTGATGCTGTAACGTAACTTTAAATATTTTAATTAAAAAAGTCAATCCAGGTACTATGAACTACTACTACTTCCAAAAGATGTTGAATGTTGTAATTGAGATAAGTCAATAATATATTCCTTGTGTTAAATTGTTCCATTTCAAATATTCCTCATTACGCAGATCACTTTCCTACATAACCATAATGTTATGATTGCTGAGGCGTTTAGTTACTTACGGATGACATCAGAAACGCAAAATATTTTGATGATGGAATAACTCCGGCAACTGCAAGATCATGAAATGAAATGTTTCTGAAATCTCGATATTAAGGCAGCGATTTTATTTGTATTTTTATCATATACACAAATCAACCCCAGTGAACGATAAGTGAATCATTTGTACAGCAAATGGGGGTGAATTCCACAACATAATTATTTTCTAGTAGTAAATCAAAGTAAGCCTTTGTTAGAACTGCAAAATTTGGCACTCGCGAGAAAAATGTATTATAGAAGTTTTCGAATAAAAAGAAGCAATATAGAACGAAGCTAGATTTCAGATTAATAAACAACCGAAACCATTAATAATACTCATTCTCATTTCCATCATGTTGAGAGAACATAGATGTTATTTATTGATTCCAGAGGATCTTGCCACCAAACGAATACATTCTGACGATTGTTTGCTGCTGCTAAGACTGTCGCTGTATCTTTAGTATGCGTTTTCCATCCTGAACAAACTAAAGATAACTATACACATACGGCGCCTACAGGCATGTAAAAGGATATACCCATCTTCTTGGAAAGTTGCTCAAGTGCAACCTGCTCCAAAAAAGGCAGGAAATAACGCCCTTAAATTATGCTTCCCATAATCTCCAAAGTCATGGAACTTGTAATCAATCAGCAACTGCACAAATGCCTCGAGAACAATAGAATAATCAGCGATAAACAATATGGCTTTCGCAAAGAGAGATCGACATGAGATATATTGGCCTCTGCCACTCATATATGGAGTAGGGCAATTGAGAAATACGGAGATTCTCGAACGTATGCGTTGGGTACTTCGACAGCATTCGACAAAGTTTAACATGACGGGTTGCTTAACAAACTGCCGTCCTTCGAACTGCGAGCCTCTCTCGACAGCTGGCTGGCGTGCCAGTTTCCTTAAGAACCGATATCTGCATGTTGCAGTTGATGGACACATCTCAGACACATTCATCATCAACGCGGGCGTGCCTCAGGGCGCAATACTTTTACCAACTCTGTTCCTCATCTATATTAATGACCTGCTGACCGAAACGAATAATCCTATTTACAGTTTGGGTAGATTCCCAATTTAGATCAGAAAAACCTTTCAGCGACCGAGACTTATCACAGCAGAGAGGAGCAGATTACAGCAATTAACCAAGACGTGGAAAAAGTTCAAACTTGTGGCGACATAAATTTGGTCCAGTTTAATGCAGCAAACACACAAGCAGCCACGAATACCAAGAGGGCCAATACGGCGGACCCTGATATCATTATGACTGCAGTATGCCCTGGCATGACCACGTTGCTGACAACGCAAAATCAGCCTCCCAGAACCTTGGTGCGCTATTTTGCAACAAAAAGCTATATACACCGCAGCAGTTGCTCTTGCTCTACAAAGCGTAAATAAAAACGTGCTTAGAATATTGCTCACACATCTGGATTCTATTCAGAAGATAGCTGTGCGTCTCGTCGGCGACCCGAAGTTGATCCGGAATCTGGAACATCGCAGACAAGTAGCCGAGATGTCCCTGTTTTACAGATACTTTCACGCAGATGTTCCTAGGATTTGGCCCGCCTCATCCCGCCCCTGACAACGCCTGTCAAACAGTCACGAAAGACGGCAGGAGCGCACCAGGTCGTCGTATAACTAGAGACACCTAGAACACCGCTTTACCAGGACTCCTTTTCTGGCACCACTGTGGAAGTCACTTCTAGGACATCTATTTCCTCTAGTTATAACCTACAACTATTCAAGAACCGTGCCAGTAAACACACAAACCGCTCATCGAGCGCCATAGGATCTCCCTTTAGTATATGTATCTCTGCAATAAAAAAAAAATCACGTTCAAGTTACACCCTACGAATCAAGAATTGGTAGGCCATGGCTTCCCCAACGTCATCATGACAGATGATTCTTTAGCAGAAAGAAGCGCATTAAAATTCCCCGAGTCCAGTTTGTTGTTTTGTATACTCCATGCGACCCAAGAATTTTGGAGATGGTTGTTGAACAATCAGCACGTAATTTCTAAAGACCATCGAATGCGAATAGTTATAGAATTTCAACGCTTATTCTATTCCACTAGTGAAGAAGACGCTGAAGAAATTTATGAAAAGCTTGTACAAAACGAATGCTTTTATTGTAACACAATTTAATTGATCACATAAAAACTTTATGGGAAACCAAAAGTAAGTGACCTACTTATTAGAAGAGTTCACAAATTAAACATTATTTTTATTTGATAAAGCACTTTCGAACACCCTAGGGGCCAAATTAATATTCCGATCGCAAAAGCTTAATTTGTGAAATCTTTTAATAATAGGCCGGAGACCATGAATACCTACAGCAGTTATTTACCACGCTCGTGGGACAAAGAGGAAGTGTCCTGAAATACTGAACTGATTAGGTATTTCTTATTGCAAACTATAGAAGAGTGAAAAAAATTAATACGTATTTTTTAATTCTCCTAAAAATGATTATTACGACAGCTCTGCCAGTTTTTATACTAAGCATGGAGCGACGTAAAAATGCATGTACATGGTCACTTCATAAGCACATTTCAAGGCATTGTATCTGCCTTATTTTTCGACTTATGAAAATACTAAAACACTCGTGTCGACTTATTTTTCATGGGGTATCGAAATCAGCGATAAAATTTTTTTTATCCCATTTCCCTCATTTTTGTCTTATATGCCTAGCTACTTCACAAAAACGCAGTCAAAAGGTGATAAGTGCTTCTTTCTACAACAATTGATGCTCACTGCTGATATCACATAAAAGCAGATAGGCACTAAACCCGCTGCCAATGGCATCCATACTTTCACATCTAGATTTTACAGACAAAAAAACCATCCCAATCCTCTATAAAAAATAGTAAGATAATCGAATTCCTTAGCATAAAAAATATAGGAAAAGATATATCACATAGTTTTGCAATGTGAGTGTAAGCATCTGCAGCTTAGTAAGCAATGTATGTGGGATTTGCATGCTATTTCGGTACCATTGTTTACTGCGGTACAGAGGTCAAGCCATCTGTACCGTGGTAAAGAGTGTATTTACGCGTCCTGGAAGTGGGTTCCAGAGTTATGCAGTGCGTCAGACAAAGGAGTTCTTGTAAGGCGATGTTCTAGATGTTTCCAGTTGTACGTCGAACTGGTGTGCTCTTGCCGTCTGTCGAAACTGTCTGACAAGCGTTGGCGCTCGACGAGCGGTGTGTGTGCAAAGATGTTGATTGACACGGTTCTTGAATAGTTGTAAGTTGAGGGAAGCAGATGTCCTGGCAGTGAGTTCCACATCGATGCAGTGCGCCAGGCAAAGGAGTTCTTGTAAAGCGATGTTCTAGGGGTTTCCAGTTGAACAACGAACTGGTGCATTCTTGCCGTCTGTCTAAACTTAGGTAAAAACACATCTCACATATTAACCATCTATGTTCACCAGCTGCATACCAGTCAGACTACTTACTAAGTTTACAATTAAGCCGTAACATATACATTTAAATATCAAGATTTAATTGCTTGACCGCTTGTAAGACACCGGAACATTATATTTTTAATTTTCGATGTGTATAAGTATATATCGAAATATACTAAAATGCATAAGCTACTAATTAAATATCACCCTGTCCTAAGTTTGAGCTTGAACTTGGAAATTGTTATATAAATATTAAAGGCAAACTATAAACAACGTGAGCACTCAACGGGAGCAATTATGAATCTAAAGCGAGCAATGGTCATCACTTTTTATAATATAAATACGCTACCGATCCTTCAGTTCGGGAAGCTTTCTTTTGGCTCACCTAAA
The DNA here is from genome assembly GCA_016904865.1 of Pissodes strobi. NCBI lineage: Eukaryota > Metazoa > Arthropoda > Insecta > Coleoptera > Curculionidae > Pissodes > Pissodes strobi. The sequence goes on along the minus strand of MU183413.1, from coordinate 96,577 downwards.
ACTAGCTCCCAGGTTAGCTACATAGCTGCCTTCGGGTTCTAATCCTCTATTCCTGACCCAAACCTAGTACCGGTTAGCCACATGGTTTGCTGAGTCTGGGAGTTTCGCAACCGCAGTAGTAAAAGTGAAATTGTAATAAGTTTGTCAGAGTTCTGAGAAAGACAAGTGTCTAAGTAGAGGCTGTTAAATAGTTTAAAAGTTTAGTGAAATATTCAAATGCTCATTCACCTCAAATAAAACTCAACGTAAAACTTTTAAGATAAACTATAATTATAAGACAGAGACCAAAGACCCATGAACAATTACAAACCATACCTCAAATCGAGAAAACATGAGCGCCTTAGTAATCGGGTATAATAGAATCTTATTACATTTCTGACCAATAAACATTGTTAAAGTTTTATCATTAATTCTTTGACAAATAGACGTTGTTATTGTTATAACTAAAAGTGCTTTCTTTATCATCTCTTCTCACGCATCGTAAATCAGGCCCGAACGCCCTGAACTACACCACTGCACGCTAAGCAAGGCGTGTCACCACGGATAAAACATACAGTGGCAGATTGTGGGAAGCGTTAAGTCTAACCAAGAGACCCCGCCATTGTACTAATCTTGACACGGCTCTTCTCTTAGACGTTGTCATTATTTTTATTCGTAACAATATGGTGTCACTAGATTTTTATAAGGACACTGCAAAATTAAAAGTAAATACGAATGCCTTACTTATTAGTTTATATGCGGTGCAAGGCAGTAAGCAATTATTTTCAAATTTGTTGTTCAATTAAGTTAATTCAATTTACAATGAATAAACAGATATATTAATAAAACCTCGGAATTAAGTCTTAGGCGGCGGTTACATTGGATAAGAATTCGTACGAAAATGTGTTCGTAAGAATTCGTACGAATCAGTTATGACGAATTCTTACGACGTGGATGGTTACACTGCTCGGTTTCATTTACATTACGAATACAGTACGAATATTAACTTATTATAAAGTGATATCTCAGAGTTTCATTTTTTGGGAACATCACCATTATTGAGATACTATCTTTCATTGAAAAAACAGAAGCACATGGGTTGATTTGTGTGGAATTTCACTTGCTATCAAACGTGGAAATAATTTGTAAAATGTACCTAAGTAATAGTCATTTTATGTTAAACATAAAAATTGTTTTTAAATAAATATATTTTTTACTTATTTTTTGCTAAACATTAAAACTTGTTATTGAATAAATATATTATGTAAGTACCCAAATGGAAATACCTATTCCAGCCGCTACTCTTCCTAATTTTTTTATTTAATTCTGTATTATGGTATTGTTTGCTTTTCTGATCCCATAGGGATCTTAGTTCGTGAACCAAAGTAATCAGTACTTTGCAATCCATGTCACTTAAAGCCCAACGAATTCAGTTAGTCGTACGAACAACTACCCAAAAAACAAAATATTTTGGTCGCATTGAAAACACGTACGAACTCGCACGAATTCGTAAGAAATAATCGTAAGCAATATAACCACAAATATGTCAATATACGCATTTGTTTTCTTCCGACCACTTCTTACGAATTCGTACGAGCAAATTTTCGTACGAATTCTTATCCAATGTAATCGCCGCCTTAGTAACATATCGGAACGTCGCGCGTCGTATGCGACAAGTCTATAATGTAGCTATAAGCATGTCACGTGGACTCTAGGAGAAGTCGAACTAGGTTGAACATGAAGATAAACGTTGACTATTAGCTTGTTGTTTCGGTTAATTATGAAGACACAAATGTCATTTGGTTAGAATATGGGATTTCACTTGGGCCATGTCGTGAGATTGTGATGCTGAATGTATAGCAGTAAGCTAATCGCATAATACAAGCGAGTAATTTTAATAAAGGCGAATTAGCAAACGTTAGTCGAAGGACTTGCATTTTTCTAGATTTGGTCTCTCAAAATATATTATTTAAGAAAAAGGATAAATTAGCAATAGTCCCAGTAAATTTTTATTAAAAAAAGAGACAGGACACACAACCAATTTTTGTATCGCATTTCAAAATGATTGAAAGCTAGCGCACACATTATTGGAATGCTATTTACCTTCTTCTAATTTTGTTTAATTACCTTCTCCTCCGTTTGGAAGAAACCGAGAATTAACAAAATTAAAAGAAAAGTTTTTATGTTAGGTTAAGAAAATTTGCAGTTGATGATGCGTATGCCAGAACGAGCTATCTTCGAAGCGTGCAAATTAAATTCTAGCTCAAACGCCAAACCCAACTATCATTTATTTAAAGGCACCACCAGCTTGTAGGCGGCAAAAGTCAGAAATTCCGCAAGTTGTAATATGGAACGCGTTTTGGCTTAGGCTTCGCAACAGAAAACATAAATAATCAAATCAGCGGTGTATGCCAGAAATTTATCAATTAAAAAATATCGTAATCGACTAAAATGCATAAGCTACTAAACAAATATCACCCTGTCGCAAGTTTGAACTTGAACTTTGAGATTGTTATATAAACATTAAAGGCAAACTATAGACAGCATAGACGAGCAAACAACGGGAGCGACTTTCGACCTTAAGCATGCCATGATCACTTTTTTAGTATGTCATTGTACTAATCGCGACGCGGCTCTTCTCTGAGAAGTTATTCTTTAAAGAAATCACGCTACGCCCTAAGCTACTCGTGACAATATAAACATTAAAATCAGAATATTAGTCAATTCAAAATCACAATAAATTAAAGCGATTCAATCATATAGCCCAAATAATTCATATGAATTTTACTTACTTACTCCTTACCTCTCTTTTGGAGCCCTAATACTAAAGATAATAAGTGAAACAGATAAACAGAAATTCGGTTTATTACGGTAAGGCCTCTTTCAGACGATACGGATTTTAGCCGGTCCGGTTTTATTGGTTTTAACGTGAGTGGTAGATTAAAACCTTGTGACAATTAGTTTAATCCACTACTGGACTACACGTTAAAACCAATAGAACCGGACCGGCTAAAATCCGTATTGTCTGAAAGAGGCCTAAGATGATTTGTTTCGTTACACGAAAGAAAATTCCCGTAAATTAAATTGAATTGGAAATTAATTATCGTGGTACCCACGGTGCTTGGTGCTTCTTGAATAATACCTGACAATAACTAAATTGCTCTCAATCTTTGGAAGGAAATGTCCGCAATCAATCAACCCCAAGAACTCTGCATACAGAACCACAAGGAACTCTTGCAGTCGAAGAATAACTTTTCATCTAATCCAAAAGAGGAGCTTTCTCAGACCTTCAGGTAGTCGGTAAAAAAAACAGTCGGAAAAACTATTAAATTACAAGGCAAAGAACATTCGTATGGGCATGATCAAATAAAATAAAATACCAAAGAAGAATCAGGCAAATCGTTCTTTTACCTGTAAAGGGTTTTTCCAAAATCTGCTGATGCCAAAATCAGCTATTATAGCTGCCGTAGAAAGAGGGCGAAACAGAACATCTGCAATGTTTTCATACCTAGTGTAAAACGTAATTTCATTTTATGCTACAGAAAGCAATGATAAGTAATTTTTTTATTGATATAGCTAATGTACAACCATCCCAACAGTAGTATGCTACATAGAGAGAAATTATTTTTTATCATCCTTCGCATGTCTGAAACTCTCTGCTAAAAAAGCGTGTCGTAAACAATATTCTTAAGATAAAACTTATTTGCCGTCATATAAGAGTTAATCTGTAGACAAACTATATAAAGCTTAGACTCAATGATAAAATCTTCGTAAATATAAAAATCCATAGAGCAAACGGAGCCATTGTATACAAACTGGACCGTACTAAATGAAAATTGACCATCCAATGCGCAATTCGATTTCGTCCCTATCACCGATTCGTACACCTGAATTGGCACAGTCCGGAGAAATGCTTACGCTCCAAATGGGATTCGAAAAAGATGCATTTAGATATGTTTCAGTGGTATATTTTATCTGTGATTTTCATAACAAATCGATGAGTTTTTAGGAATTTATGCTGACAAATAAAGGTCATTGCACTATATTAAAACCATAGTAAATACGTAATGAATTTTGGGATATTGTGGAGAATTTAGTTTGTGCCTTAATTTGTAACATTTTTCCCGTCGTGTTTCCAATTTATATCAAATTCAACTAGAAAAAATAAGACCTCGTCGGGCTTGGTACCAAAGTGTAGATGAAACAAGTGCCAATTAAGTGATCCTAATAAAGCTAAAGACAAGCACATCCTAGATGGAATGTTGTCGATTTCTTCCTCGACAATCTCGGCCTTGATAGTCTCGAAACACTAATAACTGAAATGTCACACTTTTCACGGTGGGCTGCTGACACAAGTCGCCACGGGTATGGAATGTCATTATTATTCAGATACATTAGGTTTGTTCTAGCAGCGATTTCAAACGGTTTCAAACCGTACGGAGTTTGCGTATAGCCATATAAGCGACGCTTATATCGTTATGCGCAAACTCCGGACGGTTTGAAACCGTTTGAAATCGCTGCTAGAACAGACCTTATATAACTTACCTCATGACACTATGTTGGGGTTTGGAACGTTCGGCAACATGCACTAAAACGGAGTTTTATCCACAATACCGAAACAGAATTATTGCACTCGACGCGCGTTTCGCTAACCATATTAGGATGATGCTAACATGGTTAGCGAAACGCGCGTCCAGTGCTCTAATTCTGTTTCGGTATTGTGAATAAAACCCCGTTTTAATTAACTCAGGATACATAGGGTCGTTTAGATATATTTCAAAATAATAAAATTATTATGAATCAAACAATGTGTCTTAAAAATGTTTTACGTCTAAATAAAATATTCATTTCTTCTCCTTCATTTGCTAAACTCCTCTGCACTAAACCAGTTGAAAATCTTCCGTCAGTGTCAGTATGATGGATGCCACGCCCAATTTTCTAGTAGGTATATAATGAAAGCTGTAATTAACATAAATATTTATTATTTAAACAATGCGTGCTTAAATTTTATTAACTTGACTGATTGCATTGAACTTGGTATCAAGCAATTTCCATCATTTTGAATAAGGAAAACTGGAGAGGTCTATTGCAGCCTCAGGGCACAGTAACAAGTAATTTCTTCTCTAGTTAGGATTTAGATATTCCTATAGGATTCAGCAACCTAACTATATACTTCCGCAAAATTGGCTAGCAAAGTGTCGTGAACATAAAACACGATGATAATCGTTACATTTACTTTGGGTGTGAGAGCATTTGCAAACTATGGGACTTAAAACCTCTAGTCAAATCCCGCATGGAAATGATAAAAACGCCATAGTTTGATAGATATTACAGTACATAAAGACAAATGTAAACAGTCCACACGGCGACGTGTTAACGAACGTTTTTAACACAATATCACCAAAAACAAAAGTCAAAGATTTAAAATATTAAGTGAAAAGTAGTGGCTGTGTGCATGTATGAATCATACTAAATGAAACACTTTGTATTCCATGCAAAATTTAATCCAAAAGGACTTCTTATAAAAGCATAACAGAGCGCTTTCGGCCTAAGCCATCATCAGTGTTACCTGAAAAGTAAGTAGAAGAACGGCCCATTAGCAGAAGAAAATGGCTGCTGCGAGATCTTTAAGAAGGAAATGATAAAAATGACAATGTTATATCAAAGAGTGTTTAAAGCTTGAAAGGCATTAAATAGGTGTGTAATTTAAAAGTGGTGTTTTTTTTGTAACTTTTTTGGGTGATTTTTTTAAGAGACAAAGGAAAATGGTAGAGGTTCTTACAACACCAACAAACAACGGTCAAATCACAATTAAAAAGTCAAAAGACACATTTTAAAAAGTAACATAATTTTTAAGGACAATGTCCAACCACCCTTTTCGTGGAGCGACAAAATGTGTCGTTGACGTTGACAGTCATGCCAAGCAGACTCTGAAGCCGCAGGAAGTGTACCGCAAAAAATTTAGCGGTAAATTTAAATCTTAAAAATTAATGTTAAATTAATACAGACAGTTATTCAGAATACAAATGAAGTAACTAACATTAGAAAGGAAGTTTGGAGAACAGACTGGCTGACACTAAACTAGTTGAGGCCAAAAGATATGATAAATTTCTAGAGCATAAATGATGACCCAAGAAAGTCATTGTATTAACAATAAAGAGTGTGCTTACTTGACTGAGTAAAAGAATATTTGGAAGGAAAACTAAAGTAAATTTTTTTTTATATTTATTAAAAACAACCGTATTAAAGGCAGACATCAGCTCGACTCAATCTACTAGACTGCCCCCCCCCCCCCCCTTTTGTTTGGGTGCTAAAATTTTTATTTGAAAATAAAAACTTGCTAGGGTATTTATAATTAGTGCAGTAGATATGGGCAAGACTGACCCCACCCAAAATGAGCTGTGAAGAGGTAAAATAAATCAAATACTCTTAGTGGATAGCTATTACAGAAAATCAAGGAAAGAACAAACTCAGCAAGTAAGAAGTCTGCAAGTGAACACAAAGGAACCTTAGTTTAGAAGTCTCCTGTATGATCTATTTAGATTAACCTGAGTATTCAGGCAATGGTTCTTCTGAGACAGCTCGCTGTTGATCTCGATATCCTCCAACAAGTCCAGTCTGTTGAAATTGGAATGTAGGCTAAAATTATAGTTGTATTTACGTAAATGTTCTCCAAAAGAAGAGTTATACCTGTTTAAATGTTCACTGATGCGGATTCTTAATGGCCTGCAAGTTCTGCCAATGTAGATGCTCTCACACGAATTGCAAGACAATTTATAGATTCCACTTCTCGAGAGGGTATCAATCTTATATTTCGTATTATTTAGGAATGTTTGTAATTGATTCTTATTTTCAAAAGGGATAAAAGAATTATTGACAAATTGGCGAATTGTATTGGAAATCTTTTCATTAGTTTGAACATTAAAAAAAGGGATCGAGAAGTATTTTTAGATGTATTGTCCAACAAGCCATGAGAGAGTTCCCTTCGCAATTTCTTGAGTTTAGTTTTAGTTATCAGATTATCAACAAGACTGGGGTCAAATTGGTTATTGAAGGCAATCTGCCTTCTTTACAATAACAAAAAAACCTTCCACAATTTAATACTCGGACGGAATGTTTACTTCAAAACTCAGGTCAAAAATTAAAAATGAAAATCTTATTATTTCTAAAGCGGATAAGGGCAACTCTTTAGTTGTTCTCAAATAGACAGACTACATCTCTAAAGTTGAGACATTCTTAGTCGACAATAGTTTTTCTCTTTTACCTAACAACCCTTTTAACAGTTTCATAAGGAAAGTCACCAGATTCATTAAGCACTTTGGGGTGTTTTTTGAACAGAATATTGTTAGAAAAATCTAATTTATAGCAATCCTGCGATACCGAGGTTATATGGTCTACCAAAAATTCATAAAATAGACACTCCTACATACTCGGTAAGTAATTCAATCTCTTTAATTAATAAACTTAAAAATTTAACACTTCCACAAAATTATATTATGGTCTCGTTTGATGTGTTCTACCTTTTCACTACGGTGCCAAAAACAGAGGCAGTACAACTTGTTGGTGACCTTCTGGCTTCATGTAACGTTAACGATGAGCAAAAAATTAATACATTATCTCTCCTCAACCTCTGTTTGTCTCAAGATTTTTTTCAATTTAATGATAAATATTATAAATAACCTGATGGCCTAGCAATGGGCAGCTGTCTTTCACTTTTTTGGCAGATGTCTTTATGAATAACTTAGAGAATGTACACATAGTTACTCCTGACAATAGTGAAATCCTTCATTGGTTCCGCTATGTGGATGAATGTCTTTGTTTTCTGAACTGTGAAGTTCAGGGAGCCAATGCTCTTTTGGATAAGCTAAATGTCATTCATCCAAACATTACGATTGAACTCGAGTCTAATAAAAAACTCAATTTTTTGTTCGCCGAAGTATGGTTGACCTTGATTTTGCTATTTACAGGACGCCTACCCAGACTGACCATACTATTTCTGATCTATCCCACCATCCGTGGCAGCATAAAATGGCAGCTTTTCATTGCTACGTTAACAGGCTACTCAATGTACCTCTGTCTAATATAGAATACAACAACGATGTGAACATAATCAAGCAGATTGCCTTCAATAACCACTTTGACCCCAGTCTTGTTGATAATCTGATAACTAAAACTAAACTCAAGAAATTGCGAAGGACACTCTCTCACGGCTTGTTAGACAATACATCTAAAAAGTATTTCTCGATCCCTTTTTTTAATGTTCAAACTAATGAAAAGATTTCTAATACAATTCGCCAATTTGTCAATAATTCTTTTATCTCTTTTAAAAATAAGAATCAATTACAAACATTTCTAAATAATACGAAAGATAAAATTGATACCCTCTCGAAAAGTGGAATCTATAAATTGTCTTGCAATTCGTGTGAGAGCACCTACATTGGCAAAACTTGCAGGCCATTAAGAGTTCGCATCAGTGAACATTTAAACAGGAATAACTCTTCTTTTGGAAAACATTTACGTAATTACAACCATAGTTTTAGCCCTAATTCCAACTCAAAAATCTTAAATAGTATTTCATCAAAAAAATTTTAACTGACTGGACTTTTTGGAGGATATCGAGATCAACAACGAGCTGTCTCAGAAAAACCATTGCCTGAATACTCAGGTTAATCTAAATAGATCATACATTCCTCTGCCCAGGAGACTTCTTAACTAAGGTTCCTGTGTGTTCACTTGCATACTTCTTACTTGCTAGGTTTGTTCTTGCCTTAATTTTCTGTAATAGCTATCCACTAAGAGTACTTGATTTATTCGTTTTCACAGCTCATTTTGGGTGGGGTCAGTCTTGCCCATTTGGAGAATATTCACGTAATTACAACCATAGTTTTAGCCCTCATTCTAACTCAAAAATCTTACATAGTATTTCATCAAAAAATTTCAACAGACTAGACTTTTTGGAGGATATCGAGATCAACAGGGAGCTGTCTCAGAACAACCATTGCCTGAATACTCAGGTTATCTAAATAGATCATACATTCCTCTACACCACAGGAGACTTCTTAACTAAGGTTCCTTTGTGTTCACTTGCATACTTCTTACTTGCTGAGTTTTTCTTTCATTAATTTTCTGTAATAGCTATCCACTAAGAGTACTTGATTTATTTTATCTCTTCAGAGCTCATTTTGGGTGGGGTCAGTCATGCCCATATCTACTGCACTGATTATAAATACCCTAACAAATTTTTATTTTCAAATAAAAATTATAGCACCCAAATAAGGGGGGGGGGGGGGGCAGTCTCGTAGATTGGGTCGAGCAGATGTCTTCTTTAATACGGTTGTTTTTTTATAAATATATAAAAAAATTGACTTAGTTTTCCTTCCAAATATTATTTTACTCAGTCAAGTAAGCACCCTCTTTATTGTTAATAAAATGACTTTCTTGGGTCATAATTTCTAGAAATTATTTATATAACATTTTTTTATATAACATTTTTTATATAACATTGATCATATCTTTTGGCCTCAACTAGCTTAGTGTCAGCCAGTCTGTTTTCCAGACTTCCTTTCTAATGCTAGTTACTTCATTTGTATTCTGAATAACTGTCTGTATTAATTTAACATTTATTTTTAAGATCTAAATTTACCGCTAAATTCTTTGCGGTTCATTTCCTGCGGCTTCAAAGTCTGCTTGGCATGACTGTCGACTTCAACGACACATTTTGTCGTTCCACGAAAAGCGTGGTAGGGCATTGTCCTTTAAAATTATGTTACTTTTTAAAATGTGACTTTTGACTTTTTAATTGTGATTTGACCTTTATTTGTTGCTGTTGTTTGTTTACTCTTCGTCGATATGTTCTTCAGGTCCAATGACAAGTAAGTGTAAGAACCTCTACCATTTTCCTTTTCTTTTTTAATCACCCATAAAAATTACAAAAAAAAACACGATATTTAAATTACACACTTATTTAATGCCTTTCAAGCTTTAAACACTCTCAGAACCTTGATATAACATTGTCATTTTTATCATTTCCTTCTTAAAGATTGTCAACCTCGGATGTTTTCTGGGACAGTATTTTTTTTACGTAGATTTTTGTAAATTTTTGAACTTTTATTAATAGTGGAAAAAGTAACTGCCCTACACCTACACCTATTAATGATGGAATTGACGTTTTTCCACTTTTTAATAGGCATGTATGGGAGATGTTTTGTGTAATTTGTAGATTTTTAATTGTTCAATTTTTTTGTTCAGATCGTCACATCAAAAATTTTACGTTTTGAAGGATAACTTCGGACATGGTCCGAAATTAGAAAGGGCAACTGGGGAGCTGCCCCTACCGGAATTATTGGGAGGAAAGGTTAAGATAGGCAGTAGCAGATGTTAAATCTGAGAGAAAGTCACTAAGGGAAGCGTGGGAATTTTGTGAGGTTCCTAAATCGACCATTGGTGACAAAGTTAAAGGCATTTATGATAAAAATCCAGGACGGCAACCAGTGCTGAGCGCTGATAAAGAATCAAATTTGGCTCAGGGAAGATCCACTGTAGCAATATGGGGTTTTCCACTAGTCGAATATGATGTAAGAAAAGTTGTGCAGAACTATCTTAACCGAAAAGGAGTCAAATTGATCGCTTTCCTAATAATTTGTCAGGAGACAGGAGTACATGGACTCAAGAAGTTCCTAAATGGAAATAAGAGTTGTCCGTAAGGCAAAATATTAAAAGAAACAAGGCTCAGATAACCCATGCTACTATTCAAGAATATTTTGATGAATTAAAAGTTTCACTAGGAGGTATGCCCCCTGAAAATATAATAAACAAACTTTAGTGATGATCCTGGACCAGTCCAATAGTGTGCAAGAGGGGCAGTAAGCATTGTGATCGAATTATTGACGCAACAAAAACCAGCATGATGGCGGCTTCTGCTTCGGGAATGTAGCTACCGCTCTTTGTTGTTTAGAAGGCGAAGCAGCGTTATCAAGAGTGGGGGGAACATGGACCCCCAGGTTATTCTTGCACAAGATCTGGCTAGTTTCATGCCCTAGTTTTTATAGAGTGGTTCCCAGAAATAGTTTTACTATACTTCCGTAATAAAAAACGGAAGAAGTTAATGATTGGTGACAACTTGTCCTCTCGTATTACATTGAATGTTATTGAGAAATGTGAAGAAAAAATATCATATTTTTTCTACTTCCTGCAAATTCAACCCATGTTTGCCAACCGCTTGTTGTCGCTTTCATTGGTCCTTTGAAGAAATGTTGGAGGCGAATCCTAACCGATTGGAAATTAAAAAGAAGGGGACCTTTAAAGAAATCCGATTTTCCAGTATTGTTCGATAGAACTTTAAATGAAATCGAAGCAACATCTGAGAAAAATATCCTTTCAGGTTTTAGGGCAACCGGAATATGGCCGTTAAACGGAGACCAAGTTTTAAGGAGGATCCCAAGAAAACAAAATGAAAACAATGAAGCAAATGCTGCTTCATTGCCCTCAGAAAGTTTATTGGATTTTTTTAAAACGTCGAGGATGCTCGAACCTAAAACAAGGACTAAAAGAAAGCGCATAGATATTAAAGCGGGAGAAGCTGTGGAGATAAGAGATTTCAGCGAACCCGAAGCGAGATTGAAACAAGTGAATTTAGAAGACTTCGATGATGAACCGTTAAGTGTTATAAGGAATCAATTATTATTAAAGAAAAAGTTGACTGAGTTGAGGCTGGTCCCTATATTGATGAAGATTTTCCGAGCACTATGAAGAAGAAAATTTTTCTGTCAGCAATTTGAACAAAAATCATGAAGTTCGAAACGTTGAACCTGGTATGTTTGTCATAGTATAGGTTCCAATAGGAAATTCTTCAGATTCTTCAGAATTATTACGCGGACAAAGTGATAGAAAACCTAGGTAAAGAAACTGAAAGTGCCATATTTTGTGTAAGATTTTTGAGAAGAGAAAAGATTGAGAAAGACACTTACTTTCACTTTCCAGAGTAATATCGAGGATATTGATATTCTTGAGATCTTCAATACAGGGCCTTTAAGAAGAGAACAATATAAATTCTCCAATATGACAAAGATTATTCTACAATAATACATTGTTTAATGTAAATCCTGACATATCTTGTTTATGTCTTGAGATTTTAAAATTTTTGTCTATTTTAAGCAAGAAAATGTTTTTTAGTTTTATGTATTTTTATATAGCGATATAAAAATAAGTTTTTGACTGATATTTTTTGAAATCAATGTTGTTTTTTTAATAAAACATTTTAAATAATGCTTGAGATTTCATAGTTTTTGAGATAAAAAAACATTTTTAAGTAATTTAAAACCTCTATTGGTGACCGAAGTAACCTCTTAACTGTTATTGCTTTAAGTTTATATATTTTAAAAGGCATGTCCGAAGTTACCGCATCTATGTGGGTAAATTCGGATACTTTTCAAACAAAAAAATATATCTATTAGAAAAATGCTTTTTTTCAGCACGTCCGGCGTCCTAGGGGAAGGATATATATACGAAGAAAAAAGTAAAAACCTCAAAAACTGTCCAAAGATTAAGGAAGCTTATAATAATAAAAAAACTCAATAAAAATATGCTTTATTATGCATGTTATGCATTTTCAAGTTTGATTTACCTAACATCGAACCTAACATAGTGTTTAAGTGAGTGCTTAGGTATAAAAAATACATATATTATAGAGCACAGGCCATGAAAATACATTAAACATTTTAATGAAATAGGTCACAAATTACATATGTTTACTCATAAAAAATATTTATGCATGTAGAGGTAGACATATGACCTGCTTCGTTAATCTATCGAGTTTTTTTTTATTTCTTTTTTTTAAATGGTCGCGCAATAATTTTTTAAGAGGGTATTGGAAATACCTTTGGCAATTATTTTTAAAACGTCTTTTCGATTATGAGTAGCGCATCCATCGAAATGTGAGACATGTTTTGTTCAATACAATATTCCAAAATTAAGTGAAGCATGAACGACTTTAATAATTATAAGTTTCTAGAAATATGCCCTCAATTTAATTTATATATCTTATTAAAGGTTATGTAAGTAACTTGTCCTTGAGGATTTTAAATTGTCCTCAACAATAAATTATTGCTCGTCATATACCAATTTTTGTGTACAGCTTTACCACAGCTTACCACCTAAATATGTTACTAACGGTAATATATCTTTGATATGCTGAACGTTGAACGTGATCATTATTTATAAAAAATTGAGACAGGTATTAATTTGGGTAAAATCTTGTTGAGTACAATTTTCATCTGGGTCATAATCATTAATAGGGCCAAAACTGCGAGACTGAAATGTTAATATAGATCGAATTCTAAGTCTCTTCTCTGGCTCATATAAATGTAGCACAGAAATATGGTAATGACCCCCTGCCATTTGCTGGTATTTAACCAAATTTATCTCAATAGCGGCTGTTTGAAATTTTCCGGAAGAGAACATAATTCAGATATAGCTTTTAGCCATTTTTGGTGTAAGCATATGCCCTTTGGAAAACCGAAAACATGAGTTTCCATTACCGCCAGGAATGCAACACTTTTGGGGCATAATTACACTAAGTATCAGCTACCACAAAACTAGCCGAAAATGAGAGAAAAACATACAATTAAACATGAAGAAAAACTTATAAACTGTGCCGTAGACAAACCGCGGAGCAACAGGTATTTAAGTCCGAAATATATAGTTTAAGGTATTTAAAAATGCGCCTAACAATATAAATTATTTACCTAAGTATATATACAACGAAATATTCGGTACAAGTTTCACGCACTTAAAAGTACATAAATAGTTCGGACCTCACAAAAATTCTATAAAATAACACTAATTACCGATTAAGGCAGCGATTATTTACGGCCGTATGGCCGTATAAGGAAAGTACAGTAGACTCTCGATAACTGACGGGCGTTGTGACGAACGGTACGGCCAATTATTAAGATCAGCAAATTATCTGCGAGTATATGTATGATTTTAAATATGTATGTAAAAGCAAGGCGTCTATCTATCTTTTATAGGTATAATGGGAATAATGGATCTAATACATATGTAGGTATGTATGTATTAGAGATACGATTAATAATATCTAGTGCATGAAATTTAATAGGTGCTTATTTACTTGTTCCCATTTCGAGAATTTCTTCACAACGCGCAGCGGCGGCGACGGCGGCCACCAATTATCTGGCGTCGCCGATCATCGACCGGCAGATTATCGAGAGCACACTGTATTAGTTTAGGAAAGTGTACGAACAAGGTAGAATTATTAGATAATTAGGAAAATAAATTACTAAATACCCCATTATAAAAACGGGAAAGAACATGGAGAAATCGTAATGAAAGAGGTACATTCTTTATATACGAGCATCCTAGTATTCGTTGCCATCGTAGTAGTCTGGCAACGTTGCAACCAAGTGCGCCTAGGTCGCGATTGCCCTTCGACCCGCAAGTCACTCCTACATCTTCGCTCCAAAGAGCAAAGGCCTACATGCACAAGGTCACGCGCTAAAGTTTTTTGAGCATTTAGTCGTTTTGTAGGAGTGTTGTTGTTTCAGGCCATTGAGGTAATGAAACAGCAAATTTAGTAGCCAAATTAGCATTCCAAAATTAGTTCTGAATCTTCACATTAAGTATCATAAAATAATGGAAAATACTAGCATGTCTGCAGCCTTACGAGAGAATGATTACTTTCACTGCTAATAAAACAATTAATTAAATATAACAAATTCCTATAACCTAGATTAAGCGAACTACGCCTCTGTATTAACTCTTATATGAAGGCCGAAATGGAGTTTTACGTCTCTGTGGTACAAAACCATTCAAAAAATCCATCCATTTTAATGTTCTGTGGTAGTTTTTGTATTACTTTTTCTTGTTTTTATTCTCAGTTTACCAATGTCGCTATATGCTGTTTGAACGGTATTTCCCGCTCTCTTTGTGCTAGGGATCCATTTTGATATCGTTGTTATTTTTTTAGCTGTTCTCATGCATAACGAAGTACATACATGAAAAAATGAACGCGAGTTTGAGTTGGTTTTATGGGATAAGTGCATGAAAAGGTGCATGGTTAGCATGTTACGTGTAAAATGAGCGATTTTCGTAATTAATTAGTTTTTAGTAAAGATTCGTATTTGGATCAATTTGGCAGCAATTTAGGATAAATTAAGTTCAGGGTATAGGCAATATTGAAGCCTTACTCCACGTGTAAATAATAACTAAGTACGAATAAAAGAGACTAGTAAATACTGCTACCAGGTCTATCCAAGATGTTTCCTCATTTATATTTCCAAGTTTCAAAGAATAATATAATCACTTTAAATTTTTCCTCTCACTTGTCTCTGGCAAAATAGAGATGCTAGTTATTGTTAAGAATTAATTCTTTGACCATACCTATTATTTTGAATATAATTATTGTCCTTCCTCCGCACCTACTTTTTATTCAGGAATATGTGAATTAACTGCACCATTAGAATCCTCGAACCCGAAACCATGGGAGTAATATTAGTAAGAACCAAAAACAACGAAAAAAGCGAGAAATATATTCAACTTTCCTCTGCTAAACATTTAGTTGTCATCTACCTGAAAATACCAAGCAAGCAAATATATATGTTTGAAAGAGCTCTAAGTTTATATGCAGTAATCCTTCCCATGTCCACTCTCAGATACCCACGCACACGAAATTTTTTCTTAAGTCTAGATGGCCCAATCCAAATTATTCCGAGATCTTGCGGGATCAGAATACAGGGTAAGCTTTTCAAGGTTAGACTTACACCTAAAGTGTCCGTTTATTATTTGAACCCAACGGATATGACAACGAAATTGTAGAGACTTCAAGAAGCAGTTAATTGTAGTTGGTATGACAATATCATGATCGTTGAAACCTGGTTGACCCGTGATTATTATGATGTTTAGACTGTCATTGAAAATGTTGTTATTTATACGCATGACAAGGTTGCTGGTGAAAGTAATGCGAAGGCGCTTGGGCTGGGGTGTTGATTGTGTTTAGTCGTTTAGATTTCACAGGCTGTCAAACTTGGTAAATGGTCGATTTTCAACTGTCAATATTTCAAAAACAGTTGGAGATAGGTATAGGACATTATTCATGAAATATGTCTAGAATTCTCCGCAAAATCAAATATGCATTAATATACAGGGGGTTCCATTTAATAAAAAAATATTGTTTCTGTCACTCTAATTTGGAACACCCTGTATATCTACATTTTATGTCAGAATATGCGCGATCGATAAACAAAATCGACGGGTCCGAGCGATTTTAAATACAATTGTGGTTTACGAGATAATGAATTTATTCCTTACTTTACGGACGCACTGTATATTGGCTATATGGGAAACATTTGTATTATTGATTTCTTAAAAATATATATTCCCGATAATTTCGATGAAAGTGTCTGCGTCATAAACAAACCCCTTACGAAGTAATCACTCTGTAAAAAGCAAACAAAATACCACAAAAACCTATCTAAAAAGTAAAATAGATTTTTCCGCCAGAAAAATATTTCTAGGAAAAATTCAAATCAAAAATATGAAAAAAAAAATAATTGAAATAATGTGATTTTGTCAAATTTCAAGTTGATTTTATCAAAAAGTAATTGTCAAAAAAAATAAAGCTTGTTTTTTAATGGAATTTTTGACACATTGTCAAATATTTAAAAGCTGCTAGCACGCACATAATGAACTATTTTGTATGTTTGATGTTGTTAGTGTTTTCATTTTAATTAATATAATCGGCTAACATAATAAGAAGTGCAAAGTTACCAATTATGTGAATGCTAACGGCTTTTAAACATTCGACAATGTGTCAAAAATTCCATTAAAAAAAACAAGGTTTAAATAACATTTTAATTTGGTTTTTGTATGTTATTTTGACGTACCTATTTAAGATTGTATAGTTTTTTAGAATTTAGATTGGGTGACGTCCCACTTTTGCTTTTTTTCACTTAATTTATATAAATAACATTTTGATTACGCTCATTTTAGGAAGTACTTAAATCTTTTCAAAAGATTTAGATCTTAAAAAATATTTAAATCTTTTGAAAAGATTTAAATATTTCCTAAAATGATTTAAAATGTAAAAAAGTTTTGAATATAAAAAAGTTTTATTATTTAAATCTTTCTTTATATACAAACCGATCTTTAATTGTCCAAATGAAAAGTATCTTTGATCTTTGATTTAAATCATTTTTTAAATGATCTTAAACAGCTCTGCATAGAAGCACAAGGATGCCTCAAGAAGTAACATGTAATTGGCAAGATATTGTTTTGGGAGATAATAACGCATCTTCAGGCAGCTCAGAAGAACCACTTTTGCTCTAAATCCCAGTTCCGGAAAGCCACATTTGATTGTTCAGAATGAGCTAAATGATTTAATACGTGATTTAGGGTTGTCCAAGCAACAGTCAGAGCTTCTTGGGCTTCGTTATAAGGAACTAACCAAAGAAGCCAAAATTACGACTTTTAGGAAAACATTTTACAATATGGAAAATTCGTTATGTGCGTGTACTGATATCGATTAAGCAGGAACTCAATATCGAGGATACTCCCTGTGAGTGGCGCTTGTTCATAGAATAGAATATAAGAAGGGAGTTGTCGCTGGTACCACTGCCACTGCAACCTATGCAGGTTTATTGTAGCACTCCGAACCATGCTTAGTGGACCTCATCCAGTCTGGCCTTCTTAACCAAACTCTACTAATGGAGTACCGGTAGCTCCATGTACCTTGCAGGTCCTGGTTTGGTTTCTCCTAGCCTTGCATACCTGAGCATGCAGAGAGCCTCACACTCGTATCACACGTGTTTTGGGGTTTCCTCCTCCTCCTAACAGAACCTGTAACGGCTATAATCTGCCAGGCCGATCTTTTCCATATGTCATGTTCATCCTACAGGGCCCCGTCAGCTGACTCACTCTTATCGTATTGCGACCCCTCTTAAGTAGATATTGGGGAGCCGTGTTTTATGAACTGTTTGGACTGTAGTTGACCCGGTGTTTGTAATCACCAGTTTAACGATTGTTTATCTATCCAGCTTTTAACTGCTGTCTTGAAGACTCTTCTTGCTATCCCGCAGTAGGGCTCAGGTCCCAACGTAACCTTACTTTTGCAAGTTTGTCGTCTTCTTCGTTGCCTTGATGGCCTTCATGTCCCGGAACCCTTGCAATGGTGAGCTTATTGTTACGACCGACCTTTTCAAGGGCACTTATGCAGTCTTTAACTTGTCTAAATCTGACCTTGTCTGCACTGACTATTTTTAAGGAGTATATGGCTACCCTCCTTTTTCTAATGTTCAATTTCTCTATCTCTATGGCGCAGTGTTGCATTGCCGCGACCTCTGCTTGGAACACTGTGGCTTGACTGCCCATGTTTATGGATATATTTGACCTTGGTCTATGGCCCCGGCTCCCATCTCTTTACTGGTTTTAGAGCCGTGGGTATACCATGCTTGGTCTGCTTTTATAGGTGCCCCCCCCCCCCTCCCATTCTTCCCTGCCTACAATTGCTACTGAGAACTAAATAGGAATCTATATTTGCGTGTAAATATAATACGTATGGTAATTTCTTATATTTATCAAATTTGTATATCATTTAAGTTAGGTGTTCATGTATATGTATGTGGGCTGAGGCGCACGGAGGTTTAGCTTAATTGCCTAGACCAACTGGATGGAGACCACCATAAAACTCTAGGCAAACATAGGGCTTTCTCGGCGCCGAATGAATGGATGGTTGGGGTGTATTCATCCTACAGCCACTATATCTCGGTAAAACTTGTTTTATTTGGCCTTTTGGCCAAGGGGGGACTCTTTAGCTGGTGATCATTGTTTCCCCCTTACTAGTGGGACTTAAATGGGAGGTACACGAAAAGAAAATGACGGATCGGCAATGAGTTTTCAAGACCAAGACATGCTCCTTGCGAAGCGAGGGAGTGGCCGGGTCACTCAAGGAGCCGACTGATACCCATGCTAGCAGAGAAGGGAGCATGGGTATGGGTCCTCAACTAGTAAACCTGAGGGGAAGAAGGCTCGCTCCAAACACAGGAGCAGGTGCCTCTCCAGACCAAATGAAAGGTAGATACCATGTATATTGTTCAAATATATCTGCAACACAGTAGGGCAGCCACAGCCCACATGCAAATGAACATAGTAGAGGAGAGTACAGCAATTGTACTTATTTACAAACCTTGGATTCTCAAATCCAGGGTGAAGAGGCTGCTCATGTCGGGATCGGTGTTGTGGACCCGGTCTTGGGGGACCCCCAGAGCAGGTATAGTAATAGTGTAGCTGGAGGCATTTCTATTAAGTGATAAGGCTACCAAGAATCTGGTCCCTATCCTGATTAAGATACATACAAGTGCATGTTGCAGAGGGTGGTATTAGTGTCAGCGTACTTCCCAGCTGATCCAAGCCTGCACGCTTGAGGGAATTCCCTACTGCGAAGAGGTAAATATCCCACTCCTGCTTGGATGCCATAGTGATGTGTCTCTGTGGAGGACTCGATATCTGATCACAGATACATCAGTATGCTTTAGCGAATCATAGGTAAAAGCAGGATACACCAACACGTTAAGTCCAACTTATACCATTGTGTTTAATCGGCCCCAACTAGATCTTAAAGGTGTACACCTAGTAGATAATTATATTTTCAGTTTGGCATAAATTATACAAAATGTGAAGTACAATCGCAAATAATGCAGCTGCTGAAAACGCACGCCTCTGCTTTCAACTAGCGACATACCTTTTTGCATGTATAAGCTTTAGAGTCCTGATAGCTGTAAATCCAAATGCACCGCGTTCTCTCTAATGCGGCAAATTTCGAGCTGAAATTGATTAACGGTGGCCAAATAAAACAGGAAACGAGTCACACTTTACCGAAACGGATTCCGATTTGCAAGAAAACCACATAACTGTCTGCCGAACTCGATCCAATCGCCAATCAAAATTTATCCCGCGAATAGTAATTTTACGCAGAAACTGAAACAATTTGCTGTTAAAGCAATTTTCGAGCAGTAGCACACTAAAGGATGGAATTAACAAATCCAACGGAAATTGAAAAATCGGCTTTCTTCATATATACTGTTATTACTTAAATATTCAATAGATTTTTCTAATTTACCACAAGCAAGAACAATTATTTATTTTTCATATTAAACAAAACATTTAAAAATCAAATTTAAACTGCCAGTTTATTTGCATGTTCAAACACATTCATATTAACTGAATTAGAAATAGACTCCTAACAGAAAATCACTCTCTGCAAAGAATTCGCTTAATGTGAAAAACTCCCAAGATGCCAATCTATTCCCTAATTATAAACATAAAGCTCATAGTAACGCTTTACGTTTCTAATTAGAATTTGCTGAAAAATAATGGTATCAATATACGTGTTTTTAAATCCACAGTCTGTAGAATGTCGCACATCGCAAAACAAAGCCATAAAGAGAAATAAGACAGCAAAAGAATAATGACAGGCTGGTCTCGAATCTAACCTAGTAAATAAATATAAATCACAAGACCTTACATAATTTTAATTTAATTGTTTGTTTCAGGTGAAGTGGAACGGTTACTCCGCGAATACACTCAAAACCAAGAGATGGTGCGGAATATCGGCTCTCACTACTACCAGATTATCTACCCGGTGCAGTTACGCCAGCACAAGAAGATGGGCATCAGTACCAGGGAGATAGGGTCGTCTAAGGTACGCAAAGCGAGGAGTATGGTATGTCATTGCACATTTCATCTCATGTCACGTCTATGTTCTCATGCATGCCATCTCTCAGATAACACTGTTGGTTTTTTGTGCGTTGTTTTATTAGCTTATCCGTAAAGTTGACTGTAAAAAAGAAGTTTAAAATAATTGCTTTTCATCAGTAAGTATTTTGCCGTATAAGGGAAAAATACCAAATCTGCCGCCCAATTGACTCAGTTCAATATTGAAAGTCAGTCAATAAATTTATAGACAACGAAGCCATTTTACATATCATAGAGTATCATCTCAACTAATCAGAATAAATGCTTATAGTATGCGCCAATTTCGCAGCTCGTGTGGTGATTGAACGATACGATTATTCCATGATACCTGAGAAAACAACATTTGACATTACTTACAAGAATCATGGAAAGTTAAACACAAATAAAATTAAGATTGTCCTTAAAACACACTTTTAAGTATTCTAATAAATCTTTTTTACATGTGCCAATTCAGTACGGCTTTTCCTTCCCCTTAGCTTTCATCTTGTTTACCAAAAACTTTAGGATCCTCATTAATGATTAAATCTGTCCTGAGGCAAATAGAGAAATAGCATTTGATGTATGTCAAGAGATTAAATTCCACATCAAATGGCATGAATCGGATCTATTTTAACAAAATGAGTTTTCAGTTGCCGGCGTATCGTCCCGTTTTAGGATAATTGCCTTGAAGTAAAAATCAAGTTAATTCCTCGCTTAAATAAGTTATTTCCGAATTAGGTTATCTTCAAATAGGATCCGCAGTTTCGATATTAGATATTCCAATACCATACACAAATAATTTTCTCAGCGGAAACAAAATAAAATTGATGATTAATCTTTATCATACTGACCTATATAGAAATCAGATCAAGCATAAAAGTTATTTAAATTAATAAAATAAAAAAGTGTAAGACAAAGGTAAAGGTAAATTTAGTAAAATTTCCCAATGCAAATAAGTGATAAGCAAGCAGAATTCACCATAAGAAAATCCAAGGCCTATTTTAGTTTTCAAAGTAGTAGTTAATGTCCTTTTCCTCGTGCTAGTGCACTAAGCACTCTTGCACTCTCTTGGTCCATGTGTTGTAGAGTTATTGAATTATGCGTCGACTTGGTTCCTGGGATGTCATTGGGATTTGTCTTCGTTGATATTGGATCCTTGGTGCCGATTAGTGAAGGAGCGAGTGTTGTTTGTTTTGCGATTTTGAGCAGACGAGAGAATTGCTGTAGACACCTAGGCGAGGCTGATCGATTTGGATTATGCAGATTTCTCTGCAAGTCCAAATCGATCACCCCAGAAAAGAACTGCACGTGATACGCAGGGTGTTACCCCCTGACTCTACTTCTACGCATGGAGCCCATACGGCGAGCTACCCCGTGCAGTCCCTTAATGCCTGTATACCCCCGTTTTTAGGCGGGAACCCGGCCTAGGGCATCAGCGATAACAGCTGGGTTATTGAATAATTCTAGTTTTGTTAGTGATTTAGGATTTTTGACAGATTTTGAAAATTTTGATTTAAAATTTTGAAAATTTATTTGTTTTTGAGATTTTGATTTTCGAAAAAGAACGAACTTATTTGAAATTTTGAAAATTTTGTGAGTTTTTAAAAATTTTGAAAGTTTTTGGAAATTTTAAAATTTTGAAGATAGAATGATATTGATATTATTTTTTTTTGGTTTTTTTAATTTTTTCTTTGTGTATTGTGTATGTGATTTAGTGTTCTGGTGGGAGTAGTAAACTTTTGGTTACTGTTCTGTTTGGGTGTGTGACTCAACTGAATAGTGTTCTTATGATTGGATTTGTATGGTTGCGAACTTGTTCTAAGAATATTGTGTGTTTGCCTGCCAGATATGTGTTAATTGTGTCTACTTTGAGGTCGTTGTGAATGCCTGAATTGCGAACGTACCAAGGTGCGTTCACAATTTGTCTGAGTGTTTTGTTTTGGAATGTTTGTAGTTTTTTCTTGTTTGTTTTGCATGCATGTATGTATACTATGGCTCCATATAGAGTTTTGGGCTTTATTATCTGATTATAGAGCATTAGTTTATTCTTTAATGACATCTTACTATTTCTATTAATTAATGGATAGAACGCTTGTTTGGCTGTAATGCCTTCTTACGTTTGCTTGTATGTGCTTTTGAAAACTGAGTTTACTATCTAGGGTTACCCCTAGATATTTAAGAGAGTTTGACCATCTTATTACTGAGTTTTCAAGATTTAAATTTGGAATAGGTTTATTGCGTTTAGTTGTTATGAGCATGGCCTGTGCTTTATCTTCATTGATTTTAATATTTCAAGTTTCTGCCCATTCATATATGGAGCCTAAGTGTTGCTGTACGTGATTTTTGAGTCTTGTGTGATTGTTGTTTGTTAAAAATATGCATGTGTCATCTGCGTATAAGGAGAGTTTAGTGATTGGGTGTCTAGGTATGTCTGTTGTGTATAATGTGTATAGTGTAGGCGACAAAGGAGAGCCTTGGGGGACTCCTGCCTCTATGCGCCCTGTGGTGGATAGTGCTGTGTTTATTTGTGTAGTGAAGGATCTGTGTTTGAGGAATGTTGCTATGAGTTGAGTTAGTGGCGGTGGTATATTGTGTATTTTGTCTAGTTTGTGTATGAGTCATTCATGCCACACTTTGTCAAAGGCTTTTTCGACGTCAAGGACTACAACTCCGGTCGATGCCCGTCTTTGTAGTCCTCTAATCGCCTCCTCAATAAGTCTGGCAAGTTGGAGCTCGGTGTTGTGCAGTTTTCTGAACACAAATTGTTCATCTGGGATCATATTGTTTTGTGTTATGTGTGTGTTCAATCTTTCCAACATAACCTTCTCCCTCAGCTTGCTCAGTGATGAGAGCAAGCTAATAGGTTGCCAGTTTTGAGGAAAGATCAAATTTTTGTGAGGTTTTGGAATGAGTATTATTTTTGCTTTTTTCCAAGATTTTGGAAAGTGTTTTAGTGATAGTATTGTGTTTATGATGTAAGTGAATTTGAGTAAGGCTGTTTCTGGTATGTTTTTTAGTGCTCTGTTTGGTATGTTGTCGTAGACGGGTGTTTTTTTTGGGTTTATTGCGCAATAATTTGCGCAGTTTCTGTGATGTTGGTTGGTCGTGTTTCGTCGTCTTGGTGTTCGTTTTCGTAAGTTAGTATTTCTCTGTAGATTTTCTCTACGGTTGCCTCGTGATCTATATCCTGGGCCCCATCGCCTAAGGTGAATTGCGATTCCAGCGAGTCTGCGAAGGCCTCAGCCTTCTCTTCGCTGGAATACACCATTTCTCTCCGTCCATGGATATTAGGACATGCCACTTTGTTGCGACCTAGCATCGATTTGGCAATTTTCCATAGAGGGTTGTTTTGTGGGTTGACTGTAGTGATGTATTCGGTCCATGAGTTGTTTTTGTGAGTTTTTATGTCTGTTTTGATTGCATTCGTGAGTCTGTTTGCTTGTGTGTATAAGTCTTGGTTGTTTGTTAGTTTGGCCCGTCGTTTTAGCCTGTTTCGGAGCCTTATGTTGTCTTTTATGTTTTGTGGAAGCGAGTATGGGTTGTTTTGTCTTGTGTGTACAGTTTTTGTGGCTGCGTTTATGGCTGCTTGTATCTCCTCAGTGAATCTGGCAACTTCGTTGTCTAGTTCCGCTTTGGAGGCGATGTATGGTAAGTTGTGCATGTTTTGTGTTAAGTGTTCTTTGAATATGATTCAGTGTATGAATTGTTGTATATTTGCTTGTTTGTGTTCGTGTATGTTGTTTATTGTGATGCCAATAGGAGAATGATCTGATGAGGATATATCCTCCAAATTGTCAATCACAACGTTGTGTGCGATGTTTTGAGTAAGTGCTATGTCTAGAATGTCTGAGCGTTCGTGATGGAAGTGAGTGGGTTCGAGTGGTGCGTGTACTGTGAAGTGCAGTTCTTGCGAAGCTCTTAGCAATGCAGTGCCACCTGTATTAGTGACCCTGCATCCCCAAGATATATGTTTGCAGTTGAAATCTCCTGCTGCAAGAACTGGCAGTGTGTAGTTGAAGAGTTTTGTGGTTTCGTCTAGTGGTAAGTTAATTTGTGGTGATTTGTATACTGAATGAATGACAATGTCTCCGTCAGTTAGACTGACTTTGATGCTTATCACCTCCAGTATGTCTGACTGTGATGGTTGTATTGCGTCATATGAGGTGCCCTGTCATTTCTGTAGATTGTGTAGTTTTTGATGTGTAATCTTGTTTGTGGGCGTAAGAATGTTTCCTGTCCGAGTGCAATATCTATGTTATTTTCAGTCAGGTAGTCTGCAAACTCGTGTCTTTTGGGGTAAAGAGAGTTCGCGTTCGAACTGACTAAAAATAGGTGTTTCGGTTTATTAGCCATTGAAATTAGCGAATAATTTCAATGTCGAATTTTTGTTGATGATATCTGAAATTTTATTCAGTTTTGCTACTATGTCTTGTTCAGACATAGTTAGAAGAGCAACTAATCCATTTGCTTGCGGCATTGCACTCGGTTGGGAGTTTGTGTTTGTGTTTTTGTTTGTGGGTGTTGTTTGTGTGGGTTTTGGAGCTTGTTGTTGTTGTTGTTGCTGTTTTGTGACTTGTGCGAATGATATGTTTGTGTTAACAGGCCGTGTTTGTGGCAGAGGTTTTTTGTAATTTGGGTTTTTCGAGCACACTGAGTAGTTTGCAGGGTGTTCCCCCCAGCAATTGCAACACTTTGCTGGGGTTTCTGTGGTTTTAGTGCACTCTTTATAAAAGTGCGGACCTGCGCACCTATGGCACACAGGTTTGGCGTAGCAGTTTGAAATGGTGTGTCCAAACTGCTGGCATTTGTGGCATTGAGTGTGTATTTTATTTGTGCTTCCTCTCTGAAGCTCGACGCTTACGGGCATATAGTTAATTCGATCTTCTTCCAAGATTTTGATATTGGACTGGGGTAGAAGTACTTTAACTGAATTGGTTAGAAACTGACGTCTTTTACCGACCTTCAGCCAGTAAATTTCCTTAGGGGTGTAGCCCCTGATGTCCTCTAGGTCATTTTTAGTTTTCAAAGTCACGGACGGAGCTAAATATAGACCGACGCCATCAACCTGAGGTGGTATGGTATATTTAAGGGCGTGGCATCTCGAGCATGCTCTCTGCGACTCACCATATTCGCGCCATCACGCGACCTTGTGATACATTATAAACCCTGCATGCGTCCTCGAACCCACATCGCGCACCCCAAACTTGGAGCATATTATTTTCTAGGTTATGTCATGTGTCAATTTTGGTAGATGTCATTTGTCAATTGTCAGTTTTCAACTGCGTGGTGTCTTCTATGTTTTCGCCCGCGTTAACCCGAAAGTTAGGTTGTCTATCAACATTACCGTCGTTGAACATCTGCAATATTTTAAAAATCTTAATTTGAGCTAAATATAGATCTTCTTCTGACGTCACAGAGAGATCTCCTCGGAATAATGTAAGCATCACTTGTCATGACTTGTTTTTGAAAATACTTTCATAAAACCCATTTTATGAAATTTGAAAATTGCCGCGATGCGGGTTCACGGGGACAGGCGGGGTTCCTAATGCGTCACAAGGTCGCGAGATGGCGGAAATATGGTGGGCCATATGCGCGAGGTACCACGTCTTTAACTACACCATAGTTCAGGTCGGTGGAGTCGATATTAAGATCGGGGCATCGGTGACCTTGAAAAGCAGAATGGACCTTATATTTTCTTATGGAGATTTACATGCGGCTCATTTCAGCATGCTTATCTACTCAAATACTAAACCTCTTGTTTTGCCATGGCCCAAAAAATGGACTCTCTAACTATTAAGAAAAATCTAAATGTGTGTAGTTAAAGAATAACTATCTAGGATCACGTCTAACAATACCGTACAATCCAAATAATATATAACGATACTGGAAGAAGCTATATAAGGCTCCTACACTAGCCGAGTGCTTCAATTAATAACTCCTCGAAATTGCTTTCATTCACCAGATCCTAAGTATACCAATAGGCAAAGACTGTTGCTCCTATTAGTTGGTTCACTAAAATCAGAAATTTTCTAACCGTCATTCTTCTGTAGGCATAAGACTATTTTCCTTCTTCCGGAAGGCTCAAGCCTCAAATAACAATAATGCTACATGACTGATTGGCAGCTATCGCCACGGATATAAGACAAAGTGGGTGTATATAAAAGGTAAGAAGTACACAATTTTAAAGAAAATATTCGTCTCTCTAGGATAGCAAGCACACGTACCAAGGATAATTTTTGAAATAAGATACGGGTACGGTAATATAAGGTTAGATTAAATACAATTTCACAGGTAAAGTGGTTAGTTCTAATTTAAAAGGAAACTTCCCGCAGCACCACTGAAATCATTCGAACTTCCATATTGAAATTAATTGATCTGTTAGGGTAAGTTTTTCTGCTACTACGTTTTCATAAATATAATCATAATTTTTGCTTTAACCCTTTATAGGATACTGGTCGATATTTTGACCGGTGCAAGAAAAATATAATAATAATATACGTAGATATTTTATCACTCATGCACTCCAAAACGCTAAATAATTGTCAGTTTTGTATTTAGTAAAAATAATAGTATACTACCTAATACCTACAATTTTATTAAAAATAAAAATGATTTACTCTTTGGAAAATGAATCGAAATAGTGTTTATTTATGGTGCGAATAATGAATCACCTCAGAATCAGACGTGTATGCATGTGGCTTATTCAGAAATTTAGAGCCATAGGTTCGGTAGAAAATTTAAAATCTCGTAGTTCCAGGGTCCTCGAGGCTACTCATATTGAAGTTTTAAGGCATTTTGTGGCAGATCCATGTACTTTAGTAGCATAGATTTCTGCTAGTACTCAGTATCTGTTGGAGCAATCCACTGGATGGATGGATGAAGGTGACCCATATCGCAAACTGCAATTTTGTGAAGAACTCCAAATCTGCTTTGAAATATCTGTATTACAGACGAATGCACATCCATCCTTAAGGGAACTGTTAATAAACACAACTGCCGCTATTAGAGTGATGAGAACCCTCATATTTTCAGAGAGGGTCATGCGCAGTACCCAGAGAAAGTTAATATTTGGGCGGAAATTCTCAGCGAGGCTGTAATATAGGCCCTTCATTTTTGAAGGGAAATCTGATGGGAGAGATTTATTTGAACATGTCGGAATAAGCAATTGATCAACTAATTACAGACGAAGTGGAAAATGAAAGGATGAATTCGGTAACGCGATATTAATAAAGAGCTCCTTCACTTTCAACAAGGCGGTGTCCTTCCTCACTTTGCCATATATAGCCGACAGATTTACACAGAGCTGGATAAATGACCACTCCCAAAAATTTACCTGCCAGTTAATGAAAAGATTACATTTTATTTCTTCTTCTTCTTTAGATGCCGTCTCCGCGACGGAGTTTAGCAATCATCATGACCACCTTGACTTTAGATGCGGCTGCTTTAAAAAGTTCATTTGTTGTGCATTGCGTTTTCCTTGTATCTTTCCCTGCATAATCGCTCGTAGCAAACTGTATCTCACTCCTCTGGTTATATGACCAAGATATTGCCGTTTTCTGCATTGTATAGTTTTTATGACCTCCCATTGTTTACCCATTCACATTTTATTTAGCAACATGAAATACAAATATTTTTAGATTATAGCTTATATTTTACCTATTTCAACATTAAGCATTATTATAGATATGCAAATAATATTATTAGATAGGATTGTTAGGAGGTTAGGACGGAAGATAGTTACTAATTTTATAATCTGCCGACATAGCCAAACAAAACTAATGTCCTAATTATAATCTTTGGCCATTGGTTGTGTTGAAATATATTTTTTATAACCTCAGCAATTTTATGAAATAGCAAGTTTTCAAGCTCCTTGTAACAAAAAATTGGAACACAGTTTAAGCCATGGAGCAGCAATGATGGCTACACTTTTTAATTTGAAGATAATATTTGGCTTGATTAATGAGTATATTCCAACTTATATTAGAAATAATTAAATCGGTATGCAAAACGTAATTAAAATTTTAAATTACTTATCCAAATGGTTTCCAAATGAAATACTTGCTGAATATCGGTTTTCTTTGCATAAGTATTCTTGCCAATTCCATTCTAATAGAGACATCCACCAAACAGAATAAGAGGACATAGTAAGAAGATGTCAGTGTTACTTTAGACATATTAAGTCAGTATAACTGTACTGTCAATGCATAATCTATTTATTCGCGACCATATAAATTAAAGCTGCTAACATTAAATGAAAAAATAAAAAATAATTTTTCTTAGACAAAGCCGAATAGATCTATGGAATGTGCCTTTGGGACCTCGAATGCCAGTGAGCGGGCCTAATCTAATAAGACGGAAGACTACAACTCATGGAAATGATTTTTTTGCTTGTGATCCGTTGGAAAGGAAAAAAGATTGCATGATGGCACCTCCCAGATCGAAATACCCCGGAGGTAAAATAGCCTTTCATTCAAATCTCGGGTGGAGGGTAGCCTGGGGAGATCATCAGGTTGCTCCGAGGACGCCTCCAAGACAGAAAATAGACTGCGATTGGACTTCTGCAACATAAGAGGCATCAACACAAATATTAACTGATACCACCAGCACCAGCAAGTAAGCCTCATATTTTAGCTCTCTCAGAAACATAAGTGAACGCAAGCACTACTCATGTTCACTTGAATATACCCGGATATGACCTTTAATTCCGATTTCGACACAACTCTGAATTAGCTGTTTTTATACGAGACGATTCATGTTGCCAACGCGAAAAACACACGAACCTAAGGACTTCGATGCCATGTCGTTCAATCAGATCGAGCAACCAAATTCATTTGTTGCTTGTATAGACCACCTAGCAAATAGCAATATAAACGAATTTTTTCAAATCCTGGCAATCAAAATGATTTTCTGTGGATCCCATGGCATAAATTGCCATAGTAGGAGACTTCAACGTACTGGTTGAAACTCTCCAACAAAAACGTCGAAGAAGAACGACAAGTCGAGGCTTTTGCTATTAATCAGTAACTTACTCAGCTGGTTGACAAACATAACAGGATCCCTGAGCGTCAAAAAGATTGCTAGCCTCCAATTACTCGTGATCTCTACACCTTATCCGTCCAACCTTCGTTGGACTCATCAGACCACAATCTTATCTCCGCAACCTGTGAACTTGCTATCAAAACACAGGAGCCAGACGTGCCTCAAAAGGTTTGGCACTACCAATCTGCAACGTGGCGTGACCTTCGCGAGAATTATCTTTTCTTGAAGAGATCCGACATCCGAAAATCGAAATATATGCATCATGACTTGAAACCAGTGTAAGAGAACAAGCTTTTTGACTGTCCTGACGGACTAAGATCCATTTGGTCGGTTACCAAAGCTATCAATCAATCAAAGATGATTACTCAGCGGAAACAGCCAACGAAAAAGCGAACATTCTTGCTGAAATCTTTGCAACAAATTCTACCTTAGATCCTCAAGGAAAGGCTCCCCCAATATTCCGAGAGTGAATTCCTCAATGCCAGGTCTGCCATTTCACCAACGCGCAGTGATGCGAATATTCTCAAGTACACTACAGAGATATAGACCCTAAATAGTACTACAATAAGAAAACTTAAAAGAAAACATCTTGCAAGCTTAAAACAGGCCTTTAGTTGTTGCTTTAAAACTGTAAAAACTTGTACTGAAAAGGTCTGTGATCGGGATAAACAAGTGTTTTTATTATTGTTTAAAAGCATAAAGAAGGATGTGGTATCTTAATTAACCACTTTTAATAAACTGTATGAGTATAGGGTGGTGAGAAGAATTGAAACATGTATTCGGTTTGATATAATTTAATAATGCAGGTGTAAACTGCATTTAAATATGATAGATATAAATGAACAGCATTTTCTATGTTAAATAGAAATTATATATGTACAATTCTTAGACTAAAACTTCCAATCATTCGGTCATCCAAGCATACAACTAATGTTACAAGAGGTTTCTTAATTATTAACTAAAGACTAAAAGTCTTGATTATGCAATTTATAACTGAAATATGTTTGTCCTTTCTGACTTTCAATGAAATGAAATTTTATGCTTTCAATCTAGCACCTTTCTTTCGTACGGAATACCTTAATCTTCAATGCTTTACTTCACTCTAATCAGCTAGGAATGCCACTTTGAATCCTTGAATTAACTTGTACAGTACAGGAACCACTTGAGCTATCAATTCGGTGCCGCCATTTTATGAATTCTCTTCAGCAACAGGGGGAAAGAGACGCTTCGTCGTTTCTTGCTTTGAAAACTTGGGACAGCCCAAAGGAGGTCTTTGTCCAATCTTGAACAAAGATAACTGAGGTGCACTAGATATTATGCATGCAAATGGATAAAAATTGGCCCAAAAAGGAATTTGACCTTTGGCCAGAGGAGTACAGCACGTTTTCTTGCTAGTCGAGCGAACGTCTTAACTTAACTGAATTATGATCTTTCTTACAATTTCTAGAGGGACAATAACGCGGGAAAGCTACGACGGTTTTTATCTGAGAGGGGGAAAAGATCTTCTTTCTTTCTTTGACAGACTATTTTCTCAATACTGACTTGAGACAAAAATATATTGAATTGAAAACGATTAAGAACGATTTCTTTTCGGAGTGAAAGTTGGCTATATTGTAATCTATTATACAGACAGTGCTGGTGTACAGGATCGAATTAAAGGATCGTCCGTCTAGGTTTGGACTAAGGGGTTTTGAAGAACTGGCATATGCTAATTTAAATGCACAAATTGGGTTGTACCCGGGATGAAATACATCTATTTTGAGTTTAGTTATGGCTCATTCATTCTACATACATACTGGGTGTTATCAACAAACTATACGGTGAAAAACGATAGTTTCCACACGTGTTGTGGTGTTTCCCCAACAGTCTGTATTATTAAAATATTTATATAAATTTATAATTAACTTGTTACTAAAACACTCGCTTCCATAATTTGTTCTATAGCCGCGTTCACAAATAACTGCCTCAATCTAGTTGTTTTCTGAGACACTCGAAAATCTAAAGTGCAAAGTATATCACTACATTCAATATGACCATTTACTAACTTATATAAAAATAGAACCAAGGCCTCTCTTCGTCGCACCTCTAAACCTCTCTAATCCTACCAGCTGCAGTCGCGTGACATAAGGCACGTCTCTATAGGAAAATCGAAATTTGTACAATAAAAACTTTAAAAACTTATTTTGTACCGGTTCTAAATGTTAAATATGACAGTTATACAGGGGACACCATACAATACTATTATACTCTAATATGCTACGTACAAGAGAATTATACAAAACTCTAATAGCCCTCACATCACAGAACTCAGAAAAAAACGACGCAGAATAGATACTAACAAAACAAGGCCAAATGACCAAATGATGTTCTCACAATAGTGCATTAGAAAAGTGCTGCTGAAGTAGCAGCTTTACTATGCAGGCTTTTCTTCATATCGTACATGTATGCTTTCCTTCTAGCTGGAAATGCGCTCAGGTGCACCCAATCCTGAAGAAACGTAAAACACGATTCCAAATAACTACCATCCAATTGTCTTAGTTCTCATGATGTCCAAAGTCCTGGAGAAACTGATCAACAAACAGCTCTTAAAATATCTGGAATCGGCAGGTATCATAAGCGATTGCCAGTATGGCTTTGGCAATCACAGATCAATGGGAGATCTCCTGACTTACGTGACCTACCTGTGGACCAAAGCCATCGGGAGCTACGGTAAATCTCGTGCAGTGACTGCCGACTTATCCAAAGCATTTCATAGGGTGTGGTATGACGGATTATTAAGCATATAATAGCATACGGACTACCACTAACATTGCTTCTATAGCTTTCCAATTTCTTAAGAGATCGAACCATTCAAGTTGGTATTGATGGACATCTCTCGGAGATATTTAAAATCAATGCCGGGGTTCCTCAAAGGTGTACATTATCTCCCTCACTGTTCCTGCTCTGTATCAGCGATATCTCAGACATGACAAGCAATTCTATTCACAGATTCGCAAGCGACAGCACTCTTATATACTCATTCATGTCGCAGACCCCCATGACCGCTGCTAGTTGCCGACACGAGCGAGAAAATCAGATTTCTACCATCAATGAGGATATGAACGCCATCGTGGAATGAAGCGGGGAAACCAATGTCCAGTTTAACGCAAGAAAGGCTCAGGCAGCTGTATTTTTAAAAAAACAAACACCGCAGGACCTGACTTATCAAGAACAGGATAAACACTGCCTCTGGCCTCATCCATAAGCTTCCTGGACATCAACCTAGAAACAACATGTCTTAGCGCAATCACGTCACCAAACTCGCCAAGGCAGCAGCATAAAAACTCTGAGCTTTCTATAGATTAAAAGAATTGTGTACAGCATATCAGCTCTTACTGCTCTATAGGGCCCAGTTAAGACCATCTTTGGAATACTGTTAAGGGGATAAACAAAGCACTTGTTCAAGATATTGAACTACATACAAAGGAGAACAGTCCGGCTTGTAGGTGACCCAGAGTTCACTAAGGACCTTGAAAACCTTGAACATCGAAGAACAGTGGCGAACCTAACTCTTTACTATTGATACTACAATAGAAGATGTTGGAACGGACTGCCACTTATGATTCCGCCCAGGGTTGTGCCAAACAGAAATACCCGTCAAACAGAAACCGCTCATCAACATACGTTTCAGTTGCGAATACCTAGAACGTCGCTGTTACGGGACTCCTTTTTCTGGAGGACTTCTTAAAAACTACAACCTACAATGCTTCAAGTCCAACGTCCACCATCAGCTCCGCATATGCATCGCTTGTTACGCGTGTTGAGTGGTATACATTGATTTGTATAGGAGTGGATAAGCAATAGCCGCCTTTTGCACTATTCAAATGTGGCAAATTATGGGCGAAAAAACGGATTTCTGCGCATGACAAAATCGAAAAGCGTAAAGAAAGAAGATCTCGTTTGGTCATGCGCACTAAAACACTTGCCGTCTCAGCTGTCGTCGAACAGGACCGAACTTGGCTTTTGTCTTTGACGTGTTTACGTCTTGACGGGGCGGCGTTTTGTGTTTATAATTCGAATACTTTACTTTTTATTGACTTTCTTTGAGCCTAGTGTTTGTAGTTGATTAATTAGTTGTAGTTTAGTGTTTCACGTTTGTGCTTTGTGCGTACTCTATTTTGATTTTCGTTTTAACTGAACAATACGCACATAAAAAATGAGCGATGCTACCAAAATAGAATCCCGAAAGTGTATGGTTATGTTTTGTAGCAACAGAGGCAAAATACCCGGGATTTCATATTTCAAGTAAGTATAATTATTATAAGTATTACTTATTTATACCTTATTGTTTGTTTCACTATGCTAACTGAGCCATTTTATAATCGGCAAGACTACTCTACCGAATATTTGGTGAAATAATTACTTTCGTTCATAACAAGAGTACGAGTTCAAATTTTGAAGTCCGGGCCTGCCTAATGACATTCACACTGCAACAGATGGCGCTCACTAATTCTATAATGCGCAAGGCAAAATAGGAATCGTTTTCTTTACATTTCGCGGTCGTAAATTTGCAATGTTTGGTCTATTTATTGCTTATCTACTTCTATACAAATCAATGGTGGTATATGGTTTTTCTTTTGTGTGTGTACAGGACATAAAAAAATATAAGAATTGTTTATATATGTTAAAATATAATTCAAGGAACAGTCCTGTATAGTCCATTGCATTTGTTGGTCGGGCGCAAATAATAGGGTTCCAGGATCGGTTCTAAATGGTTTCGCTTAATTAAGAAAATAGTAAGTATATATATAGTTAGGTACATAAAGTTTAGTTATAGTCTATCTTTAGATGATGTTGGCCTGGAGACAGGCAAAAGAATCTATTTTCAACAGGATAGAGCTTCTCTCCATCAATTTCATGAAATGAAAAACTTAGAAAGGCTTTTCCCAGATAGGTGGATATCAACAAATGGTCCGATACGTTGGCCCCCAAGATCTACTGATATAACTCCTTTAGACTTGTACTTCTGGGGTCACCTTAAGAATAGAGTATATAAAAGGGGATACGAGATCTTAGTTCAACTCCAGGATAACATAAGATATATTGAAAATTCCATCGGTGGCAGAACAATTTTAAAATCCATAAAACGCGTACTAAAGGATGCCCGAAAATGTATTTAACGAAGTGGTGATGTTTCCGCATATTTAATGTAATTTCTCTATTTCCTTTTCAAACTGATGTAAAAGTAATTAGAAAAGAAGAAAACCAAGAGAAAATCATCTTTATCTCAATAATAGCTATCAAAACTAACTAAGCCACACTAATCCAAACTAACCAACTTTTCTAAAAGATAAATCTAGTAATAATATGGTGATTTTAAGCTTTAGGCCAATATTTTGTGAACTGTTGTGATCTCTAGACGGCTTGCAAACGTTATGGTAAAAGTACATGACGTTCCAATTTAGAAAATATTACTTTTCCTAATTTATGGCTGACCAGAAAAAAAAACAAAATCAAGGGAATATTTTAGTAATTTTACATAGGAAATTTTGAAGGAAAAAAATTCTTGTAGATTCACGAAAAAATATACTAAGTCTGTCTGTTTAATAAAAAAAATTGTGACATATCGGAAAAGCGGGCGTTCAATTGGTATTTCCAGTTTCATTATTTTAATCATTAGAAAAATAATGAGCTAGCTATTTTAACAAACCTCGTAATAATCGAATTAGAAATAGTGCGCGCTTAATTTGGTACATCCTGTATAAGCATGGTATAAATGCATAACATCCAGGTTTATAGGTTGTCTAGTAAATTTAGTTCTTGTGTTATCAGGGTATAATAAGTTAATTTTCGATGTGTTTAAAAAAATTCAGATTTAAAAATAGCCCCTATTTAATTAAATCATCAAAGTGAAATAACTGTTGATTTTAATAGATCTACCAGGATCCCAATTTTCGCAATTCATTTTACTCGAATTTAATCGTCTCTTTAAAATCACATATATATTTTAACAAAGAGGCAGCGTTACCGCTTCGTCATTTACGGGGGAACTAAATAATAATCGAAGTAACAATAGACGCCCTTGTCCTAAGGATAAATTTTTGATTAAAATTTTACAGTTCTTGAAAGCTGCCAGTTTTATAGGATAAAAGGTTTATTGTAATATCACCGGCAGCAAATTTAAATGTGTTCCTCTTGAAGATGAAATTTAATATTTAATTAGGGTCTGGCAGGACAAAGCATCCATATTTGTTTGGGATCCAAACGTAACTGAGCGGATTAGGCAAAGTTGAAATATGATGCGTTTAAACCATTGGATGAAATTAAATTATTAATAATTTATTATCTACATGATGTTTGAGTTAAAATTT
Organism: Pissodes strobi; assembly: GCA_016904865.1. Taxonomy (NCBI): domain Eukaryota; kingdom Metazoa; phylum Arthropoda; class Insecta; order Coleoptera; family Curculionidae; genus Pissodes; species Pissodes strobi. The sequence continues at coordinate 60,467 of MU183413.1, read as the reverse complement.
GTGTTAGGCAAATCTTATAAGTGGCAACTGTGTCTAATAATTATATTTCTAGCTAATTAAGCAGCCGATTGTATAATTCGCGCATTTTCCACATGAAACAGTGAAGAGAGACGCGTGATGTGTTTTAACTTGAAAACTTATTGAAACGATCGATAATTTTAAATCGTAATGAGGCTTGTGAGGCGTATCATAGCCCGAACCACAAATTTTTGTCTGCACAGTGGTACGAGAGCAACCAAAACAATCTTTATCAAATGCGTATCACGAAAGTGTGAGTGAGAATTGCAGTTGGTCAAGGTTCGTCAGCAGTTATAGTCATTTGTCCGCCAGGAAATTGTTTGTGATTATCAATGGATAGTCTTAACTAAAGACCATTATTTGTTTTATATTTTGTCATAACGTTTGTTGTCATCCAAAAAACAAGCAGCTTCATGACAGTTTTTTGCATAGACATGACCGGATTTATAAACAAGTTTTAAACAAATAAATAAACTATTGTATTTTCAACCGAGAAATAAAGTTCTAATATTATTAAGATATATTTAAAAAGATAAAATCTTGTTGCATGAATATATCGAACACCAGTGATATTCCATAATAATCTCATCCGCAGGCGTTCATGTATGATACCTTCAAACAGATTAAGGGTCATGCTAAGACGTAGACCGCGGTGCTGGATAGAAAAAGGAGTTACAAATGATCAGATTGAATCCAGAACTTAAGAAACATGCTGATGATATTTTGTATAGTAAGAGAATGTAAAATGCGATGTCTTCTCCAATTGAGGTATCTATTTTTAAAACATAGAAGTCATGGCAAACGTTGGGTCTAACGTTATCAGACAGGTGAAATGTGTAAACTACTAAAACGCATAAATTACCAAGTAAATATCACCGTGTCCTAAGTTTGAATTTCAACTTGGAAAAAAGTATGAAAATATTCAAGATAAATTATAAACAACCTAAGCACGGAGCGCAGGCAATAATGAACCTTAAACCTTTAATAGTTAGCAAACTTTAATATAAAAATACTCAAGTCAACCATCTGTTTGACAAACTTTGTTTTTCACCTTCCAGCTCATTATGATTTATCACAGTACGGGTAATGTGCAGAGTGATTATCGCTGCATCACACAGTATACACGATACTTAGAATTTATTTTACTGCTTAGTTCTTGGCAATATTGAGAAGAAAGGACGATAAAGAAAGTACCCAGAGAAGGGAGAGACATACGGTTGTGCAAATGACAGCAATAATGACGCGTCAGGAACTCCATTTTCCAAACTTTGAGCGAGCAAACAATCCGCCAAACAACGAAATCTACCAAGGAATATTGAAAAAATTATTCCCAAAAGTCTGCCAACAATCAGCCAAACAATTCAGAAAGAATCTACCATAAGCGAAGCCAAAGAGTCACCAAGGAACCAACCGTACGAGGAGTCTTTAGCTTATTTGTTGAAAATTTTTGTTTCTAGAAACTGAATAGCTGGAACAACTAGAACATTAATATCCATTTGCATTATATTTAGTCATAAAGTTTGTTGTCTTACAAAAATAAGCAGCTTCATTACAGTTTGTTGCATAGACATGACCGGATTTATAAACAAGTTTTAAACAAACAAATAAACTTTTATTATTAATTAAGATAGGGCCGACTATGGAATATTGTAAAGTTAACTGTTGTATTTACAACTGAGAAAAAACGTTGTAATATGGTTAAGATAATTTGAAAAGATATAGTCTTGTTGCATGAATATATGGAACACCAGTGATATTCCATAATATCCTCCGCAGGCGTTCATGGATGATGCTTTCAAACTAATTCAGAGTCATGCTACGACGTTGACTGCAGTGAAGACTATAAAAGGGAGTTACAAATGATCAGATTGGATCCAGAACATAACAAAAGTGCTGATGATATTATGTATTTTACAGTTATATATAATAAGATAATACGATATGTCTTCTTTAATGGAGGACTCTCTTTTTAAAGCATAGGAGTCATGCCAAACGTTGGGTCCAACGTTATCAGAGAGGGAGAATGTGTAAACTACCAAGTAAGTATCACCCTGTCTTAGGTTTGAATTTGAACTTGGAAAATTTTATGAAAGTATTCAAGATTAATTGATAGATTAATCGAATACCTACTTACCTGTATAAAGATTAATCGTAATTTTCCGAGCTTGTCTTCCGATATGATTACATTGTAGTTTCTTAATCACCATACCCATCGATACGTTTTTAAAGCATAAAATGTTTTATCTTCAACCCGAGCCTGCTATCGCACCTCGATGCTTACTCATTCTGTTTTAGAGCAAAATTGCCCGCCTTAGGGGCATGTGGATGGGAGGTTTGTAATCACATCGGAAGACAAGCGCGGAAAATTACGATTAATCTTCATACAGGAAAGTAGGTATTCGATTAATCTATCAATTTTCCATCGCTTGTCTTCTTATATGATTACATTGTAGCTGTTTAAAGCTAGATGGTGCAATTTTGCATTATTCTACCTCCAATCCTGAGAATACCACAAAAAACACAATTAAGGCAGCAAAGTCGTTCAATTCAACTCTTTTTTAAGTATGAAAAAAAAATCAATGAAAATTCTGTGCTATAAATTCCTTAACCACTTAAATAAATATATTTTATTTAACATATATGATTGACATACAATCAGAGCAAAACAAATATTATAAATTGAACCTTAGGCACCGTTTCCTTTGTTAGTTTATCAGGTGATAGAGATTGTAAAGGGTAAAGTGTTGATAAATATAGTAATACAGGTTCAACGTTCCATGTAAAATCGTATTTAGGTTTAGGGGGCTTTAACTTGTAGCTTCCGTTCAAAAATCTTTTTATTATATATTAATCCCTATTAGGCGGTGAAACATAAAGTTATCTATAGGTACTTATCAAGACCTAAGAAGCTCCTTTGTTTACTTCGCGAACTAAAGAGGCCAGATAAATGTTTAAAATATAAGTAAAGACATGGAAATTTTCCTGTTACAGAAATTATAATACCTACTTATTAACACAAGCGCTGTATGTTAAATATTAATTAACAATTTGTTTTAACAAAAAATATTTATAGGTACGCCTATGTTATTTCTATTAAGTTAGCGGCAGTTTAGACAGTAGGCTAACGTTGACAGTGTTATTGTTAGATATATTTTATATATCGTTGCATTATTATAAATACATAAAGTAAAAATAATAAAAGCTGGTGTTTTATAAACACAAGAACAAGTAAACCAATTTTAAAATCACAACATTGTACTGTTTCCAAGTTCCTTCTGAGATGGATGCAAACATTATTGGGATGGCGTGACCGGAAATGCTTCTTTGAAGAAATGCTTCTCAGGCAGTTTCCTTGCCACCAGGAAAATTTTCGTGTATAAGAGATGAGAGTCTCTATAGAGAGTAACCAATTTTTACTCGATTTAAAAGTCAACGGTTTCCCAACTAATAAACTAAGAAACAAGGCATACCAGGGTTGTAATAGCCACACAGGTACTACCAATAATCCGGTGGCTTCATCCTGTATAGATTTATCTAAAGCATTAAATATCATAGAAAACAAGGGAAAAGCGTAAAAAATACTCATCAGTCAAGAAATTGTAAATGCATCGACTGCTGTGGAGGTTGGATCCGGAAACCAGGAAATATATTTATTGCATTTTGCATTATAATAAGTTGCAAATAAATCTAACCGCTTATTATTTTCTGATATACCTGCTTGTTTAGTTCGTATTCTGTTTCAACGGAAGTTTGCCTTAATGCCGTATCGGCTTCCTTTTTTCTTTTGAAGCTATATAAGATGAAAAGAGTGATATACGTTTTGTTCACACCAGCCTCAAATTTGAAAGGTTATATTATATTACTAAGTTTCGATATTTTACGCTTCCCCCACGATTAATGCAGGATATTGCCGTCTTATTATCGATTCTAAGTAAGACTCCAATATTTTCATTTGATTTAGTAAATAATTGTAAGCCATGACAAGCAACTTTAATTTCGAGCCCTGACAAGCAGCTTTAATTTCAAGGTAATTAATATGCTTGGTTTTGTCGGCTTCTTCCCAAAACTCGCGACCTTTTTGGCCGTTACAATAGCCTGTAGGAGACGCAGACGCATAAGAGAGAAAAAAAAACAAAATTCCAACGAAAACTTACTAGGCTTCATATTTACAATATATTCTAGATTGTCTATCCACCAGCTAATAATTTGCTTTGTATCTTTTGAAATTAATATTCTGTCATTGTACGACTTTCCTATTAAGGCTTTAAATTTTGCGCGCCCTTGTCTTTTGATACGATGACGACTCCGAGGAACGGCAGGAGTCACTGCTACCAAAACACCGATAATTTTTGCAAAATCTCGAATTGTAGTACCTGTCTTGCTAACATATTTTTTAAATTGCCTCTTTTATTGAATTCATTTTCTTAAGAGGTAAAGAAACGGTCGAGGACACGGTCCTCTGAATTAAGTCCTAAGTATCCTAGGTAAGTTATTTTTATGATGGTATTAACTGACCTTTTCTGTATTTATAATAAATCTTAAATCATTTAGGAACATTATGCACATTCCAAAACAGGAAAGTGCATCAGCCAAGCATGACAAATGGTTGGTATTGTTAGCTAACTGCTCCTACAGCTGTTGGCCCATGCCCCAATTGGTGTTGTAGGAACCTTTGCAAATAATTAAATTTGGACAAAATAATGTGCGGGAGATATTTAGTCAAATAACTAACACCCTGTAAAGTATACAGCTGTTTTGCAGACAATAGTCTTTAGGAGATAATTTAGTCAAAACAATTTACACCCTATAAAGTATGCAGATATTTTGCAGACAATAAGGAGTCCATGATTGCAATCTTAATTAAATAGGTCCACGACCATATCAAAATATATACTGTTGGCTCACAGCCTTTTAATCGCTCAAGTAATGTTAGAATTTACTGAATAGCCCACGTCTATCCCTCAGAAAATATGGCCCACGGCCTTAATGCCAAATATGTTTTGCCATAACACCCTGTAAGGTATGCAGCTATGTTGCAGACAATAGTCTGCGGGTAATATTTTAGTCAAAACAGCTAACAGTCTGTAAAGTATACAGCTAGTTTTCAGACAATAGTCTGCGGGTGATATTTTAGTCAAAACAACTAACACCCTGTAAAATATACAGCTATTTTGCATACAATAAGGAGCCAGTCCATGATAGCAATTTTAATTAAATATGTCCACGACCATATTAGAAATATATACTGTTTTTTGTCCCTATTGGAATTGATTATTGCTGCATAAACAGGGGAAATATTATACACACAAGTGTATCTGATTATCATTTGGCGGTGGCAAGTTTGGAGTTGGCATAATAAACGATCACTTCCTAGTAAGTCAATAGCCAACTTTTAGTTGAGAAGTCGAATAGGTAGATCCTCGACCCTAGGCTTAATCAATTAATAATTTATAATAAAAATAATATTAAGAATGTTTTTTATTGCGAAACCCTCGGCCTAGACCTATCCTTTTTCTATGCCCTCGGCAAGAATTTTTCGATTGAGTGCCATTTGTATGCAAATTATAAGGTCCTCGGCCTATGCACTATCTAACTCAATCTGAATTTTTCGATTGAGTGCAGATTATCAGGCCCTCGACCTATGCACTATCTAACTCAATCCAGCTAACTCTTTGTAGGGAAGTCGAATAGTTAGGTCCTCGACCCTAAGCTTAATCAATTAATAATTTTAATAAAAATAATATTAAGAATATTTTGTATTGCGAAGCCCTCGGCCTAAACATATTCGTTTCCTCTGCCCTCGGCAAGAATTTTTCGATTGAGTGCTATTTGTATGCAAATTATAGGATCTCGGCCTATCGACTATCTAACTCCACCTAACCAATTCTTTGTGGGGAAGTCGAATAGTTAGGTCCTCGACCCTAGGCTTAATCAATTAATAATTTATAATAAAAATAATATTATTAAGAATGTTTTGTATTGCGAAGCCCTCGGCCTAAACATATTATTTTTCTATGCCCTCGGCAAGAGTTTGTCGATTGAGTGCTATTTGTATGCGAATTATAAGGCCCTCGGGCTCTGCACTATCTAACTCAATCTAACCAACTGTTTGTGGGAAGTATTCGACTCCTTTAGGTCCTCGACCATAGGCTTAACCAATTAATAATTTATAATAAGAATAATAATATGAATTTTTTGTATTGCGAAGCCCTCGGCTTGGACGTATTCTTTTTCTATGTCCACGGCAAGAAGAATTTTTTGATCGAGTGCTATTCGTACGCAAATATTACAAGGCCTTCGTCTATGTACCTTATTCTCTATTTCTCTCGGTTGAGCAACGTATCGTGCCTTACTGAAAACCTTCATGAATATGAATTTAATAAGCCCTCGGCTTATATGCAAGGTTTTTTAATTATTCTAATTATTTAAAATAGTCTACTTGCAATTAGTGAGCTTAGCGTAAACCTCAATACAACTTATCAATTGTATCATTGTACGTAGATATTTGTTCGTAAATATTAGGCCCCGGCCTAGTCCTATAGAGACAATTTATTAACACTTACTCGAGGGACTGGACAATATATTTTCCCTTCTTTTCGACATTTTATTTCACAAACACAAACACAGAACACGTTTTTTCAACGTATTCGATGGATACGGAAAACAGAATGAGTAAGCATCGAGGTGCGATAGCAGGCTCGGGTTGAAGATAAAAAAATGTATGCTTTAAAAACGTATCGATGGGTATGGTGATTCAGAAACTACATTGTAATCATATCGGAAGACAAGCGAAGGAAAATTATAAACAACCCAAGCAAATAGCGCAGGCAAAAATGAACCTTGAACCTTCAATAGTAGCGAACTTTATTATAAAAATACTCAAGTCAACCATCAGTTCGACAAACTTTGTTTTTCACCTACCAGCTTAGTCTATCTATCACGTCGATCATATTTTTTTCTTCCGGATTTTTTGCCTCAAGTACAAATTATACAGGGCATGTCAAAAAGTAGATGTAGCAAACATTTTTGTATTTTAAATAGAACCCTATTTTTTCAGTCGAATTTTGAATTCTACGTCAAATTCTGCTCATAATTCATCATACCCCATCCTTATCTCTAACGGTTTTAGAGAAAAATTACATCATAACACGAAATTTTTCTTTAAAAAAAGGTACATGTACCTGGTGTTTCACTATAAATGGACTCCCCCTTTAACTTTCTCAGCTGACATTTTAGAAAAAAACGTTCAATACAAAAAATAAAGGGGCTAAAGTGAAGTTTTTTATGGCATAGCACTGTTGTATACAGGGTGTCCCATAAATGCGGGATTAAACAAAGTTATATTTTTTAAATGGAACACCCCATATATTATTTCATATTTGAAAGTATATTGGAAATTTCAACTTTTTTAAATTCATATATAACTGCATTCTTTACCTGTAAATGTTACTAATAGCAAAAATTATACTCAGGTTAGTCGTATACGCAATACCATTACTAATGGTAATTGTGATCAATCATTTAGAGGCTCCTGTCCGCCTTCCGCCACGGCTGCGGCTTTAAATTTAACGTTTTACTATTTTATTTAATTCCTTTAATTCGAGCCCCGTACTTAGTCCGTGCCTGTCGTAAGGGAATGAGTGGCAGTGAGTAAACGCTCGGACTGTTGTTGTGCGTGCCCCTATTTCGTAAAACCGTCTAGGAGATCCACTACTTTTTGGATGCAAAAGCTGCAAATTTGAGCGAGCCAACAACGCTTCTATAGAATAGGGGCATGCACAGCAACAGTCCGAACATCTACTCACTTCCACTCATTCACTTACAACAGGCACGGATTAAGTACGAAACTCTAATTAAAGGAATTAAATAAAATAGTGAAACGTCAAATTTAAAGCGGCAGCCGTGGCGGAAGGCGGACCCTCTAAATGATTGATCGCAATTACCATTAGCAGTAGTATTGCGTATATGACTAACCTGAGATAATTTTTGCTATTAGTAACATTTACACGTAAAGAATGCAGTTATATACGAATTTAAAAAAGTTGCAATTCTCAACCTCATCCTAACGGAAACTTTTTGTAACTATTACATCAAAGAAATAAAAAAAAAATCATTTTTCACTCCACCCGACTGTACAGGCTCCGCTTTCAGTTTTTGAACCATCTATGTATATTAGAGAGAAATTTTTATATATATTATTTTCTTGAGATTGAACTGATGAAGAAAGCATATGTTAAGATCAGAGTTTTTACTACATGGTTGCAGTTGCAGGTTAATAGTAGCAGACAGGAAATGACCCAAGATAGAAAAACCTGTAGAGGGTGGTATTCAGTTGAGTAAATTAGAAGATTATCAGTATCAAAAGTGTTTTGTAGTCGATCATGATATCCGTCGCGTTGTTGAGCGCGGTTATAATATGGACCAGAATAGCAATAAGCTATACCACGGTAGAATTAATGAATACTAACAAAGGAAAAACCCCCACCACCATACCACCTTTGCAATATATTTATTGATTGTTCTTGCTGTTTAGTTTCTAGAAACAAATATTTCCACCAGGTATGCTTGAAAACTGTAAACAACAACAAACTTTACAACAAAATATATAGTTGGGCGGAGTCTAAATTTAAGGGATGCTGCACATTTTATCAAAGAGAGTAATCTGTCATTACTAATACAAGATTATAGGCTGCTAGTTGGAAAGGTAAAAAATAATCCCGTAACTATTTTGAGTTTTCTATTCTGAATTGGTTCTTTTATTTTTAGGCATGAGTGTTTAGCTGAGCCATCAATAAATTTGTCATAGTTTAGTTTAGGAAATGTTGACATGTTGTATGCTTTTACCAGGAGAAAGCCATGAGATCTCCAGTTAGAGCCGGAGAGAGAGAGAGATAGAGTGAGATAGAGAGAGAGGGGGAGGATAGAGAGAGAGATTTTTAGATCTTTGGTGGTGATTGTCTTAAAGTATTGTTGGTGAGCTTTCCAGTTGAGGTATGAGTCAAAAGTCATACCAAAGAAGGGGAAACTATCCTTGTTTTCAATTGGAGTATTAAAGGGTTAAACTTGATACAATTTTTTCTTTTGGTAAGTGATGGATGATTTTGTCGAAGAGAAAGTTAGACCAGTAAGGCATAACTAATCATCGAGATGTTTCAGACTATTGTTTAGGATTCGTTTACTAGATCTTTCAAGAGAGATGGAGTGATTATTAGTCTGCCAAAAGCTTGTGGGTGATTTGAGGTGAAAGGTATTTGCGTATATTTTTAATGGCGACTATAAACAGTGTAGTAGTTGGAGGCGATCCCTGTAGAACGCAATTCTTGAAGAATTTTGGATTAGAGAGATTTTCCATTTAATTTGATTATGAATATATGAGTACTCAAAAAATTGGGGATACATTTTGAAAGGTGACCATACATTCCCGTGTTTGTTTGAGTATGTTGTGACTCCAAGTGGGGTCAATTTATATTATATATATTATAATTTTTAAGGCCAGTTAAAGCGCTGTTAAATGCTGTTGGTGGTTGAAACAGGTCTGAAATCTCTGCCTAGAGAAGCTAAATTATCTATTGTTGTTTTTTTAGGACTGTACGCAAACTGAAAGAACATTAAAAGCCTTTGGATTGAAGGAAAGAAGATAGGCGATAGTTGATAATTTTTTCCATTATTTTTGCATAACTGATTTGTTAGAGAGATAGGTATTCCAGACTATCAAATTCCGAGTCAACTCAGAGTTGCCGATGAGATGCACAGCTCTCTTCTGAATGGAGTCCAGCAGCTTTCGGGTGTGCTTTTGTGTGGCAACCCAGAAATATGAGCAATATTCTAAGCATGGTGTATTTGCTAGATTGAACTGGACCAATCTTGATTAATTGTTGTAACCGGCTCCTGCCTGCGGTGATAAATATCAGTCGCTGGTAAAGCTTTTTCTAATCTAAATTGGGAGACAAGGTTGCATTATAAGATCCTTTACACAAATAGTGCACTATATAAAAATCGGCCTTTCCTATTGGTCGCTCGCTTCGCTCGCTCAAGAAAAGTAAACTAACCAGGTGCTAACCCAAACTAACCCAAGACATACCCAAAATCAAGAAAAAAACTGTTTAGAAACATAATTTTAAAAAAATAATAAAAAATAGCAACGGGGTTCGAACCTAGGCCGTCTACGTGAGACCCAGTTGTATAAACCTCTACACCACGAGAGCTATTGACAGAAATCGATTGCATCACGCAGACATATCGTAATACGAGATGGATCGACTAATAGGAGAGGTCGATTTTTACATAGTGCACTATTTATGTAAAGGATCTTTAAATGCGACAAGTTACTTTCATCTGCAAAACTGTAACCAGAATTATTGGTTTCAGTCAGCAGGTCAGTTACGCTCTGAGACACGCTCGCCTTAATGGTCAATGTGTCTTACATGCAATATGCAGATATCGGTTCTTAAGGAAACTGGTAAATCAGATGCAAAGAGAGACTGTGCGAAGGACTGCAGTTTGTTGAGCAATCCGTCTTGCCAGATTCTCTAGAATGTCTTTGAAATATCCAACACAATCACTCGAGACTCTCTGTTGTTCTTTCTACATTGCCCTACTCCATATATGAGTAGTTGGATGGAGGGTCTTTAAGATGATGAAAGAAGGACATGAATCCAGTGGTATCTGCAGAAATTGAGGAGATAGGAACAGGTATGAGTTGGTAAACTAATGATTATTGACGAGAATTCCATTTAGTCCTGTTGATGAATTTCTTGTTTTCGACAAAGAATGGCATAATTCCTTCATGGTGAAAATACAGTTGTAAAATTGTTTGATAGGCGAATCTATACTGATTCATTCTTTTTCAGTGTTGTTTTTACGTTTGTAAAAGTCTGGGTTATATGATTTGCTTAGGTATAAATGGCGAATATATTGCTCAAATCTTATAATCTGTCTGTTCATACATTCATTTTCATAAAAAAGACCAGGGATTATGCAGAATGGCAGAGATTTAGTTCTTGTAATATCTAAATCTTGGGAACATCTGGCGTGAAAGTATCTGTAAAACAGGGATATCTCGGCTACATGTCTGCGGTGTTCCAGACTACCCAGATTCCGGGTCAACTCCGGATCGCCGTCGAGACGCCAAGATCCCTGGGGATCTTTTACGATAAGCTTGAGACAAAGGATTTTCAGGATGATTTTTTTTGCATTTTTAGTTAACCTCTTAACTAGTGGTCTATGACTTTTGAAGTTATTAACCCAGATATTCCTGAATAACTTTTTTTTAAGTATTTGGCATTTTCTTAGGTAATTATCTTAAAATCACATGACTTGGGTACTTAAGTAACAATTTTAGTGATTTGCAGTTTTATAGTACCTAGTTTATCTAAGGCGACCTTATAAAGGGATAATAGGAATATCTCGAATAACCTTACTATATAAAAAAGAACGAACATATTTTGTAGCTAAGATAATTTTAAGAGTTTTTTTACTTAGTGTGGTAGAGAATAAAACGCTGAATATGTAAGGCAACTTGACATTTAACACATATTGTTTTCACTTTCATATGGCACAGTCTGCATCGAATTTGTATGTGCTATTAACCTGCAAAGTTATCTAGTCTATCAAAACGAGAATCTATATTTTCAGTGCTTTCAGCTCTTGTTAGAATTAAATTTACAATTATTATTTTTCTTCTCCATATTACATGGTCTAATTTGACGCCCTGTTTTCTATGTAGATGCCACGTATTTTCTTCCATAATCTCAAGACAAACGACAATAAAACAAAGGTACCTGTTACCCAATCTAGAATTACCTTCAAATTTCGCAACATTGTCTAATTTTGTGCGGAAATTATCCAGAAAAAGTTTTATGCATCACTACATGTATATGCAGTATATACTGTGAACTACTAAAATACATAAATAACTAAATATCTAAAATACATACCAAATAAATATCACCTGGTCCTAAGTTTGAACTTGAATTTGAGAAATATTCTGTGAACATTGAGGAAAAATTATTAACAACACGAGTAGTAAATACGCTAGCAAACCATAAACCATCAGTTCAGCAGACTTTGTTTCTCATCTAAGCCAGTTCCCTCCAGAGATTCTGATCAATAGCCGTTTTTATTGTTCTCTCATGAAGTCTTTGACCAATAGACGTTGTTATTGTTTTTAACTGAAGAACTCTATTTATCATCTATTTTCACCTGATGATCCCGAATGTGAGCTACATATCCCTCACGCCAAACTAGGCGTGGCTTCACGGCATGCAGATGGTAACAGTAAAGGACCTACAAATATTTTACTCGTGACAATACTTTGTATATTTTTGCTGATATTTTGTCTTCATTATAAATCTTGGTTGACAGGTTGACAGATGCAGGTTCTATACTTTTGATATATACATAAAAACAATAGTTAGAACGCCCAATACGTCTCTGGAAATAAGCTAAGTGTATAATTACAAATTTTCTATATAGTCCTAGTTCTTTCATCATTTTAATAATTCTTTTTGTTCTGTTTTCGTCAGTCGTTCGTCAAAACAATGCTTCATGTATTGTAACATAGAGGCAACGTTACCAGTTCGTCGAGTGCAAAATTACCGTGGAACTGAATAATAATCAAAGGAACAATAGGCTCATTTCTTCTAAGATTAAGTTTGTTGATTAAAATTTTTAAATTGTTAAGAGCTGGCAGGTTTCACTGCACAAAGGGTTTATTGCTATATTAAAAACAAATTATTTAAATTTATTCACTTTAAAGATTAAATATTTTAATTTGAAATTGGGACCCGACATGACAAGGCGGCCTCTAATCAAAATCAAATTAAACGTTTCCCTTCACCAGAATTATCAGCAGTTTTCTTAATTTAAACTTATTTACACTTACTTGAATGACGGGTGGTGTTTCCTATTTTAATTTTCGGAGAGGAAATATTCTTCATAACAGTAGCATAAAAAAGAAATAAGAAGATTTAATCGAAAATATTTTGTTACGGCAACATTTCCTAAACCCATTTAGCAAACTTACCAATAGATCCAGACGGTACCCAGTAATACAGTAAAGAGCTATTTCGTAGATTTTTCGATATACTTTAGTAACTTTCGGCATAAAGTTATTAGGCGTCATCTAGTTAGGAAAAATTTACAAAGTTATTAGATCATCAAAAGTAATTTTTGGAGGAGCTTTTCAATAAGACATAATATTTCCCCAAAATAAATACTTTATTCCTTTCCTACTATGGATAAGATCCCTTGATAGAAAAAACAATTATACAGTACAATTTACATCACATGTATAAACAATAAAGCAATACAAAAGGATCGGTTATATAATATTGACTATTATTGACAATTGTGTCAAATCCCAACTGTTAGGCAAATATCCAGTCGTACCAATTAATAGATTACTAAAATCATGAGTTAGTGAATATCGCACAGAGTTTAAAATTCATGAATTTTATTCTTCCGCAAGGATATAAAATAAGACATGTGAAACTAGTCACTTAATATGCAGAAAATCTAAGCCAAGACAGCCTTACAAATAGGTAAATGATATTACTTACAAATCATGTAGTAGGTTTTTTAATCTTAAATTATTCCCAAATTAATACCTGCATTTGTATATTTACGGTCTATACGTCTCCAAAGCACTTCCATCAACATGACCACCCAACATCCAGCCGAAGATAGGCATAACACGCAAGTGGTGGTTGTAACCCAAAACACGCAAAAATAGAAATCGCAAGTAATCGAAAGCGATATGTGTGTGCTAGAGCAGTACTGGTGGGGAGTACCCTATGGAACTATCTTTAGGGTTTATTGCCTGGTAATAGAACCAGTGGAACAAAACGAATAGTGTCCATTCTAGAGGCTTCTTAAAAATAAAGATCTGTCAATTTCAAGGATCGGCAATATGAGAGTAACATCAACACAAATTCACGTGGAGGTGGGTTTCTCATACCTTAACAAAAACTTTTGAAGGCTGCCTTCATGAAACTGGAACTGGTTAGAGTAGAAATATATTAACGTAACAAAAATATCATAAAATAATGACCCTAATTCTTTTACCCAGTCCATGAGGCCCCTAAAACAATAAGGCTCCATAAAGGATGCGTCCCGTCAGGTTTTCGGCATAAAAGTAAAAGCCCGGATCTCTCGAGGAACGAATTTCAACACCATCACCTCCGAAACATAGTTGCCAACTTCACTTAGTTGAAATAACGAATCCAAGCGCATGATGAAGCACCTAACGTCATAGCTCGGTTAATCGAACGTCTGTTCTAAACCATATTCGCCGTGCACCAAGTAAATATGCCTTAAAAATCTGCAGGGAAGCGTTACCTGGAAACGTCGATTCGATGGAACCTGTCCAACTATCAAAATCATATGTGCCTGACACATAATAAATAAAAACACGAAATCTCCTCGAAAGGCGAAGAAAACAAAAAGAAATAATATACCGAAACACAATTAGATAAATGAATCATAATATACATTAGATGACCCTTATGATCTCTAATGTGTTTAAGGTAGGTATTGCAACGAATTGGCTTGAAATAATAAGCAAACTGGATGTTACATTTGTGTCGAACAAATTCTTAAGTTTTTATTAACATTCAGATCAAAGAAAAGCTTGCGAGCATTTTCCTGAGTGATTAAAATTGAGCTCAAATATTAAAATCTATGAAGACAATAGCTAGCAAATTGAACTGCACAACCAGAACCTTTGAAAGATGTTTCCGAAACCTAGTCGAATACCTACCGCTCAGAAAGGAATTAAAATCAGACCTGATGTTATCATATCATAATAAGCTAGTATATCATACTAAGTCATAAACATAAATATAGAAAGTATATTCAGTAAGTTCTAAGGTAAGTTACTTTATACACTGTACATATAGTCCAATCTAAGTTATGGTTGCAAATGAAAATAAATATAAACTAAGCAAAGCTGTGGCATTTGTGTATGCCAAAATTTGAACATGCTATAGTGTCACTTTTGACAATAATAAATATTATATCTAGATTTTCCTAAGAAAGAGTAAAATATATACTAGTTGAAATTTTTCATGTTATGTTTAAGCATTATTTACGTTACACTACCTACGTAGTCCTAGTTTGATAGCTATAGGTTTTGATAAAAAAAAATCCTCCCTGGACCTCACAAGATTAATACACTAAGGATGTTGATCTGAAAACGCTCAACTAAATACATACCCGCTAAAATCTAATTTATAATTATATAAAGGTATCATTAGTGATTTTTATGGCTGTTCCTTATGATTAAAATATTTTTGGTTAAAATTACCTATAAACATTGATAATTCTATATTTAAAACTTTGTCTAGGAACATAGTTCAAAGCCTCTTCAAACCCATTGATTAAAATGTCCCCAGTTACCTCCATAATAAACGACACCAAGTCCCCGACGTCCCCCCAAAGCACATGCAAGCTCTATTACTCTCTCAATGCGTCTCGCAGATTTTCTTCTTCTTCAACTTCATAACGATACACACATCATACATCTCGCATAAAATGATAGTAAGCCACAGCCTTTCAGTTTTAAATATGGAGCTTCTTTTTTATCTGAAAGATATTGCTGCTGGTTTATTCACAAATCAATTTAGAAGTGTCACGTCACAACTGAGAGTATTTCATATCCCAAGCGCTCTATGTTTTAGAGCATACTTTTGAAGGTACTAATAGATAAAGATCGATGATCCATTTCTCAATATTCCCATTAAAGCATCAATTATTAACTAAAAGCTATTATTGTTAAGTTTAAAGTAAATAAGTGATAGGAGAGTTCTAAGTTGTATGCAAAGAAATAAAATTATACTGAATATTGCTAAAAGCGCCCGAGTTGCTATTCTCATATTAGTCCAATCATTCAAGATACAAATCTTATAAAATATGAAGGATTGATTGAAGGTTGCAAAATAAATATAGCGAAAAAGGTGATACAAATAGTACATTATAAATACGCGTAATACTCTGAAAGGGTGTACGTAGTAATAAATTTACTGTGAACTCAAACTATGAGTAAGTAACTGTAACTTTATAATGACGCTGTACACTATGAAATACTCCATAATACATTATTGAATTGAGTTGTGCACCATATAATACTCTACCTCTATAATGTCTCATTTGTATTGTGAAATATAATAATATATTGATTTTCTACGCTATATTTATAATCTCCCATAATATCAGATTGAACTGTGGTATTTATATATGTAAACTATAACTGATTCCATGTTCCATATTTGTACTGTTGTTGGGTCATTGCAAACTCCACTATTCTTGCACATATGTATTGTTGTATAACTTCCAAATCTTAAATTTTAATATTTTACATAATGTGCATAAGCTACGTATGGCATAAAAGATCATGTATTTAATATGTTAATATATCAGGCTTATTATAAAAAAGACGTGATGCATTTTTTTTCCGAATATTTTTCAGAATTACCCCTTAGGCATGGGGGGAGTGTCTAGCTATCCTGTCGAGCTCACGATTACGGGCCAGTAGTCATTATAATCGTAGACTAACTACTACCTTGAGACTAAAACGCAGTTTTATCCATCAGGAGATGACAAATCTCCTGATGATGCTAACATGGTTAGCGAAACGCGCGTCGAGTGCAATAATTCTGTTTCGGTATTGTGGATAACACTCCGTTTTATTGCATGATGCCGAAGGTTCCAAACCCCAACATAGTACTATCTTGGGACGTTGCTGCCGCTAATGCTGGCTCCTCTCTAAGATTTCACCATAATGAAAATTATTTGTTTCTTTGATCGACTTGAACAGCATATTTCACTCTTTCCTTGAGTCCATGTCCTTTCATTGCTATACATATTTACAGAAACCTACAATTTAGTATTAGCTTTCCCCTCAGAGCTGTACTGCCATGTCCATTCTCGATAGTTATTTACATATTTGCAGATAAATTTTTCATAATCTACTGAGACTAATTCCAAGATGCATACTTTCTCATGCACTTTCAATCTAATATTATATTTCAGTCATTATTGGACCTTAGTTCAGCTAGACCCCCAGAAAGATTTCAATAGGTTTAAAGAATCTTTCGGTCTTTTTCAACACATAGATCGTAGTCCAAAAGGCTACTAAAATCTTCACACTGATGAGCCCCTATGCCCATGTAGAACTTTTCAACTATTATTGATTAAAGATGGTATCCAATCCAAGTCCTTGTAAAGATCAGAATTACAAATGAACCAATTCTCTGTTGCAATTAGTTTCTTAATATGAGCTTCCGCAGCAAAACCGCATATGGGAGAGACATATGCAATTTATGGTCTAATGACGGCCTTTAAAATGTTAACTTTAGTTTTGATGCGTATTGAACTGTTGCGATTTATTACTGGGTACATCTGTACCGTAGAGGCTTTGACCCTCTGTCTGATTTCATTGACATGCTTTTTCCATAGCATACTGCAGTCGACAATCAGTCCTAAATACTTTATATTTTGCTACCCTTGGATGGCACTGGACCTCCTGATAGTCCTGATTGTTGATTTTTAACCTTTGCCCATCCGGAAGAACCTTTTTTGAAATATTATAGCCTGTGTCTTTAAAGGATTTAATTTGATTCTATTTTTATTGGCCGAAGTTCTAAAATAATCTAATGACCTTTGCAGATCTCTACTTATCAAGTCACCACTTTTGCTCCTAAAGAGGAACGCAGCCGTATTGTCCACATATAGCCCACGCAAAAATTGGTGGTGATCCTCGAAAATCACTGGTGTAGATATTATATAATATTGGTCCCAGAACAGAGCCTTGCGGCACCCCAGCCTCCACCATTTTGGTACTTGAGAGATTTAACTCAACCCTTACACATGAAGTTTTGTCAAATAGATGATTTGCGATAAATTGGCACCAACGGTGGAAGGGGAATTAATCCCTGGTGCCAGAGCTTATCAATCGCTTTCTCCACATCAAAGAAAACTCCTACTGCCATTTGCAGATTAAAAGCCTCAGTATTACTCCAAAATCCGAAGAAGCTGATGTTCAGCCGCGTGCCCAGGTCTGAATCCAAATTGATATGGGGCAATAATCTTTATATCGTCCAATACATTGAATATCCTCGTCTTGAAAGTCAATTAATTTTGCTATTACAGGGAATAGACTTATGGGCCTATAAATGTATGGGAAGGTAGAGTTCTTTCCCAGTTTATTAATCAAGAAAATACTAGCAACTTTCCATATTTTTAGAACGTAGCAAAAACGCATTATTAAATTTGCTAATTGGGCGATAAAGGCGTATTCTGGGAGTTCCATGAGCATTTTGTTGTTGATCTTATCAATACCTGGAGCTTTACTGACTTTAAGATGTTTGGCTATGTTCTTAATCCCTAGTGGAGTAATATTGTAACAATTTAAGTTCCTGATGTTTTTTGGAAATATTCTAAGATT
>MU183413.1:20526-32007 GCA_016904865.1 Pissodes strobi | reverse complement strand
CAAACTTGGTAAATGGTCGATTTTCAACTGTCAATATTTCAAAAACAGTTGGAGATAGGTATAGGACATTATTCATGAAATATGTCTAGAATTCTCCGCCAAATCAAAATATGCAATAATATACAGGGAGTTCCATTTAATAAAATAATATTTTTTCTGTCACTCTAATTTGGAACACCCTGTATATCTACATTTTATGTCAGAATATGCGCGATCGAAAAACAAAATCCACAAGTTCGAGCGATTTTAAAAAAAAATTGTGGTTTACGAGATAATGAATTTGTTCCATATTTTAGCCCATCACTGTATATGACCGAAGACAGTTTGTTGCTGTATTTTTAAATTGTTAGAGAACCTTATCGAAATATATTGACGGTCCTTCAATTTTACAAAACTAGCTACCACTTTTGATTCAACACAGGTCGACCACCCGAATTCAGAAATAATGATTCTGGGAGACATAGATGTCCATAACACCAACTGGCTCAAACGTCACAACAAAATCGACAACGAATGTAAAGAAGCTGAAGCATTTGCCAACAGCTGCGGGCTTACTCAACTTGTACGCGAACCAAGTCGGACCTCAGAGAGAGTTGAATTTATCGTCCTTCTGGATCTTTTTCTAACCACAAATCCTGACCAGTACACAATTACAGTTAATCCGGCATTACATACTTCCGACCATAAACCTATTACAACGGTTTATGAACTGTCACTACCACAGAAGGAATCACCATTGCCACGAAAAATCTGGCATTGCACCTTACTGTGCAAATTAGGTGGATCTAAGAGAGTTTTACCTGGATTTTCCTTGGTTCGACGTCTGCTTTGGCCCTGACAACTCGTCAGTCTGTTGCGAAGAGATTACGCATGTAATCACATCTGGAATGAAAGCATACATCCTAAATTCCATCAAGTTACCATCAAAATTAAAGTCCTGGTTCGAAAGAAGATGCGAAAGAGCAGTAGGTAGGCAACAACAAGCCTACAATTACTGGCAGCAAAATCAGACCGCTGAAAGTCGCATTTTTTTTTACTGGAGCGAGACACGAATGCAAACATGTAATTGAAGAAACTAAGAACAAACGCAATCAGTGAACCAATGCAATGCCCCTATGGCTCCAGGAATTTCTGGTCGATAGGAAAGACAGTAAGTAATAACTTTACAAAAACTTCTCTTCCACCTCTGACGGACGCACAGGGCGTCACGGCAACTACAACTAAGAAAAAAAGCAAACAGGCTAGCCGAAATGTTTTCATCGCACTATACCTTAAACGTTCCCCATGGCAAGGCTCTCCCCCCACCATATCTCACAAAGGTTAAGTTTCACCACCGTGACATTCGCAAAATACTCAAAGAGGCATCGGGGCCGGATGGAATACGTGTGTCCAGACTTTTTATCTATCTCACTGTAATGGGATTTACCCATCTTCTTGGAAATTCGCTCATGTGAAACCTGTACCAAAAAAGACAAAAATACCACGCCCTCAAACTATCGACCAATTACCTTGCTTTCAATAATCTCCAAAGTCATGAAACGTATAGTCAATCACCGTACCTCGAGACTAACAGAATAATTAGCAATAACACATACGGCATCCACAAACAAAGATCATCAGGAGAGATATTGGTCTATGTCACTCATATATGTAGTAGGGCAATTGAGAACTACGGAGAATTTTAAGCGTATGTGTTGGATATTTCGAAGGCATTTGACAGAGTTTGGCAGTTGCTCAATAAACTGCCGTCCTTAGGACTGTCAGCATCTATCTGCAGCTGGCTTGCCAGCTTCCATAAGAAACGATCTCGGCACGTTGCAATTGATGGTCAAATTTTGGACACATTCACCATTAATGCGGAAGTGCCCCGGGGCGCTACACTTTCATCAACTCTAATCCTCACCTATATTAATGAGCTGTTGACCGAAAACAATAATCCGGTTTACAGCTTTGCAGATGACACTACCCTTGTCTCCCAATTTAGGTCAAAATGGCGCTTGGTTCTGAGACATGACCCCAGACCGGAGCAGCTTACAACAACTAATCAACATCTGGAGAAGGTTTATATCTGGGATGACAAGAATTTGGTCCAGTTCAATGCAGAAAAACCCAAGCATCCACGTTTACCAAGAAGGCCGATGCGGCGGCGGGCTCTAATATTATGGCAGGATCGACCATTCCTTCAGCCTTGTCTATCAGATACTGGGTGTAGCACATCCTAAATCCGCTGGATTTCATTTAGAAGAATGCTGTGTCTCGTCGGCGACCTGGAGTTGAACCGGGATCT
This sequence comes from Pissodes strobi, assembly GCA_016904865.1. Lineage (NCBI taxonomy): Eukaryota > Metazoa > Arthropoda > Insecta > Coleoptera > Curculionidae > Pissodes > Pissodes strobi. Next base: position 29,720 of record MU183413.1, on the reverse strand, counting down.
AGATAGTCTGGAGCACCGCAGACATGTGGCTGAGATATTCCTGTTTTACAGATGTTTTCACGGCAGGTGTTCCCAGGATTTGGCCTGCATCATCCCGTCCGGCAGCGCCTGGTAGACAGTCGCAACACACAGCAAGAACGCACCCCTTCGTTGTACAATAAGAAATACCTAGAACGTCGCTTTACAAGGACTGGCGCATTGCATTACTGTGGAACCCACTCTCAGGATATCTGTTTCCCCGTTTCTACAACATATAAATATTCAAGAACCGTGTCAATCAACATCTTCGAGAAGAGACCGCTCCTCGAGTGCCATAGCAACTCCCTTTAGTGTGTGTGCCACTGTCTTAGATCAAAATAAGTAATTTTTTTGTAAGGAACTCCAATTTCGTTTCCTAAACTATGCTTGCCAACAATATTACCCTGACTTGCGACTTTTACTTAAATAGCATTGTTTTTTTTCAATTTTTATATAACACGTGTGTCTTATGGGTGTGGTAAATCTTAAATTCAATCTATTTGATACCAATTCCCTAGGACAGCTGGACTTTGTTGAGTGAATACCTAGACGATCTGTCCTGGCTTTCCGTGGCTTACGTGATTTCGAGGCCATTTATTAATAATTCAACAGTTTTATCATTTAGTATATTTCAGTTTCCTTAGCTTCCTAGAACTGAGTTGATTAGAGCATTTAAAGTGTAGAAGATAATAAAAAATAATTAAGAAAACAAACTCTCCATATATTATTTTGGATCAGTGAATCTCACCTTATCTTATAATTATTGTTAGATACTTCATGGTAAAATATAATTGCGGACACTTACCATCACCAAATGCCTTCTTATTTCGATTCTAAACTGATTTTCTATAATACCACTTAATTTCTCCACGTGGCTATGACATTACGGGAATCAAATTGTCATCTGAACTTGACGTATTGTCTATCACACAAGGCATATTTTAGTGATGCTATTGTTTAACCAACGAGAGGTGTGCGCTCCAAACTGTTATATTATCAATCTATGATTTATAAATATTTGTTATTGGGACCACTTGCTATAGATTAAATTAATAATATATGGCTGCTGGTGAGGCAGGGCAACGTAGTTAAATAGGGAAATATAATAAAACATTTATAAGTTTGGATCTCAAAATGTATTTAGTCGTTACATAGGTAGAAGTTCGTAGGAGACTGGCTAGCTTAAAATTGGAAAGAGAACTTCCGTTGTGGCTTGCGTGTAATCTGATTTCCTTCCTTCATCTCCTTTAATGGAAACTGAACAAGTTTTGCTCTTCAAAAGTTAGTCATTGCGATTGATACTGAAATACCTTTAATAAAGGCTTTCCACCAAACCCATTTTCAGTCTGATGGAGGTAATTTTTTTTACCTTTAGTGTATTATTTGCTTGGTGCCTGAAATAAATGAGATTTTCACTGTTTTTGTCAGGTGAATATTTAAATGTCGCTACTTTGTGTTCCCATGTGAATGGCTCCTCTTTTTCTATAATTTTCACTGCAGAGGTTCTTCCTCGTCCATTCTTTGAGGCGACATTGCTGGTATTTTATTTTTTCCTTGCCTGCAAATGTTCGTTGCCTTGAGTGAGAGTTGAGACCTTGAATATCTTTCCTAATCTTCTTCCGTGAAGAGTCCTTTTTCAACTGAGGAAGTTCCTTGTATTTCTATGTGCAGACTCCTTCATGTTCATTGGTTGTGTATGTTTTCTTCCGTGGAGAGATGCCCACAAAATCCTATATATCAGATCAGTAGAACAAACCGTGAGAGATATTGTTTTTCATCTGCCTGAACCTTCATTCTTTTTTTTCCTTTGCAAATATAATTTCACCTTTTGTATACGATATTTCTTTGTACCTCGTTTGATTATTGTTCATATCCTAATATTTGATTATTTTGTTTAACTTAAGAACATTTTAAAGATATATTTTGGTATTATCATAAATGACTGGCTTAATAACGCTTTAACTCGAACTATTTTTAATTTTACGGTTGTTGTAGCATATTCTAGAATTATAATATTGCTTCCTGCGTCCGGTTATAATGAACACGGAGGTGTGAATAAAACATGATCGTGTTTTGGGTAGTTTGGGAAATAATAACTTTCAGTTGGTTTTCATTTACTTTACTTTACGTTGTCTGTTAATTGGTATATTTATTTATGATTTATTTTCACTTACGTTACTTGTATTATTGCAGGCAATTATTAATAACCATACTTAACAGCGATTTATTATGCATATGGCTATTAGTTAAAGTAAAGTGACCAGACGTCCTGCATTGAGCAGGACAGTCAAGCATTCATAGACTCTCTCCAGAGAAAGCAAGCGTCCTGCAAAATGTCTTGCAATTTTCTTTTGTGGTATGCGGCATGCGCAAAATTACTAGAAAATTAGCTCATTTTTTATACTCTACTCTATTATTGGAAAAAATAAAAATCTAAATATAAGTGTGTTGCCAACTTGGTAGAAATTCTACTAGATCTAGTAGAATTGAAAGTGTCCTAGTGGACTAAATATGGGTCTAGTGGCTAGTGGATTTTTTGTAGAAAATGCTGTATAATCACCTAACGTTTTAAAAATTTCATAATATGTCTGCGGAAAAATAATGATATTTAACCCTTAAATGCATCTAGTTGCCATTTGGCTACATACCGATATTTAACTAACTCAAACACACATGAACGCAAATCTACGCTCGCTGCATAGTGTAGCCAATTGAATACATACCATTGGATGTTATAATTCCGACAGTTCCGACGAGATGGCGTTATAAATCGTTCATGCATCGTTATTGTCAGTTGATACATGGTGATCAGACATTACTTTTGTTTATCAGTCTGTGAATTCAGTAGTGTTTCTCCAGTGACTATTTGAATATTATAAAATTGTGTTTCCTAGCCTAATATTTTATATTGCGGTTTATACTACTATTTTTTCTGTAAACGGCAGTTTTCTTTTGATGCCAATCGGCAACACCATGCGTTTAGTAGTATATTTGTAATTTTTTTTTGAAGTAATCTATTGCTTTTGAGATTCAAGTAAATTTCGGTTTTTGGCAGTTATGTGGACGGATGTTCAGTTATTAGTATCAATTATGAATACAGTGTATTTTTATCCGATAACGCATAAAAATGCTGTTCTAAATGCTGTTTTTGTTATTTCAGAATGAACAGTCGAGATAAACCTCTGTCAAAAAAAGAGTTGATAGAGTTCTGGAAAAATTTCACGGGTTTAGGTAGTGATGATGGTGCAGAGTGTGATGCGGACAGTTTGGAAGTTCCTATAGAGGATCCTGTCATATTTTATGAAGATGATGTTGAAGGTAATGTGAGCGAGGGCGAGCTGTCTGAAAGAGAAGAAGATGCACCTTCACCAAGACCTACACTTAGCGATGATGAAGACCACTTACCCCTATCTGTGCTAAGAGATCACGTAAAAAAAGGAAGAGCGGCTACAAATAAGGATATTTTGTGGAAAAAGAAATACCTACAGCTAAATGAAGACCAATTACGCTTCACCGGGGATACAAAACTTGACGCAAATATTTGTAATATGGAAACCCCTTACGAGTTCTTCAGCTACTTTTTATCAAATGACCTAATACAACAAATAGTACATGAAACTAACTTATATTCTGTACAAAAAAATCCCGAAAAACCTCCCGTTCTTACCGAAATCGACATAAAACAATATATAGGCATAATAATATACATTTCGTTGGTCCATATGCCCAATACTAGGTCCTACTGGAGTGGAGAACTTAGATTTTCGCCAATTGCTGATGTCATGCCTGTAAACAACTTTGAGAAACTTCGACGATATATCCATTTCAATGATAATCAAACTTTTATACCTCGCGATCAACCCGAACATGATAGACTCCATAAAATAAGACCTCTTGTTACACATTTGAACAAAAAATTTCAATCAGTTGCTTTGGAACAGCACATAAGTATAGACGAGCAAATGTGTTCCACAAAAGTGAGGCATTATATGAAGCATTATATGCCAATGAAACCCCATAAGTGGGGTTTCAAGTTTTTTGTTTTGGCGGGTGTTTCCGGATTTGCTTACAAGTTTGAGATTTATACAGGTCAAGAGAAATTTGAGCAGATGGTCGATGGTGAGCCCGACCTTGGAATAACTTCAAGTATTGTTTTACGATTAGTAAGGGTAATACCACGATATAAGAATTATAGATTATACCATGATAATTACTACACAGCTTTGAAGCTTATGGTACACCTTGCCAAAGAAGGTATTTACTCTTTAGGTACAATACGCAGGAATAGACTTCCTAACTGTAAATTGCCTACAGAAGCTTCACTAAAAATGGCTACTCGCAGCACCAGCCATGAATATGTTGCAACAGTTGATGGGGTGGACATATCATCAATCATTTGGAAAGACAATAAATATGTCACCCTTATTTCATCATTTGTTGACAAAAATCCGATAACAAAGGTCAAGAGATTTGACCGCAAAGAGAAGAAAAACATTGAAGTTGACTGCCCCAACATAATTACTGAATACAACAGACACATGGGGGGAGTGGATTTATTAGATAGTTTGATGGGGAGATACAAAATTCATTTGAAAAGCAGAAAATGGTACATAAGGCTTTTTTACCACCTTATTGATATGTTCCTAGTAAATAGTTGGCTCCTTTATAAACGAGTAAAAAATGATAATGGAAAAGCTGGTAAGGTCCTGAACCAAGCTGAGTTCCGTGCTCAAGTCGCTTACCACTTATGCAATCTAAGGTCGTCTCAAAGTAAGCGTGGCAGACCAAGCGGCAGCTTGGAAACTGAAATAGCTGAAAAAAGGAGGAAAGGTCCAACCAAACACATTCCGCCGAAAGAAGTGCGAACGGACGAAACTAGTCATTGGCCTGTCCACCAAGATGCTAAAATGAGGTGCAAATACCCCAACTGCAAAGGTTTCACTCGTATCAAGTGTGAAAAATGTGGACTTGAATTATGTTTGAACAAAAACAATAACTGTTTTAAAAATTTTCATAATTAATTCTTTTGTTATAAATGCATACTGTAGCCATTTGGTAACAATGTTTTTTTTTTAATAAAGCATTAAAAAATTAAGTTGGGATTTTTTTCACTATTTTTCCTGTATTAGTTTATGCTTTTTCTAATGTATTTTTATTATTTTACAAAAAAATAAAAAATCATGCATTTAAGGGTTAAATTTGAGCGCGAAAATTGTAGGATATTTTAATATTAATATCTGACCGCATTTTTCGTTTATACCGCGATTGGCTTTCGGCGACACGATGGGCACCTCGGTCCGCGGGCGATACTATTGCGAGTTTTAGAGGGGAGTTTAGTAGTAAACGACAAAGGTACATGAGGTGCACTGTTTCTAGAGGTTAGAGTTCAGTAAAGTAATAGGGGATTCACCAATTGTTGGCCAAATTTATTAAAGGTTATGTTTGCAAAAAGTTTTTTTATTTATTTTGGGCATGCCTTGGGTTAATTTTGTTTGGTTGCGCCCTGGAACGAGCGGAGGGCATTACATGAAATACAAATGTAAACATAAACAAACATTGTGATGCGCGCGCAAGCACAGGACTCGTCAGGATGATTAAAAATAAAATATCTGCGTTCAAGTAATAAAATTCGAGTGGGTTTTTAGTAGAAAAAAGAATCTCTCAAGTGCATTTTTAAAAATTGTGTTTGACCCCATTACTAATTTTGCCCATTTCTAGATAGTGCGACAAAACCCAATCCAGTCCAAAGTTCGCCTATCAGTAACCATGTTATTATTTTTTTGAGAAAATGGCGAAGGTGCTGTAACAAAAAAAATGTTGCCACTTATTTTCACAATTATGTAACGTCCTGCACTGAGATGTTAGAAGTATCGTCACTTTAAGTTAAAGTGTTTTTTAAAATAATCACGGTTAATTGATATATTTATTTACTGCCTTTAATTTATTTTACTTATACTACTCCAGGTAACTAACATCTGTTGCGTAACATCGTGTGTACCACGTCTAATTGTCATTGCTTTTCTATTATTAAATAAATGAAGAGTGAAGGCTGTGTGCATATACGAAATATACTAAATAAAACAAATTTTGTATTCCATGCATAAAATTTTATCCACATTAGCGCAACAGAGCGCTTTCAGCCTAGGCCATCATCAGTGTTACTTGTCAGTGGATCAAAAAGACATATCCATGAAAAGGAACAAACAACTTCAAACGACATCGGTCACATCAAAATATAAAATTACAGGTCACATTTTTGAAAAGGGTTACTAAACAAACCTAGACCGAGGTGAGAACCACGTTTCGTGGAAATAACTCTTTAATATAATCTTATAAAACATTGATAACCCCAAAAATGGGAACTTCTATGAGGACTAATCACTTTAATACTTTACAATTAAATTTGTCCCCCATAATGTGACTACACAGACATTCTGGAGAATGTAACGAAAGCAAACAAAGTAAGAGTTGCAACATTTCTATACATTGTCATTAGTAGGGTATATTTAAAAGATATTTCTAGTCTAACCAAAGTTTTAAAGACTATGTTATAGGTAGAAGTTTGAATAAAGAGGTCAAATCAGTGAGTAATACAATGGAAAAAGATCTAATTCACAGATTATATTAGATATAACATTTTAGATTTAATAAGAGTTATTAAAACAACCTTGCAAATAGATGATTAGATAAATTAATGGTATCTAGCCATAAAGACTAATTTCTTTGGGAATATTAAATTCATGAATATGTTGTTTAAATACTGTTTAATATTAAACTCAATTCAAGGTATTGGCTACTAAAGAACGATCTATAGGTATGTGGAACCTTTATTCCATGTGCCTTTTTGCAGTTCAGTAGGTAAAAATCTTTCGACGAAGAAAATTAGGTTCCTTGCAACTAATTCACCCAAAATATATATAGGTAACTTAAGATAAGGTGTTTTTAGCTCAAAATCCCACGAAGATGATCTATAAAATTCAGTGGTATGGCCGTGGCCGATCCATCTCGACCTAGTATTGCTTCTAAAAGACGTCAAAAGCATACTAAATCTAGTCATAATCAAGAAGCACTGTGTTGCGTGAAATCTTGCACATTAAAATACGTATTTCGAGACCAAATAAGAAAAGAACAATACATGATTCTACCCCAACTGGCCAACGATTATACGAGCCATAATCAAGTATAATTAAAGAAATTAATAAAATGTAACAATAAATCTAGCACAACTAGTTAACCAATTAGTAGCGACGTTATTTTGGATAACCGCGACAATCCTCCATCAGAATAACTGATAGATGACGCAGTATTATCGAAAATTCGATTATTTTAAAACATCATTTTACAGTAGCTACTAATTAATTTAAAAACAAGTTATTTCAATAGGAAAGGAAAATAAAATATCTAGATTTGGTGAATTAAATTATGTTTATCCATTTATTAATTTTAAGGCGACTTCTTTTTCTTTTGAACGCGCATACATTTTCTGTTTGCTAGTCACATTGTTTCTTCTATACATTATTATATCAATTTAATATTGTTCTGCTTCTTTTCATAGTTTTTCATTGGGTGATTCTAGTTATAATATGTTACGTTTTCATAATTATTAATATAGGAAGTAATAATAATTAAAGTTATAATTAAATTTCTTATTACCTAGTCGCTATGACTGTAATTTTTCATTAGTGTATTGACTCCTACTTTGTGTACTCTCGAAAAACTTCTTCTCATCAAATTCTGGTTGATCACAGTTTGATTTCCCTGGGGAAAAACTTAAGAATATCGCAGGACTTCTTTCAACTCTGTATTGGAATAATAAAGAAGACAGATAGAAATTCCTGAGAAACAAGTTTGATCGATTCGCCCAGATGTCCTTTTATTCTATTTTTAACCCAGATTGTCAACAAACAGGAATTTCAGAAGGAAAAATATACGTGATATCGTCGGACGTTTAACAAAATGTGCAATTTCAATAGACGGACTGTTTTCTATAAAGTTAAAATTTATCCCCTGAGAATCAGTAAGATTTATTTTTATTCTGAGCTGAATAACTCAAGAAACATATTTTGATGCAACTGAGATTATTACAATAATATTGTCACGATTAGGTAACCGTGACGACATGCCTTGGTTGGCGCGCAGGTTATATAGCTCAGATTATGGATCGATCTACATCAGGTGAGAAGAGATAATAGAGGAGGCACTTCGGTAAAATAATATCAACGTCTATTTGCCAAAGAATTAATAAGTGTACACTATACCCGATTAGTAAAACACATATGTGCTTACGGTATGAATTGTTTATAGGTCTCAGTCCTTGTATTATAATAAAGTTCTTTAAGAGCGGTGTTGTCTTTTAATTTATGGGTAGATTTGGTTATTTCATGAGATAATTATTTAATGTTCTTAGTTTAGCTTACATTCACTCAGCACTTTAAGGCGCTATAACTGTGCAACCTCACAAATCACTTGACTTAGAATTTTGACTGATCTATCGTAGATTCGACTTTAGTACATTTTAGGCGGGTATCCCCCAAGAAGTACGTTGGTCTGAAGATTAGGAAATGCTTAGAGCAGCTACCACGTCCCTGTGCACTGCAGTAGGTGAGCGGAATAGGTACGACACAAAAGCCTGTCGGACCGAGGGTTTGCTTAACTATTTATATCATAAAATCTTCTGACCATTGCCACTTTAAGGGTCATAATTTCCTGCGCTGTTCGCTTCCGCTGTTTATAAATTAACTTGAATGTTTACATAATATTTTTCAGGTACAAATCAAACTTAGAACAGGGTGATAATTAATTAGTAATTTAAATGTTTCTAGTAGTTTACAATGTAAGGGGTTTTCCATTACGAATGTTATAATTCTGCAACGGTATGGTAACTATAATAAAAATATTATACCTGTCACTAGTTTTAATTTATGTTTAGTATACTTTCATATTTTATTATGGCTAGATGCACGCTTCAAGAACATTTGGTTATTATCCAAAAATTTTATGAAAATAGACGTTCTATTGTGAATACGTAACGTGAAGTTCGCGAAGACTATGGTTCAAATAATCCCCCTTCTTTGCTTGCTATTCGTCACATCGTTAAAAAATTTTAAAGGAATTTTACTCTTCGTGATCCAAATAAGAACAATATATCAAAATGCAAGAACTGTAGAGAACATTGA
>MU183413.1:0-10526 GCA_016904865.1 Pissodes strobi | reverse complement strand
TCACACTATCAGTAAAATACGTTATTAGACAATAAGGTCGATATTTTGATAAAATACACAGGGCAACACATTTGCCAATTTAGCTCATGACAAAATCGGGCGGTAATTAGACCTGATATTCGAAAATATCAACGATAACTTCAGATTCCAAAATCCTGTCTGAACGCTTCGAGCGTCCTGACGAGAAAGGCAAGGAACCCGTCTTTTCCAAAAAAGAATATCTACGACATCCGACAAGAAGGCACTCCAATCGGAGTTATCAGTTAAAGCAACTTGACACCGCATTCATGGATACTGTTGGGTTGCACTCAGAAGTAAGGCAACGAGAGAATCGAAAACACAAATCGACCAGCAAAAGAGAAGGAATCGCACTACTATATTTTGTAGTATTTACAACGCTACAACACGTGTCTATAATAACCTTTTTACTGTCAGTGGCATAACGTTATCCTTTACAAACTAATTTCTTTAATACTTTACAATTAAATTTGGTAGAGTGACCCAATATATTCCAACTAATGAAGCCAAATACAGTAAGAAATGCTAAATTACTATAAATTGTCAAAATAATTAGTAGGCCACCTTTAAAATATATTTATAGTTTAACCAAAGCTTTAAAAACTATGTTATAGGTAGAAGTGTAAATAAAGTGGTTCAATCATTGAGTAATCTAATGGAAAAAATCATTTACAGACTGTTAAATTAGAGATAACATTTTAGGTTTAAGTAGAATTATTAAAATTAATGATATCTAGCCATATAGACTATTTTAAGCTGCTTTTACTTCAATTCGAGGTGTTAGGTTGCTCTCAAGTCCAGTAGGTAAAAATACTTCGATGAAGAAAATTAGGTTTCTTGTAACTAATTCATGAAAAATACATACAGGTTCCTAAAGATAAGGTATACAAAGAGCCATTTATGTGGTTTTCCATGAAGATGGTCTGTAAAATTACAGATACGGTGCTATCAACCACTCCTACCAAATGACCGTAAGAAAGTAACATGGCGACGACCAACCAACTCGACCTAGTCCGAGAATAACAACCGCAGAGGAGCGACAAAAGCCGTCGGCACCTTTGAAGTTGGAGAGCCAAGTTTAATTTGTCATATGTGACAGATGACCGGTTTAATACACTGAGAGAAAAGTAATGAAGGGAAAATAAATTCTATACTCCGATAAAATATGTAATTAATTACATATTTTATCGGTGTATAGAATTTATTATTTATTATTTACTTTTTTAGAAACGTATTATGAATAGTTGTTATCTTTTAGGATTTAACGGTTTAACTCATAGATTACTGACTTGTCGCATTCTAACTATTTTAAAGTGAATACTTCTTTGGTTTCATTAGAGTAATTTTTCAAGGTCGCATCACGACATGGTTTATGTTTTCGTCTCGCGTTACGAAACTTTTGTATCGTTGGTTGGGCGACTAACCCAAACTAACCAAATCTATTAAAATTGTTTATAGCGTATCGGAACCGGCTCAAGTAAGTAAAATAAGTTGAGACTAAGTAAAACTAACCCAAAGTTGACGACTAACCCAAACTAACCAAATCTATTAAAATTGATTATAACCCATCGGAACCGTTTCAAATGACTAAAATAAGTTGAGAATAAGTGAAACTAACCGAAAGTTGAATCGACGACTACCCCAAACTAACCAAATCTGTTAAAATTGAATATAACGTATCGGAAACTCTTCAAATGACTAAAATAAATTGGGAATAAGTGAAACTAACCAAATGTTGATTGGGCGAATAACCCAAACTAACCAAGCCTATTAAAATTGATTATACCGTCCGGAACCGGTCGAAATGACTAAAGTCAGTCGAGACTAAGTGAAACTAACCGAAAGTTGGTTCGACGACTAACCAAAACTAACTTAATCTATTAAAATTGATTATAACGTATCGGAACCCGCTTAAATTAGTAGAATAAGTTAAGAGTAAGTGAAACTAACCAAAAGTTGATTAGACGGCTAACCAAATCTATTAAAATTGATTATAACGTATCGGAATCTGCTCAAATAAGTAAAATAAGTTGAGACTCAATAAAGAAGTTTCCGCTTCTATCACGTGTACTGTGGTACTCACGACTTTTTTTTAAGTAAAACTTCTTTAGCAACGGTAGTCAGATAAAATGTAACGCTTATCAAAGTGAAACGGAAAGCATCTTCTAGTATAGCTAGAAGGCTAAAATTTTGAGAACATGTAGCAGGGATAAAATGAGGATCGAAAATTTGACTCTGTACCCCCTCGTTCGGCCAGGAGAGGGATTAGAAGAAAAAACTAAAATTAATTTTGGGAAGACGGGAAGAACTACGGGGTCGAAATTTGTTAGGTAGGTGCGCCTCATGGAGGGCTACCTTTGAACATATGGGGGGACCGGGGTTTTAATTCAAGGAGGGATTTCAGGGAAATAACCGTTGTTTGCCGATATATCTGCAATGGAGCCTCGGATCGAAAAACTGACAAGCGATGACCCCATGGGGGGGAGGGGGGAAATTATACCCCCACGTCCCCGTATACACAAATATTTTCCAAAAAATAGTAAAAAATTGATAAAAAAAACTTAAAAAGTTGTTCGGAAATTTAATTAAAGTATTATAAAACGAAATAAGAAAAAAAATTATAAAAAGAAGTTAGAGAAACGCGGTTTTCGGTGAAAAAAAGGCGAATGACTTTAGCTGCGAGGTCGGGGATGGCAAAAATGGGGAGAAAAAAATTGCTGTTTGAAAAAAAAAATTAAAAATTTGAATAAACGCGAAAACATTGAAAAAAGCTTAAAAGAATGCTCAAAAAGTAAAATTATTATAAAATTATTATAAAACCAAATAATAAAAAAAATTGAAAAAATTGTTCGGAAAGTGAAAAAAAGTATTATGAAACGGAATAATAAAAAAAAGTTAGAAAAACGTGGTTTTTGATGAAAAATTCCAAAAAAAATTTAAAAAAAAATTGTCGAAGCCAGGGGCAAAAGTTGAGAAAGAAAAAGCTTAAAAAAATTAAAACTAAATTCCTAATATCTCTCAGAAGTTTCACTTCAGTTGTGTGCTTATAAGGGTGACGCACATAATTTTTTTTAAATCTTGTTTTGCTTCAGTTATTTGAAATGTCGCAATATGAAATAATTATAAACGCCAAAAGATATACAGGCAGCCCCAAAACCAGGATTTACCGTTTATGATGTCCAAAAACTATTTCATACACCATAATATGGTATGAAGTTGGAGACTATCCGGAAAACACATACATAGTGACTTGTACGGATATTTTTGAAGTTACTGTATTTTATGCTAAATTATGTTAACTTAATGATTTAATTGTTTTGAAATTAATATTTGATGAAGTGGTTGTTTTTTTGATCAAAATGATAAATGAATCACTTTTTCTAATACTTATACTGAAACTACCCATACCCAGGCCATGTGTTTATATGCGAAAATCCGAATATTGGCGTGATCGTTGTTTATTTACTTTAATTATCGAGATCCTTTTAATGTGTTCAGCCCAGGATCTTTTAGAGTTTGGATTAGTTAGCTGTTTCTGTAAATCTAATAACATCAATAAAATACCAATTTTCCAAAGAGCACATTTTATTTTAATAATAATTAGGAAATTTATATATTGAACATTCCAGCGCACTATCAATTTAACATATTTATAAACAATCAAATGGACATTTTGCTAAGAACGTTATGCGATAACAGCATACCGATTAATCGTTACAAACTTACCAATTTATGTAGAATATTAACAGTTTTTAAACAATCAAATTTACATATTGCTAGGAATGCTAATCGATAGTAGAATACGATTAGTCGTTTTTTTGCCGAAAACCGCGTTTCTCTAACTTTTTTTTTAATATTATATTTTCTTCTTATTTCGTTTTATAATACTTGTATTAACTTTCAGAATATTTTTTACATTTTGTTATTCATTTTTTTCCTTTTTTTAAAAATTTTGTGTATACTGGGAGGTGGGGTTATAATTCCCAACCCCACTGATGGTTCGAGGCTCCGTTGCAGAGATATTGGCAAAAAACCTTTTTTCTTCTCCCCAAAATTCCCTTTAAATTAGAGCCCCGGTCCCCCCCATATGTTCAAAGGTAGCCCACCGTGAGGCACACCTACCATAAAAATTTCGACCCCGTAACCCTTCTCGTTCTTCCGAAGTTAATTATTTTAGTTTCTTCTTCTCGCTCCTCTCCTGGCCGAATGGAGGGGGGGGAGGGCGGGCACAGTGTCCAATTTACGTTCAGGTTCCTCATTTTACCCTGAAAATTTCAGCCGTCTAGCTATACTGGAACATGCTTAATTAAAACGGCGTTTCACTTTGATAAGCGTTTCAATTTTTCCGACTTTACCCTCGATAAAGAAGTCACTTCAATAATAATTAACACACAAACAAACCAAAGGAAACTGGCGATGGCGTTCACGCAAAAATTTTGTCGTCGACGACTGTACTAAACAAATCTCGGACTAAACTAAACTGACAAGCACGTGGAGATGACAGTTGGCCGGTTTACATCCCACTCCAAATTTTTGGGCGAGATTTATGTTGTCGCTTCTCTGCGGTTGTTATTCTCGGACCTAGTGTTACTTCAACATAAATCTTCAAAAGCATACTAAACTCACTAATACTAAACTAGCAGTATGTGGCGCGAAATTTTGCACATTTAAATACGTATTTTGAGACCAAATAAGAAAAGAAACAATAGATGATCCTACCCCAACCGGTTAACGTCTATACGAACCATAATCAAGAATAATATTAGAAATTAATAAACTATAACAATATTCCTAGTACAAAAAGTCAACCAGTTAGTACCGACGTTATTTTGGATACCCGCAACATTATTCCATACTGCGGATGCAGTATGAATCATCGAGATTGTTAAAGCATGCATCAGGCTATATACTTACTGCATTTAACAGTATCACTGATAGATGGCGCAGTAATGTGGAAATTCGATTAACAAATTTAAAATGTTACACCATAATTTTTTTACCTAGAAATCAATGTATTTTATATTTTCCCGGAAAAGTCCATATTCGCGACATTTTCGAAACAGAAAAAGAATTTAGAGAGTTCTCTTTCAGAAATTCCTTATCGAGCTGTCGTCTCAGTTTTTCGATTCTCGCGACTTTTTCGGCGCCAAAACGATTCAAAGTGACTCCTTATATTATTTGGTAATATATAAAAATGCTTCTGGGTTCTTGCACATAGCAAACACATAATTTGATAGCCCATAACGGCTTCCAATAGCAATAATTTTTCACTTACTTATTTACGTTGCACAGTTAACTAGTAATTATTATTTGTTAGTAAACTTGGCAATTTCCATATTTTTCCAAGTGCTCGTGCATTTTAAGCAATCATAAATATTTTACATGAAATCAACTTTACTGCAACTATCGGGAACTGAATTGAACTTTGGAAAGTTGAGCGATGTAAATTCTCAAAACTTTACTGTAATTTGTTTACCAGTTGTATGAGCAACTTGAAAATATAGAAAAACTTTCGAGTTCAGTTCGTTAATAACCGAGGAGTAATACGGCAACCTAGAATGGTTTGTTATGCCAACTTAAAGGCTTGGCTTTTTGTTCATTACGAACCAAGCAATTCATAATTGCGCTATTTTAACTAAGCCCATAACAATTTCGATGAATTATTTTAATTTTCGGAGTGAAAACTTCTTTAGGTGCGTTCAGGACATCTTTTCCTGGCTGATCCCAGCTGAGGATTATTTGCTTTTAGCGATCCGATCTTCCATTTCCGAGTTATACGTGCAATTTTTCAAAATTTTGTTCTGATACAAGATAACTTGTAAAAAAAAAATAATTAATATTGACGAATTATTGAGTGGGTATAGATCGTACAGGTAATAATAAATTTGAGATAAAACGGGTAATATCATATGATTTGATATTAAGCTTTTATACTGCAAATAACACTAAAAAATATATTGTTTGGACTTATATTAGGAAGCTCTTTAAAATTTTATTAACAAACTTCTATATCCCCCTCCCCCCTAAATAAATACTCTCCTTCGTCCAACATGTGTATTACTGAAATACTGGATGGATCAATGGACCATCCAATCACTAAAGAGCGTCTACTAAAGTCACAACTGCAAACAGTTGTGCTCTGGAATATCATACAATGAAGCATTTATTTGAAGTTATATAACTATTATCGAGTATCAGCTCTTTGTTCATAAACTCCAACTCTATCACCTTAAAAATAATTTTATGTAAATCTAACCAACTTAGGGCTAACTTTAGACATTAGATAAGACTTTCTGATAATAAATTGTCTCCTCGCCTAAGAGGGACCGGAAGCTGGAAATGGGTAGTCCATGACGGCGTAATTCCGAATAATAAGTTACTTTCTGGCTAACAACTTTACAGTATTTCTTAGACACGCTGGAAAATATGTTTGTGAACAAAGCTGGAAAAATGTTACATACATGCAGAAGCTAATGTTGAATTAAACTGTTTGGAATCTGGCGCATTACATATTGTCCGAAATGTTAATTTAACTGGCCGACATGATATTGTTTACACAGTTAAGCCCATTGTTTTTAAAATGTAATGTTTCTAATTAGATAAAAAAATATTAATAAACCCCTAATGGGTACCATTTCTGAATATGCTCATTAGATCCTTTTATATTGGCAGGTAGTACATTTTATGAGGGTTCATTTAAAAGGAGTAAATTCTAAACGAAAAGATAACATAGAATAATTTTTTGTAACAGTAAATTTATTCTTTTATTTAGTCCACTTTTGAATTTCGCATTGAGTGGATCTCTGTAGTTAAGAAAGTTTTTTCAACGACGAAAATATCACTTCAATCGCGTCACAGTTGCAAAATTATTATATTTGTGGGGAACTTATGGTGAAGTCACAAGCCAGACAATTTCCTGAAAATGTGGAAAAAGCCTTTTTCATTAATTTTGGTGT
Source organism: Pissodes strobi (assembly GCA_016904865.1). Taxonomy (NCBI): domain Eukaryota; kingdom Metazoa; phylum Arthropoda; class Insecta; order Coleoptera; family Curculionidae; genus Pissodes; species Pissodes strobi. The sequence continues at coordinate 3,552 of MU183413.1, read as the reverse complement.
TTTAGTCGAATATCAAGACAAGCAGTGGACTCTCCATATGTGCTGTGTCAGCTGTAGCGTGTCATTGGTGCAATGTATGAAAGTGAAGAGAAAAATATGCGTTTTTCAGTTGCAATGGTATGGCGAGAATCTACCAATCATGTTGACGATTACTATTTTTGCATTACAAAGACTGAGAGTTATTCCAAAAAAGAAAAAGGCCAGGTAGAATACCGGAATTTGCTTTCTGCCGATGCCGTAAGACCTGTTGCTCACAATACAGACTTACCAGTACGAACTGCGCATTTAGATTGGCAAGATATTGTTTTGGAAGTTATTGGAGATAATAACGCATCATCACGCAGCTCAGAAGAACAGTGTACCGATCCCACTTTTGCTCCAGGTCTCAGTTCCGGCGAACCACATTTGACTGTTCAAAGTGAGATAAATTATTTAGTACGTAATTTAGGGTGCAGCAGTTAGAGCTTCTTGGGTATCATCTTAAGGAGTGCAACTTACTATCCTAAGAAAGCAAAATTATCACTTTTAGGAAAAGAAATGCTACGTTTTCTGTATTTTACAATATGAAAAATTTGTTATGTGCGCGTACTGATATCGGTGGGTTAACGCAGGAACTCAATACCAGCATACTCCCTTAAGTGGCACATGCACATAGATTCATCGAAATATATCTTAAAAGCTGTATTGTTGCATAATGGAAATTTAAAACCATCCATACTTGTTGTCCATTTCGTGACAATGAAAGAAACCTATGAAAATATGCACATCTTTTAGACAAAATAAACTACAACCGGTACAGGTGGAAGATATGCGGTGATCTAAAAGTAGTAATTTTAGTGAGACTTCAGGGAGGAATTCCCAAAACCTTGTTATTTTCTTTGTTTGTGTAAAATATGGCAGGAAAGGAGTGAATTTCTACTGGGCTCTCAAAATGTGTCCCTTGTAGGTCCAAAAATGTCCTTTTGCCTCCTCTTCACATTAAGCTTGGACTGATGAAAACATTTGTGAAGGGTATGAATAAAGAGGGTAAAGGATTTAAATACCTACGGCAAGTCTTTCCCCAGTTAAGTGACGCCAAATTAAAACAATATATTTTTATTGGGCCACAAATTTATGCTAATGCTAATTTTATAGAAAAGCTCACCACTAAAGAACTCACAGCTTGGAATTTATTCAATTTCAATTTCAATTTATTGATTTATCGTCTAACAGGAAAATTCCAATACAAAGTCAATCAAAGCATTATGAGTACAGTATGAGTAAGCAAAAAAAGCAAGAAAAACAAAACACAAAAATAGGAGAATAAATAATGCAGCTCAAAAAAATATTTTAAGAAGGTAAATTAAAAAATAGACTATAAAATGCCTGCATTTACAATACAAAAAGAAATAAATAATGAAGAAAAAAAGAATGAAGAAAAAATAAAGAATAACGAAAAAAGTCAAGGCAACCCACCACTAATCAAGTCAATAATTTAACAGGTACATGGCCAAAATCATTGGAGTAATTTTCTTTTTGAAGAAAGTGTGAAAGGTGCCATTAAACAGATCAATATCAGTGTTATCCTGTAAAATAATAATCCATGCACGGACACGATATAGAGGTGCATTACTTGCTAAGTTAGTCGGTTTATTTTCTAAATAAAATTTAAGGCGCTTCCTTGTATGCTTGGTAGGAACAAAAAAGTTTAACTCATATAAAAGTTCAGGAGCATCAATTTTGTAGTTGCCTAATTTGAATAAGAAGAGCAGACTACTTAGAATAGCACATTGTTTAAGAGATAAAAAATCAAATCTTTGTAAAAGTAACTGTTGGTCATATTCTCTCGGAGGATATATGCCATCTAATTTAAAGCTTAGGTATTTTAAAAACCTCCGCTGCATATACTCGAGCCTGTCTACATGTACAGGGTGTCCGGTTATAAATGTAACCCCCCTTTAACTTTTTTATTTGCCCTCGTATAAAAAAATGTTAAATACAAAAGTTGTAAGGATTTTCATACAGTTTTCTCCGGTGTTACTAGAAAAACAATTGAACATCGAAATTCTACTGTACAGATTAAATTAATGTTTTTCTTAATGGGACACCCTGTATATTCTTCTGTATATCGATAGAGCTCTTTAAGGTGAGTTCAGTGATATAAGGTTTGTTGGGTCTAGCTATAATAGTTACCACCTAAATTGCAAGAATGTCGGGTATCTGATTATTACTGAACCCCTCTCCTAAATTATTTATTTGGTGAGCTAGAAAAAAATTCTTCCTTCAGAAGCTTTTCTGATGTTCCATTGTTTTTCTAGTAACACCGCAGAAAAGTTTCTGAAGGAATCTACAACTTTTGTATACAACATTTTTTTCTAGCTCACCAAATAAAGAATTTAGGAGAGGGGTTCAGTAATAATCAGATACCCGACATTCTTGCAATTTACGTGGTAACTATTATAGCTAGACCCAACAAAACTTATATTAATGAACTCGTCTTAAAGAGCTCTACCGATATCCGGAAGAATATACAGGGTGTTCCATTAAAAAAAACATTAATTCAATTTGCACAGTAGAATTTCGATGTTCAATTGTTATTCTAGTAACACCGCAGAAAACTATATGAAGATCCTTACAACTTTTGTACTTAACATTTTTTATACGAGGGTAAATAAAAAAGTTAAAGGGGGGTTACATTTATAACCGGACACCCTGTACATCATAGCTAGGGAGCCATACCATTGCTGCATAAAGCAATTTAGACTTGACTAGACTATTGTATATAGTGATAAGGCTGTCTGAGTCTTTAAATTATCTTGTTGATCTGAATATAAAACCTAGAGTCTTCAGGGAGGACTTAACAACCTCTTCAACATGTTTGGAGAAAGTTAGTCTGTTATCAATTAGTATCCCTAAGTCCCTCATCGGCTCCACACGCTCATGGGCAATATTTCCCAATTTATAATCAACATTTATTTCATTGTCAATATTTGATATTGACATAATCTTGCACTTTGTGGTATTAAGTGGTAGTTTATTAATTGTCCACCAGAGCATCAATGTTTTTCTGTAGTTGAGAACAATCATCAATAGTTTCTATGGAACGAAATAGTTTCGAGTTGTCTGCAAATAATAGCCAATCATTCGAAACACTAACAGTAAGGCCATTAACAAAGATAGGAAAGATTAGTGGAGCAAGATTGCTCCCTTGAGGGGCACCGCTTAAGGCTAGATAACAATTGGACTTGAAACCATTAAATTCAACAAACTGATCACTAAAATATGAAGTAAAGAATTCAGCAAGGCCATGATGAAATCCCATAGTCAGCAGTTTTTGAATAAAAAGACCATAGTCCAACCGATCAAAGGCCTTCAAAAAAGCGGTATACACAACATCCAGTTACTTCCTCTTTCCAACTGCTTTGTATGTTTTTGGTAAGAAACATGTAAGATTTGTTATTGTTGACCTTTTACAGAAGAAATCATGTTGTTCTGACGAAGTTTAGTTTTTTAATTGGTGAAACAAGCTGTTGTAGACGCACACCTCAAAAGGCGTTGGACAAGCTTCGATAT
>MU183412.1:179568-203047 GCA_016904865.1 Pissodes strobi | reverse complement strand
TTATAATTACTTTGTTTGTATTTTGTAGTTATTACTGTTAAGTTATGGTTTTCCTGTGAGTGGATGTTTAACCTGTTGGAAATAAAGGCTTTATTTATTTATTTATTTTAATTATTTATTTATTTATTTATTTATTTATTTATTTTGCTGTATAAAAACTGGTCATCAATAGATCGCCAATAGCAATTTTTGCAACAATTTTCGCAAAGTTATAATTTTGTGAAAAATTAACGTTTTTAAGTTTATTTAACACACACCACCGGAGAATTCCCAAGTTATAATTTGTAACTCAATTTGGCTTAAGATTTATTCTAAAACCAGAAATTGAATCAATTCAAAACAAGAAAAAGATCAAAATGATTGCATTATTGAGCCAAATTAATTCGAATAAATTATACTTGCTAAATTTCCCCATTAAATATTAATATTATAAAATTCAGGTCAATTAAATTAAAATAAAATTTAAAACGAGTCGCTAAAAGCTAAAGTTAAAAAATAGGTTTAAGTAACTACTCAATTAAAGTGGGAAAACTTGTCAGCTGAATGCCAAACATAGCCTCTATAAAAGAGAATAAATAATAAAGACAACAACGATAATCAAACGTAATAAATACAATGCTTCACCCTTTATGCAATGGGTATAGTTATTAATAAATACTTGAAGTTATAAAAGTAATACATGAATATGAACAGTAAATATTGAACTGTTTGATTACATAAAAAACAAAATTGCCTGCAGTTATACAACAAATACATCAGCTAACAGATAACCAGAACTAAAAAAATTAAAATAAACAGTAAGTAATTAGTTAAACGAAAGTAAGCGAATATTAAGGTATCAATTAAAAAAAGGCAAACAAATGGTGTGGATTTGTGATCTTTCACTTAAGGTGAAATTATAATTGAAAAAGATAAATATAAATTAAAGAGCAATTCAAATATATTAAAAAAACAAAATCTCTCATAGTTTGATATACCGATCTGATCTATGGGAAATTGTGCGCAGCTCTCCAGGCAACTTCCGGAAGGAAACGTACACAGCCTTACTGCCTCTCAATAGGGCCGGCTTTTGATTGAGAGAATGAAGGGAAGACTATGCGCAAACTCCGTGAAAAATTAATTCCAAAGATCAACCAGCCAATCTCTATAAACCATATCTTTCATGTCACATGACTATCAAGGCTCTACGCAACTCGCGGTAGACAAAGCTCTACGCAACTCGCGGTAGGCTCATTCTAAAAATCCTGTCCATGTTTTTCGGAGGTTCTGTTCCACAGAGTAATGACATCAAATGAGATCTCAAACCACTCATGTTTTGTGACTTCTTCTCATCCACCCACGTTGTACTGCGATATCGACAGATAGCATTATAATGCCCCCGTAATCTCATAATCAAATATTCATAAATCATACATTGTCAGGCGATTAGTTCATTGCTCAACAATAGGTTCATATGCCTAGTTCACTCAGTGGTGTTAATATTTATAAGTATGGATCGTAGAGTGGACAGTTGGGCGAAAGCGCCACTAAATTTTCTAATATGAATATATCAATGGTTTTTAAGCATTTAAATTAGGATAAGAAAATGTAGAAAAATACCCTATCTAAGAATATCGAGAAACCTTAAAAGAAATTGCATAAACTCAACTTGATCTTGACTTCAGCATACCAAAATAAATATCAAAGATTCTAATTAGGCTATTTATTTAAATATTAAATATATTCTCAGACATAACGTGCACAAAGGAAAATTAATTAGGTCTCAAACCTAATCGAGATTAGGATATCGCATTTAAAATAATGATTTGAGATTAAGATATCGCATTAAAAATATTGATAAGATTCTCTAAAATAATTATCACCCAAATTATAAGATCATTAACCCTTAATCTTAAGTTCTAGATCATTAATACTGCATAGTTCCTATTTTTTAATATTCCCAATTAGAATCTGATTTTTTAAAGTTCTGACTATGTTGGGGTTTGGAACCTTCGGCAAAATGCACTAAACCGGAGTCTTAATCACAATACCGAAACAAATTATTTCGCTAACCATGTTAGCATCATCAGGAGATGATTAAAACTAAATTTAAAATCTACCTAACTCTCTTTTATACTAAATGTTTGCTTAATCAAGCGGAACCAATCCTAGAATCCCACTAGTCACGCTCGATGAAGCAATACAATGGACTATACGGAATAGGCCCTCTATCTCTATTTAAATTATTCTAACATTTAATAATTTCCATACTTTCATATGCGTCTAATAATCTCCTATCAGTTATATTATGAATTAATTTTAAATTTTTAATTGTTATTCTATGATTATTCTCAAAAGCATGCTCGGCCACACTTGATTCTGTTCTACCATACGTTAAATGAGCTATGTGTTCCTTGAATCTGATTTGTATAGATCTTGGGCAAACTAGAAGATTAATACAAACGAGATTCAAGGAACACATAGTTCATTTAAAGTATGGTAGAATAGAAAAATCAAGTATTACCGAGCATGCTTTTGAGAATAATCATATAATGACAATTAAATATTTAAAATTAATTCATAATATAACTGATAGGAGATTATTAGACGCATATGAAAGTACGGAAATTATTAAATGTAAGAATAGTTTAAATAGAAATAGAGGGCCCATTCCGTATAGTTCATTGTATTGGTTGATCGAGCGTGACTAGTGGGATTCCAGGATTGGTTCCTTTGGTTCCGCTTGATTAAGCAAACATTTAGTTTAAGGAGAGTTAGGTAGATAGATATTAAATTTTGTTTTAACATGGTTAGCGAAACGCGTGTCAAGTGCAATAATTCTGTTTCGGTATTATGGATAAAACTCCGGTTTAGTAGAAAGTTGTGACTAAATAATAGATAATCACAGAACGCCTTAAATAAAACACGTTAAATAATAATTAATCTGGTAAATTAAAAAAAACAATTATAATTTAACTCCATGTCAGCGATAATATCAGTAAATAAATATACAGTAAAACAAATATAATAAAATAAATAAATTAACCTGTGAAGAGAATAATGAGCAATGAATATTTACAAAGGAAATCGAAGTGAGTTCAATTCAATAACTAGCATATGGACAAAAACTTAAAGTGGCAGTTATGTAAGATGGTTTACTGCCATAAGGCTTACAGCAAAGCATAGAAAATAAGTAAGTATACGCTATACAAAAAGTAATTCAGGAAATCACTATAGTGATAGCAAAATATTTGCTAACCAAAATAATACCAAACCAAAATATAGGGTAATGAAAGAAGTCGGTATTAATTAATCAAATAATGGTAAGCAACGGTAATTTAAACTCGTTTAACGATAAGTGAGTTCGATAAAAATAAGAAAAGTAATTTTATGACCCACAGTAGGGGCGTAGCATTTAGGTATTTGTACTTCAAACAAAGAGGAAATCAGATAATTACAGTGATAATAGCAAGGCATTTGCTAACCAAGATGATATCGTAAAAGATAGTGAGGATAGTAGCTATTAATTTATCAAATAACGTTTAAAAAACTGTATTAGATACGATAAAAGATAGTAAACGATTAGAAATCATTTAACCGTAGTTTCAAAAAGGATAAGGTAAGGAATTATAATGGCTTAATTGTATGTCATTATCATACGTTCACACGGAAGTGGAATTCACTAGCAGTGGCATACGGCTACTTAGCTGGCCTCAATTAGAGCTTTACAGCTTCCTGTGAAGCTGCATGTCATGCCATGTGGTTCGGCATCACTTTGTCAAAGGGGCCTCAAACTGGCAGGAATAAACCTGGGAAAACTGTCTAGACTAGCGAAAGAGTGGGCGGAGGAAGGACCCTAGTTAAAATATAAATAATTGTAACTATCTAATATGGAAACAGAAATATATCATACACTCTTGAAAAGGTTAACCTCACTTTTCATAAAATACATTTACGAGACGATATTGCCGATGATACTAGAAAATATTAATGGGGAAGTGCTTGCCAATTAACTTCATGATAATTTAATAAGGATAATAAACCTGATGGTTAAAAACTAGAACGATAATATTTCGACTTCGAAAACTTGTCTTTTCTCGCGTAGGTAACGCGTTCATCGCTCGGACCACGTCAACTGCCAAAGAATATCTTCGACATCCATCAAGTGAACGTTCGAAAATGGGGAACGACATGAACACTTCGTCGATACCGGTTGGGTACGTTCCAATATTCCAAAGTACAAAATAGTTCATGTTTTAATTTTAAGATATAAATTCTGAGTTTATATTAGGTATGTTAAGTTCTAATGTAAGATAAAGAGAATATTAGCCATATAAGCCTACCAGTGAAAGGGAAGAAGCGATATATTTGGATTTGGTAGCATTTACAACGCTACAATAACAATAACATACTGATCGGAGTACCTATTCCAAGTTGATCAATACGCAGTACTACGCGGCTTTCTACGACGACACGCGTAAGGCAAAATATGTAATCAAAATGTCAATTAACATGATTCTAAAATGTCAGTGATAAAGAAAATTAATTAAAGGAAATGAATGTCACACTAAAAAAAATCCACAAAAATCGAAATAATAAGGTATTTGTGATGGTATATGGTCACAATTAGCTGACGCTAGGCAGTAACAATTAAGACCTTGGTAATGTTAATTGTTTTAAAATGACATATCCCACGTTTGGTTTTCTTTTCATTTCTTTTTACACTTTAAAATTCCAAATGAACTTTAAGAAATATCGAAAATCTAAATAAACTGAAGGAAAAGCGAAAGAACTTCCAACTGCTAAGATACACAAAAAAAGAGCGAAACAAACCATCTAGGAGGTCTGGATTTTCAAGAATATATATAAAACGCGTAAGATTAGGAATCCACTACACTTATACAAGGTATTAAGATATTAAATAAGGTAACTTTATTGACGAGACTTTGTCAAAACAAAATCGTACTCTTGTCCTTCTGAAACTGCCATAATTTCAAACATTTCTATCTTTGTGCACTAACCATGTTTGCCAATATAACAGAAGCCATCTCTGTCAATAATTTCCAAATTTTCAAAGGCATTATCCAGACTTAATTGTTAAGAGACGGAACTTCGTACAATCTATTCTTCTGCTTCGCCATGTGAGAAAGTGGTTTCTGGAGAATCTGTTTCCTTTTCAACTTGTCGCATCAAAAGGGCTAATAAATATTGTTGCTCCCAAAAATCCGACAAAAACAGTATTGATATTAGATTGAAATAATGGCGCACTGAATAGCTTTGAATGTCCATGATGCCATATACCAGTAACCTGCAAGTAATGCTTGCAGTATAATTACGCATGTGTCATGCGTAATTATACTGGAGTTGCAGAAGCGACTATTTATAGATTTTTCAAAGAAAGAAAATGTTAGAACCTCAATGGATCCAAACCACTCCCAAGGAAGCAACCAATCGGAAATTGAGGACTATGTTCAAAATGATATAAGAAAAGTGCATGCTTTTACCTCGCCAAGAAAATACCAACCCTGGACAAAATTTTATGAGCCACTAAGGATGACGCGAACTTGCCCCAGCTATTAAGAAATAATATGTAGAAAATTCTTCATGACATGGACTTTCACTGGGAAAAACAGAATAGAAAATATTTTGTTATTGATAGGTCAGAGATTATTTGTTGGAGACGAGAATACTTGAGATCAATCCGAAAATATCGCAGCAAATACAAAAATATTTTTTTATTGGATGAAATTTTGCACCGTATCAAAAGTCTGACAAGATAGAAACATCATGAGTTCTCGACAAGCTGTCATGGAAGCTGGTCAACGGATTAAAGGTAACTATCTGGAAAGAGGCGCTGACTTATTACAACTCATATGAGAAGTTGACACGGTTCCAAAAATGAAGACTTAGCTTTCCGAACATCAAAATACGAGGCGCAAATGAAATATAATACAAAAATCAGAAAAATATTAGATAAAATCTAATGGTGGAACTGATCGCTCGTTAATCGCTGGTTTTACAAAATTAGCTAGATGTTGACGCGCTATGGTTGCAGCAATCTTGAAACTTATTGCAAAGTAATGGCACCATACCAGGTAGGTGTTACCTAAATTCCACTAATTATTTTAACCTAGTAACAGTTTAAACTTTATAGTAAGTTTTTTGGTGTAGATTACCAGTTTTTACCTAATAATAGCAGCAGTGTCAAGTAGAGCCAATTTATGATTTGGTCCTTATGTGGGAACCAATGGGAATACACAGGTCTGCCAACACCTACTGAGAATATGCAGCAATCTAAAGAACACGTAGTAACAAAGCTGTGTATTATGATGAAATCCTAGTGAAACTCCACATAAACCCTTAAATCGATTTATAATACTGGAGTAATCCTTGGCAATTGGCTCCATTCATACCTGACGAAAAATTGAAGATCAAGCAGATTGTTGAAACTTGGTTCGGCTTCCAGAAGGGCCTGGGAATAGATGAAGTAATTTTCAGTATGGAGATTCTCATGCATTCCTCCATTTGCATTGTCTTCGAAAAGGACAAGATGATCGATTGTTCACAAAAACAAGTAAACTCATTTATTCCGAATCCTATTTTTGCCACACAGGTAGTTTCAGGCAGGATATCAGTATTATAAAAGCTGTAGCGATAGCAAAATAAACAAGGTGATGATGCATATTATATGCATATTCAATATCTCTTCCGAACTCATTAATATCATGGAACTATTATTCTGAAGCAATCTATGTAGGCGGCATATTTACCTGTTTATATTGTAAAACTTGTCTAAGTAAATTATAAAACTTTTAAACCTAAAAAATACATTCCGAGGTGCATGAAGTTTTATTTCGATGCATTGTATGCATTTTATCGGTTAAATATTTCCAACATTCCAACTCTTCTTAAGAACTGTCCGTGAAAGAACTTTTTGATAAATAGAATCAGCTTACTCCAATTCAATTTGGGACATGTCGGGAATATATTTTAAAGTGACTGGAGAAAGAACTTCAGATTGGAAATAGTAGTTGGATAAGTTTAGGGATAGGTAAACAGATTTTATTGCAATGCGGATTTTGTGTATCTTTGCACGATTTCCCAGTGATTTACCTGCATAACTGAGTTTGCTCGGTTGAGATGAGATGTCACGTAGTATAGTTAGGTTGAACCGTGCATTACTTTTTTTCAAATTGTGGATTAGATTTGTGATCTTCTATAGGCGTCAATAGAAAAATAAATTAATAAAAATGACACAAATATGCAAAATTAAATTAGGTCCATGGTGAGTATGAACCGTTTTTTTCAATACTGGTACTTTTCGTAGTGTGTGATGTATAGTCAGTCAATGTATTGTATTTAATAAATTTGTCTACCAGTTTTCAACGTTCAAAAAAGTGTTGTACAAGTTCGATTTTCCGCGAAGGTCAGAAAAGACTCTCGGCTTGTTGGCAGACCTTAAATGTCGCTATTCTGGTAGGGCATAGATAAATCCGAGAATTTCGGTGTAGGTCGAGAAAGTAATTCTCTTGCTGTGTGTTTCGTCTCTTTCAAATAAAACAGACGATTACAACAGAAACATAGAGCTGAAAAACAAATTATTCGAAGACGTCCATCCAATTCCAGTCCCAAAACCATGAAGAAGCACAAATCGACAGAAGGGGCAGCCTAAAAAAACTGTAACTTTAACACCTTTAAAAGAAGATTTAGAAGCCAAAGCAGTTGAATACGTCAAAGAAAAATGTGACAACGATCGAGGAAAAGGCAAATCTGGATGGTGCGACCAATAACAAAATAGAAAAAAAAACGTAACCTCTAAAAATCATTCCGAGGTCGATATAAAAAGTGATGTCTGGTCAGTTTCTTGCGATTCTGGAAAAAATTAAATATGATAGAAATGTCGTGGATTGGTCCCGTTTGGCATGCCTAGAAGTTGAAAAATGTACAGAAAATTTGAACACATGCTTTAAATGTGATGTAATTATGAAATAAAACAATAGTAGATATTGAGAGGTCGATATTTCCTGAGGGAAAGAGAAAGATCGATCAATTTTTTAATTTTTTTTTATTCAAAATTGGTTAAGAGTTTCTATTTATTTCATTTTATTACGTCACCTGATGGCAGAGATATTACAGAAATATGTTATATATTTCAAAAAGTTGAAGGTGGTCATTATTGGAACATTTTCCCCAACTTAAGTAGCTGCCTCTTTAGATGGTTAAACTTATTCCCTTTTCTCTTTTTAGTTCTTGTTTGATCCCGAGTGTTGGTTTTTTGAGATCCTCATGTGAGAATGTTCCTCTTAATAATCTTATCGTACTATTAGAATGGTAATTATTTCTGATTATGAGTTGTTTGTGTGGAGCGTCATTGTCTTTGCCCGCCTGTATGTAATAAGTTCGTTTCTTCCTTATCTCCCTTGACCAATTCTTATTTGATTTTCTTTTTTTTGTGTGCCGTTAGTCTGTAGTCCTTTAGAAGTACATTCTATCTTGGCCTGTGATAAACTCAGAAAGCTTGAGGCATTTTATAGTGAAGATTTTGTGTAGTTTTGAACGACATACCCTGGCTATATATATTCTCAAGGTTTGTTGCAAGGTAATAACAACGCATGACAGTGCTTTTCATTCCATGTCATCATTTAATTTGGTCGAAGGACCAGTCCCCACAGTACTCTTCGCCTTCGTGCCACTCGTCCGAGGTTGTGGTGTTAGTAGGTGAAAATGTCCCGCTCTAGGATTCCCAATTATTTATTATTTTTGGTTTATCTTTCGCAGATATTTTATTTATTCGCTTTCTCAATGTTTTATTACATATGTAAAAATGTAAGATTTTCAGGTAGCAAGAGTATCAAGACTTATCATTTATTTTTCACATTCTATGGTCTTCAATTTAGCGCGTGGTTCTTTAACCCCCTTGTGGAGGATAGTATTTTTATTACTATTTTCTCATTATTTATATATTAAGAGTAGAGGAAACAAAGTACTTTCAAAAATAGGAGATAATTTGGAAACGGCTGGCAGCTATGAATCAAAGATGATGGACTCCTCAAGATTTATTTATAAAAGTCTGCGATCAGCTAAAACAAGTTTAGTTCTGTAGCGATAATAAGTCTAAATATAACAGATAGATTTAGACAAATCATAGGCTTCAGGATTGCCAATCAGTGGAAGATAAATTATTGTCTCTCACAAATATTTTATGTGTTCGCGTTCTTAATTTTATTCATTATATGTAAAAATTTAGGGTATTAAGCGATTTAGAAATTTAAGGTATTTGATTGAACGGTAAGGTTGATACTAACTTCACTTCAATCACGAGACACTATAAAGGAAGCAATTTACTGAATAATTAGCTTTATACTAAATTAATAAAATATACGGTAAAGTAAAAGTATAGACATAGGTAGCCGGTAAACATATGCAGGTATAAATGAAATGATCATTAAACAAAATTTATCTAACGTATACACACAGCAGCAGTAATATGATCATATCAATAACAGTTAATAAAGTGTACTAAATAGATAGGGTAACATGTGGAGTAAATATATATGCATATATAGCCCATAAGTATTTATGGGTAAACAAAATAATTATTAAACAAAACTAAGCTAAATGAATCTCATGACAGCGATAATATCATTATATTAATAAAAAGTCAATTGATACAATAAATCAATGAGGTAAATAGATATAAAAAACGAAATGAGCTCAGATCGATTTAGGTTGTCAAGCGAAAACTTGAAATTGAAAATGGTAGTTAAACTCGTGCACAGTATGAGGTGAACAGCGGATTCTAGTAAAAACTTAGGGTTCAAGTCGCTCGGTATAATACGCAAGTAAATCAGATAATCACGAAGGCATTATCGAGATATTTATCAGTTAAGGTAATACTATATTGCATTAAGGAAAGCAAACATCAAATAATCGACAAAGATAATAAACGACTTAATTTCAATGACTCGATTACGGTAAACTATAACTGCAGTAGATATGATATTCGATAAGAAATGGCCGACAGTCAGGTAAAGGTATATTCTATAAATTTCATTACTCTAAAAGTGAATCAAAAATCAATTGATTATCATATCATTAGCTAAAAAAAATATCACTGCCTTCGAGAATTACAAATTAAAATATGACATTAGAGAGAACAGGTCGATATGATATAATATTTGAACTAAAGTCAGTTATCACCAAGTTAATAAAACAAATGAGGCAAGTAATTATGTGACTCACGAAATTTAGTTATGATATCAGAGAGAATAGATCGGTATGAGATAATATTTGAACTAAAGTCAGTTATATCAGCAAGTTAATAAGACAAATGCGGCAAATAATTATGTGACTAACATTAAGGTAAATGTACGCACTACAAGAAGGTAAAGTCAACTAATTACAGTCCTATTGTTAGACATTCGATATTTGAGATGACATCAGATACGATAATAAAGAAACTAGGCATTTCTAAATCAAATTATGATAATAGCGAGAACAGAAATGGTGTGAGATAATGCTAGACCAAAGGTCATTTATCGGTAAACTAATAAAACTAATACAGTAATTATTTATAAATGAAAACGAGAAATAACGATCCTATACATGCTATAACCAGCAAACGACCTACTGTCGCCTAACGATAATTTCATTAATCAAAAGAATATATTATCACGGTAAGAAATGCGGTAATTAAGTAAACTAAAATCAATTTTACTTGTCTCTGGCGCTTCCTATAAGTACGTGTCTACCATGTGGCTGTGTCACCCAGACAGAAAAGCGTCAAAAGAAGGAAATTATACTTCACAGAAGGACTCACTGGAGGTAGCGGAAAGTCTTCTGCCCCACGGAAGATACCAAATTAAATTATAAAGGATTATCACTTTTCAAGATAGGCACACTAACATGTTAACAATCCTTTTTTCTAGGGAAGGTAACCACACTAGTCGTCAAATATCGGATATTAATCGATATGGCCCATAATTCCGGAAACTAAACTGGGCAGTATATTAGCCGAATAATTCCATTGTGAAAGCAGACGGTAATTAGGTCGGATGGTCAAAAATAGCCATGATAATATTAGTCACAAAATTGGTCGCTTTCTCTGTCTGAATGCATGGAGCGCCCAGACCAGAAGACCTGAGATTTCTCCCGAAAAAGAATATATACCATATCTCTGTCAAGTGGCCAACTAAACAGATGTACCTATTCGAGCAGGTTGGAACACCGGGAGTCAGGTCGCGAGAAGTAAGATAGCGAGAGGATCGATAACACGAATCGACCAGTAACAGGAGAAAATCACAATACTGTAATTGATAGCATTTGCAACGTTACAAAAGTTTTAAAAAACCATCCGTGGTTTAAAAGAGAACCTCCAATATTAGTACTATTGGAAATAAATACTCTTCTTTATATTGGCAGTTATGCTTATATTACATCATTTCTTAAGATATTTCTTAAGCTAACAATAGACATTAAACTATTTAAAAGTAATTTTCAATGGGGATTGCAACCATTTCAGATCTAGATTTGTTCATTAACCCGATCATACATATGCCAGACAGGTACTGAGACCCTTCCAGACATTTACTTTCACAAGATATGACATTTTTCGCAGAATAATACAACTCTAATATTAAAGAAAACGCGAAGTGGCATTTTATGAAAGTATAATGGCGTTTTTTGCCTTGGATTTGTACGCCACAAAGTTAAAACACAACTGCATTATATTCTTTATACCATGCCTGAATGGCTTAAGGCCATCGAGAAAAGTCCGCGAAAACATCAACACTTTAAAAGCCAGACCGCAGATTCTTTTTTTTCTATTTTTCATACTTTCCTTTATTTTTCTCTCGGCGCGGAAAGCATTATAAGAAAATGTAAAAGAAATTTGGACATTGCAGCAAACGCTATATTAACTGTTTTGCGAAAGAAATTTTTAACGACGACCCAATATTAGTTTTAAAATTTTTACATAAAGACGCTAGAGTAATAAGTTTCATTTAAGTTTAAATTTTAAACGTCCTCTATCTAATATCCACAAAATATTACAGTATTTCAGACTCTGAACACATGATCCTCTTTTAAATTTTTCTGGGCTTCAGGAGTGCCAATCAGTGAAAGATAAATTTTCTTGATTGATATGCTTTATTTTCTTTATTATTTTGGGTTTATCTTTCACAGATATTTTATTTCTTCACTTCACCGGTTTTTATGTTATATATAAAAAATTAAGGTTTTAGTTACAGAAATAACAAGTGCCTCAAGATCTGTTTTATATTTGGTTATTTTTTCATATGAGGATGATAATTTCCGATTATTTACATTCTATTTTCTTCAACTAGAGCATGGTTCTTTAACCCCTCTGCAGTGGATACTTATTTTAATTATTACTATTTTTTATTATTTTCATTTGGTAATTATATTATTTTGAATTTAAGTGATACTTAGTACGGTACTTTCGTTTTCCTAGAGGCCATCAAAAAAATTATCCATGGTTTAATACAAAACTCTCATCCTCTTTAATTCTAATTTCAGGAACATTGGAAATAAATTGGCTCCGTTTAAGATATTTGTTAAGATGAAAATCGTTATAAAATTATCAACCCATTCAGATCTATTTTTGTTCATAAATCTGGTCATACATGTGCCAGGCAGATACAGAAATCGATCTATGCATTTACTCTCACTATACTATATTTTTCCTAGAATAATACAACTCTAACATTAAAGAAAATGCGGAGTGGCATTTTATGAAAGTATAATGGCGTTTTTTGCCTTGGATTTGTACGCCACAAAGTTAAAACACAACTGCATTATATTCTTTATACCATGCCTGAATGGCTTAAGGCCATCGAGAAAAGTCCGCGAAAACATCAACACTTTAAAAGCCAGACCGCAGACTCCTATTTGTCTATTTTTCATATTATTTTCCTCTATTTTTCTCTCGGCGCGAAAAACATCAAAAGAAAATGTAAAATAAATTGGGGCATTGAAGCAACCGCTCTATTAAGTGCTTTGCCAAAGAAATTTTTAACGACGGACCCAATACTAACTTTGAATTTTAAGATAAAAGTGCTAAAGTAATAAGTTTCCTGCAAATCAATTTTTTAACGTTCTATAATATGTAATTGTGTGTAATATTATGAACGCGTATAATAATACTGTGTTGTACTCTAGACAAATAAAACCTCTTTTTAGATCTTTCTGTTTAATTCAAGAAAACTTTAGATTATTCCTATTTTTAACTAAATATACTGAATGTGCCATACCGAGGCTTAGGATAGTATGCATTTTGCATATCTTGCATTTTTAGGCAAATTAGAGCTTTTTAAGTATTATTGAAAAGTTTGAGTTGCGCATAAAATTTCGTTTTCAACCAGAATTTCTCGGTTCCCAATGTCTAATAACACCGAAAACACGTGCGGCTTCTCTTTAAATTCTAATAAAATGTTATGGCTTTATACTATGATAATAGAAAAATTAGAAAAATTGGCCGGAAAATAACAATTACGTGGGAAAATACCCACAATTGTAAACGATGAGGGTAAAAGGTCGGCAGAAGGTTTTTAATTTGCTTTTAATAACCTTATTGCATTCAGTGTTACTTTAAATTAAGACGTGTTTTGCTTTGGTAAAATATCTCAAGAACAAGATGTCAAAATGCCTAAGATAAGTGGTGTTTTAAACTGGATTAAAAAAAAAGAAATTTATAAGAATGCGCATGGAGTGTACTGCTTTATTTACTGCAAAAGTGTAAGTTTAAGTTTATTTCGCATCTAAATTTATTCATATAACTATTACATACTTAAAAATAAAAGGGAATTCTATGAAAAAATTTGTGCACAATGTAATACTTCGTTAATTTTATTTCAAAATATAAAAAGAAGGCAGGCAAGCAAATTTGTAAATGTAAATGAAATCATGAAGTTTTCATTCTATTATAGATCACATGTGATAAAAACACATGTACCAAAAAATTAAATAGTAATGCTTCCGGTTTCTCAATAGAACAGTAATATATTACTTTATTAGTCTATTTAATGTCCTCATAGAAAAATCCCAATCTAAATCAAGTTCAGGTATTCAGGCGCCGCACCGTACAGGCGGCGCGGCGGAGGGGCCCGTCAAACCAAAGAAAATAACACAGATATCCCAAAACGTGCTTGGATATACAATAGTTCTTAAAATATGATTTTCACCTTCAAAAAAAATACATGCAAATATTCATATATATGCAAAATGCATGAAATCCAGTCTTTAGTCATAACTCTCATTTCTATAACTTCAATCGGTGCTTCAGAAAATACCTGATATGCAAAACTTGTAACGTTGCAAATGTTACTAAATACAGTATTGCGATTTTCTCGTTATGCTGGCCGATTTGTGTTATCGAGACTCTCGCTACCCTACGTCTCGCGACCTTACTCGCGGTGTTCGAACATGCTCGATAGATACATCCGTTTAGTGCGCCACTCCAGAGATGTGATGATTTTTTTCGAGAGAAATCCCAGGCCTTCTCATCTGGACTCTTCACGCGTTCAGACAGAGAAAAGAGACCAATTTTGTGGCTAAAATTATCGTGGTTATTTTTGACCATCGAGTCTAATTACCGTCTGCGTTCAAATTGGAATTATTCGGCAAATATGCTGCTCAGTTTAGTTTCCCGAATTATCGACCATATGGTTAATTACCGATATTTGACGACTAGTGTGGTCACCCTTCCTAGGACAAAAAAATTGTTACATGTTAGTGTGTCTATCTAAAAGTGATTTTTTTATATAATTTAATTGGGTATCTTCCATGAGGCAGAAGATTTTCTACTACCTTCTCTGGGCCAGAAGACTTTCCGCTACTTTCCGCTACCTCCCATGAGTCCTTCTGTGAGGAATTTCCTCGTTTTGATGATGACCTACCTAATCCCGCCAACAGTTAGCCGTACCGAGGCCTTTTTTTTGTCAGGGTGACCCAGCCACATGGTGGAGACGTACTTACAGGAAGCGCCAGTGTCTACAACTATACTAAAATCGATTTTAATTTATTTATGTGCCTTAATTACTGTACACTTGTTATTGGTATACATCCATTTGATTAATGGATTTGTAGCTAGGCTACTGTAGATAGTTTGCCTTAATTACTCTATATAGCTTACCGGTATATCATATGATTGCAGGTTATTTGCCTTAATTACCGTACATTTCTTACCGTTATATTATATTCTTTAGATTAATGAATTTATACTTTGGTGAAAGTAGGTCGTTTGCTGTTCATATCGTGTACAGGAGCATTATTTCTCGTTTTCGATTATAAAGTTTATAAACGAAAACGGGAAATAATGATCGTATTCGTTTTATTAACTTACCGATAAATGACCTTGGATCTAACCGTTCTCGTTAATATTGTAATTTGATTTCGAAATGTCTAGTTTCTTTATTATCGTGTTTAGGTTAGTTTGGGTTATCCAATGCCTAACAATAGAACTTTAACCTTCATTCCTTAACATGCGGTCTATGAGACCGACAAGAAATAATATATCTGGTTAATTTCGGAACGCAGTCATCCAAAAAATTCGGGCGGCAGAGTAGCTTCCTAACTTGACATTTGGCCGCAGTGCATAGAGGGCGGTCATCAAAAGCGGAAGTGGTTTACGCGTAATTGGGGTATTCGGCGTGTGAGACCGGCGTTAAGGAAATTGTAGAAAAATATTCGGTGGATGAAACCGGCGTTAAGGGATTCGTTGCTACCTTAAGGTAATATAATATATCATACCCATTATTATTCTCGGTTGCTAATATTATTTTATATCTATTTAGACAACCAAAATGAGTTACGAAAAAGAGCAGGCGGGGTTGCAAAGACTCTTGGATGAGCTTGAAGGAGACAGTCCCCCAAATATCGATGATGCAATGTCTGATAGCAGTTTGGAAGAAGACAATGTCGAGACACAAGATGAGAATACAGTCAGCGAGCAAGAAGTTGAAGTCGTGAAAATACCTCTACGCGTACCATCCTTTGTTGCCAAAAATGGTGTTACATGGGAGAAACATCCAGTAAATAAAAAAGTAAGAACGCATGCAGAAAATATTATCAAGCATTTACCTGGGGTAAAACCTGCTGCTCTCCATTTATCTAATCCATCGCAATTATGGGGGTGCTTTTTCTCCGATGAAGTATTGCAAGATATTGTTGAAAATACCAATATTTATATAGGAATGAAAAAGTATATTTCTGAAAATAGAACTGCAAGACCAGCAGATCTTCTGGAGATAAAAGCATTTATAGGTCTTTTGTATATAGCTGGGTGTAAAAAAAATAATGCCTTAAATGCAGCAGGACTTTTTAGAATGAATGGCACCTCCTTAGAGATATATCGCTTAACGATGTCGTTGGCAAGGTTTCAATTTTTATTGGCTCACCTTCGATTTGACGATAAAAGAAGCAGAGAAGAACGCCAAAAAATTGACAAATTGGCAGCAGTTAGGAGTTTGTTTACAAAAGTTAACGAAAATTGGCCAAAATATTTTTCCTTATCGGAATTTTCCACAGTGGCTGAGATGTTGCCAGGTTTTAGAGGAAATTGTTCATTCAGGGTTTACATGCCTAGCAAGCCCAGTCGATATGGGATCGAGATATATGCGCTGGTAGACGCCAAGATGTTTTACACTGCAAATTTTGACGTATACACACGAAAACAACATTCAGGACCGTGTAAATTAGATACCGCAAATATATCTTTATTACCACGAATCTACCTACCAA
This sequence comes from Pissodes strobi, assembly GCA_016904865.1. Lineage (NCBI taxonomy): Eukaryota > Metazoa > Arthropoda > Insecta > Coleoptera > Curculionidae > Pissodes > Pissodes strobi. The sequence continues at coordinate 186,310 of MU183412.1, read as the reverse complement.
TTTCTGGTACTAATAGAATTGTCACAATTGACAATTTTTTTACCAGTCTACAGTTATCTGAACTTCTACGAAATGAGCACAGACTGACCATTATTGGAACGATGCGTAAACATAGACCGGAAATCCCCACACAATTCAATACAAAGCGACCAGAAAAATCCACAATGTTTGCATTTAGAAAAAAAACTACTCTTGTATCGTATATCCCTAAACCACGTAAGAACGTCATCCTTTTATCCACAATGCATTATGATGACGAAAGAAACGAAATAACAAGTAAACCATCTGTTATTATGGATTATAATGCCACAAAATCTGGAATCGATATTTTGGATAAAATGTGTGAAACCTGCAATTGTGCTTGAGGCACATGGTAATTTTTATACCCTCCTAAATATTGCCGGTATCAACAGTTACATAATACATAAGAACAATACGAATGCACCTAAAACGCCACGCCAAGACGACTTTTTCTCGAACAATTGGGGATGGAGCTTGTAGATGGACATACAGGAAAATATTCCAAGGACGATACGGAAAAGACTCATGGAAATCTGATCGAGAGACATTCCACATAACGCCCCTGTGGCCACTCATGGACGCTGCTATTGGTGTGATTCAAAAAAAAATAGAAAAACTAAGTTTTCATGTAAAAAATGTCTTAGATTTATGTGTTTGGAACACTTACAGGGGATTTATCTAGATTGTTCTCAAAACCCTCACTGAATCTCGACTGATTTCTTACTGGGATTTACGTTTAGTTTAAAATTCTTTGTTTTTTTTTTAGTTTAAAATACCTTGTTTTCGTTTTTTATGATTGATTTCTTAGTTTTAAGATGAGAATTTATGCTTCTGTTATTTTCTTTTATACCTATTTTGTGTTCGTTTGTGCGAAAAAAAAATAAATAGTGTGGTTTTTTTTCCTTTTTATAGCTTATTTTGCAAGTTAAAAAGTCTTAAACAGCTTTTTCTACATTTGATGCATAGTCGGTTCAACAGACCGACGTTAAGGCAACTGTAATTTTTTTTCACGTTAAGGAAGGAAGGTTAATTAGTTCACTTAAACTTTTTGTACTGCGTGCATTTACACTAATGTTATGCTATTACTGTAAGTCACATAATTACTTGCCTCGTTTGCTTTATTAACTTGCCTATAACTGACTTTAGTTCAACTATAATCTCATACCGATCCATTCTCTCTCATATCATAATTAGTTTCGTAAATCACATAATTACTTGTCGCATTTGTTTTATTAACTTGCTGATTATCCATATCGATCATTTCTCGGTAATGGCATAGTTTAACTTAGTAGCTCTACAAGACAGTGATTTTTTTTGTAGCTAATGTTATGATAATAAATTTATTTATTTTTTTTTACTGTAATTTCCATACCTAATATTATTCTAGTGGAGAATTTAGATTGTGATGCTATGAGAACTACTTAATTTACATTTACAGTAATGAGATCTATCGAATAAACTTTTACCTGACTGTCGGCCATTTCTTATCGTATATCAAGTCTACTGTCATTTATTATGTTAATTAATAAATATCTCGATAATACCTCAGTTATTATTTGATTTACTTGTGTATTATACTTACTGATTTGAACCCCAAGTTTCATAGCAGTGCATGAGTTTATGCAGCTGCCATTTGCAATTTTAAGCTTTGGCTTTAAAACCTGAATCAAACTGAGCTCATTTCGTTTTTTATATCTATTCACATCATTGGTTACTTCCTTGAATTAGTGTACCTTTTGACTTTTTATTGGTATTATCGCTGCCATGAAATTCATTTGGCTTAGTTTTGTTTAATAATCAATTCGGTAACCCATAGACACTTATCGGCTATATATACATATCTATTTACTTCACAGGTTATCCTATTGATTTAGTACACTTGACCAACTGTTTACTGATATGATGATATTATCGCTGTCATATGTATAATCTTATGATTAATTTTATTACATAATCATTTTATTTATACCTGCACATACTTACCTATATCTATACTTACTTACTTTACTGGACATTTACTGGACATTTATTGATTTAGTATAAAGCTAGCTTAGTAAAATACTTCCTTTATAGTGTATCGTGATTTACTTCATTTTATCAAACCTTTAAGAGCTCAATGTTTGGTTGGGATTGCTTCGAAACATGATGTGGGCAATACTAACGATATAAAACCTATATTAGAACTTGTATCTTAATTTGTTTGATATACTGTTCTGATAGTATAGGTGAAATACCTTATAACAGAATATTCTCACTAGTTTAACTTTAATTTAATTGCAGATAAAATTTAATTGTCCTGAGAGGATTTTTGTAAGTTTTTCATATTTTAATAAATAGTTATTTGGTATCCTGATGTTTATTTTGGTAAGTTAGTATCAACCGTACCGTTACTTAATAGAATTTCTAAATCCTTTAATAGTCATATACAGGGTATTTTCTGAATTTTATTACTCTATTTTAAACGAACAATAATCATTGATACATTTCTTGTAAAACAAAATCAGTGCCGCCCTACCCTAATCGCCACACCATTAAAAAAAATTAATCCGCTCAGTAAACCCAGCATATGGAGCGTCTAATGAGCAATTAGCAAATAAGGTTATATATTTAACACCCCACGCTTAAGGCTGGTTACAAACTAGATTAGATATTATAATACACTAAAATACCAACATTCAAATTCAAAATTTCAAGTTCGAACTAAGAATTCTCACTTCAATCTATACTCGACGAAACTAAGGACAAACACAATCAAAGGATCAGGAATAAACTTTTGCAATGCCCCAGTGGCTCCATGAATTTCTGGTCGGTAGCAAAGGCAGTAAGTAACAACTTTACAAAAACGTCTCTCCCACCTTTGACGGACGAACGTGGCATCACGGCGACTACAGCCAAAGAAAAAGCAAACATGCTCGCCAAAATGTTTTCATCGCACTCTACCTTAGACGTGCCCCAAAGCAAGACTCTCCCCACTATACCGAACATCAACACCACCATGGCAGAAGTCAAGTTTTCTCATCGTGATATTCGCAAAATCCTTAAAGAACTAGATACGCAAAAGGCATCAGGACCGGACGGAATACCTGCCATCGTGCTAAAGAACTGCGCCAACGAACTAACACCTGTTTTTTCCAGGCTTTTTTCTCTTTCTTACAGAAAAGGGATTTACCCATCCTCTTGGAAAGTCGCTCGAGTGCAACCTGTTCCAAAAAAAGGCAAGAAAACCACGCCCTCAAACTATCGCCCGATTGCCTTGCTTCCAATAATCTCCAAAGTCATGGAACGTGTAGTCAACCAGCAACTACTCAAGTACCTCGAGAGTAACAGAATAATCAGCGATAATCAATACGGCTTTCGCAAAGAGAGATCCACAGGAGATATATTGGCCTATGTCACTCATATATGGAGTAGGGCAATTGAAAACTACGGAGAGTCTCGAGCGATTGCGTTGGATATTTCAAAGGCATTCGACAGAGTTTGGCATGACGGACTGCTCAACAAACTGCCGTCCTTGGGACTGCCCGCCTCTCTCTGCAGCTGGCTGGCCAGTTTCCTTAAGAACCGATCCCTACATGTTGCAGTCGATGGACACATCTCGGACACATTTACCATCAACGCGGGCGTGCCTCAGGGCGCAATACTTTCACCAACTCTGTTCCTCATCTATATTAATGACCTGCTGATCGAAACGAATAATCCTGTTTACAGCTTTGCAGATGACAGTACCCTTGTCTCCCACTTTAGATCAGAAAAACCCTTACCAGCGACTGAGACTCATCACCGCAGACAGGAGCAGATTACAGCAATTAATCAAGACCTGGAGAAAGTTCAAACTTGGGGCGACCGAAATTTGGTCCAGTTCAATGCAGCAAAGACCCAAGCAGCAACGTTTACTAAGAGGGCCAATACAGCGGGCCCTGACATCATTATGGCAGGATCGACCATTCCTTCATCCTCGTCAATCGGGCTGCTGGGTGTCTCGGTCAACAGCAATATGTCATGGCATGACCATGTTGCTAACATCGCAAAATCAGCCTCCCAGAAGCTTGGTGCGCTATTTCGCAACAAAAAACTCTATACACCGCAGCAGTTGCTCTTGCTGTACAAAGCGCAAATAAGACCGTGCTTAGAATATTGCTCACATATCTGGGGTGCCGCACCAAAGCATACCCTAAAGCTGCTGGATTCCATTCAGAAGAGGGCTGTGCGTCTCGTCGGCGATCCGGAGTTGACCCGGAATCTGGATAGTCTGGAACATCGCAGACATGTGGCCGAGATGTCTCTGTTTTACAGATACTTTCACGGCAGATGTTCCCAGGATTTGGCCCACATAATCCCGCCCCTGGCAACTCCTGTCAGGCGGTCCCTACAGACGGCAGGAGCGCACCAGTTCGTCGTACAACTAGAAACACCTAGAACATCGCTTTACCAGAACTCCTTTGTCTGGCGCACTGCATCACTGTGGAACTCACTTCCAGGACATCTGTTTCCCACTAATTACAACCTACAAATATTCAAGAACCGTGTCAATCAACATCTTCGCACACACACGGCGCTCTAGGATCTACCTTTAGTGTGTGTGCCACTGCCATAAAAAAAAAAAAAAAAAAAAAAACTCATAATTAGATTGAACTCGGAATTTGGTGTCAAAATTTTAAAGTCAAATTTGCAATTCCAGTTTAATGCATGAAATTCTCCTACCAAACCGAAAATAAAAATTATATTATTTTGTCTAATTCTTACATTTATTTCCAGTTATAAAATACAAAAGTAAAATCTTATTATATTTATGATGTAATATATTATGGGTGGCAAGAAATATCGTCCATATGAACGAAAAAATAAAAGACGTCTCCCAATACACTAGGGCAAATATATCATCCAGAAAAAATTGGTTTTCATATCCGGTATAATGCCAGAAATCATAAGAATAGGACAAATAATGATGGTGTAGCTCGAGGAATGTCTATCAATGAAATTGGCGAATTTTGATGAGCTTTTCGGATCCTGAAAGCTGGTTTCAGTGAAATTTCTCGTCGCATTGATTTACGCTAATGAAGATATTTGAATAATATACAAGGCTGAGAAGAAAGCAGTCCAAAATTGAAAAGGTTTAAGCTCTTGCATTTGCGTCAGTACTTGTTCATTATACAATAGGCGTAAATTGAAATGCTAGTCAACACCTAATTTTTGTCAGTTTTTTATTTTAATCCTTCTGATAAAAAAAAACGATTCCTTCTTAAGCACACGAGGTAGAAAAGAATCTATTGCGATGAATCCAAAATTGTGTTAGAAATGTTATCACATTTTTTCCAACCTCTATATGATTTTGTTGTTGGTTACGATTAGTCAGATTGTCAAAATAAAACTTGAGTCTACATAGAGCGAACGTTACTCAAACATGTTTGAGGAAGAGTGACATTGAGCGCGTGGGGTGGCCTGCAAGATCTCTCGATATGACTGAGTGGAGTTGAATACAATTATTGTTAAATCAGAGAGAGTGTTGAGTATAATAATATCGATGACTCAGCGAATGCAACTTGATTAAAGTATGGAGGCTGGACTTTGTTACAAATTTGGCGAGCAGACTAAGGAGGGTAGCGGATTTATAGCGAATTGGAAGGGTGTCAATGAAATATTAATGGAAAAGTGACCATAAGTAAAAACAAATTACCCTTTTTCAATTTCTGTCATGCTTTCTTCTCTACTACTGTAGTATAAAAATATCCTTAAGGCAAAATAGCTTCCTGAGTCCTAAATGGAACGTTTTTTCAGTATCTGAAGAGTTCATAAAGAATCGTGTAATAGCTACAGCACTGATGCTGAAGTAGATTTTTATTAGAAAAAAAAACATATATTTTTTGTCAGAAGACCTCGATTGAAAAACAAACAATATGAACTTGGAAATTATTATGTAAAAATTCAAGGTAAATTATAAGCAACGCGAGTAGTCAACTCAAGCGAGTAGAAACCTTAAACGTACAACGATCAGCACATTTTATTATATAAATACTCAAGCGAACCATCAGTCCGGCAGACTTCATTTCTTAGCCGAACCAGCTTCTTGCAAGCTCACATGTGCGTAGCATTCTAACCAGCAACCTTATTTCCTACCTAAACCCGAATTTCACAGGACACATGCGCGTTTGCTCGGTTTCTCTACCTAAAGTAGTAAAGTCGAAACTACGGTAAATTTGTCAAGGTTCTAAAAAAGATAATTTCAGTGTATTTTTGTTGGATAAATATACCAAACACCAGTGGAAGTACATACTTGTCTCTCCAGCAGGAATTCACCTATGATACCTTCAAACAGATTAAGGGCGTGTCAAACCATGCTAAGACATAGACTGCAGTGGCTAAAAAGGGGGTTACAAAGGATAAAATCGGTAACAAAACTAGTGTTAAAATTGTGTATTGTACATTTATTGTAAGATAATGTGAAATGTGATATACTTTCTTGAATTGAGGTCTGTCTTTTTAAAATATAGAGATCTTGGCAAGCATTGGGATCCAACGTTAAGTGGGAGGGGGAATATGTAAGCTACTTCATGCTTAAAGTAATAAGTTAAAATCACCCTGTCCTAGGTTTGATTTTGAACTTGGAAAATATGTATACATTCAAGACAAACTATAAACATGTAGTTAAAATTAATTTGTCAGCTATATCGTCCTGACACCTTTAGTATTTAAGCTATCTTTTTATGAGAAATTGTACCATGTT
>MU183412.1:109739-174568 GCA_016904865.1 Pissodes strobi | reverse complement strand
CAACACGTCGACCATAACTGATCTTTTGTGTAAACCCTTCTATTTTATACGAAAACTCCTATCTCTTTCGAGAACCTCAGAATATATCGAGGGTTGAGCTTTTGTAGATCTCCAGGTGCCTCCAGGGCATTTTGGAGATGCCTCAACCTTTGGTGAGCCTGACATTCGCAGAGTAGGTGCTCTGAGGTTTCAGCCATGGTTTGGCAGAATCTGCATTGTTCGTTAGTGGTTTTCCCCATTTTCTTGAGGTGGTACCTCCAGGGGCCATGTCCACGACCCTCATTTCTTTTGTAGCTTGATAAGCTTTTTGTTTAGTTAGGCGAGTGAGAGATGAGTATTTTGCCCTGTCTCTGCTCAGGTGCATTAGCCCAATGCGTATCTTTCTGCCCTTTTTCCCAATTTCTGAGTTCATTCATTACGTGCCCTCTAGTGGTGCCACAGAATAGTTCAGGCCCGCAAAAGGCAATCGGTGCATCATTCCGTGCAAGATGGTAAGCGGCTTCTTTGCCTTCCACACTATCATGCCCTGATACCCACATTAGTGTGAGTCTCTTTCTGTTTGCTAGTTGATCTGCAGCCATCTGACTATCTCACACTAGCCGCTAGTTAATTTTGCTAGATGCTTTTAAGACTGCTTGACTATCTGCTAGGATAGGTCCGTAAACTCCGGATCACACTCCTTCTTTCATCTTTGATCCATCTGTGTACCATGCAAGTGTACTAGTCGTTTCGAAGTTCACTTCAAAGGAGCAATTTAAATGTAGTTTTGTTTCCATTGTATCGCTTGATTCGGTCATCGCCTCTATCTGTATGCCCTTCATAATTTTAAGGTGACCAGTTGGGTTCCCGTGACGCCACGCCTTGATTAGCTTGCAGGAGAGTAGCTCAGATCCGGAATCGCTCTATGTCAGGTGAGGAGAGATAATAAAGAAAGCACGTCGGATAGACAATTACAACGTATATTGGTCAAACTTAACGAGAAAAGCTTAACAATGTTTATCGATCAGAAATGTTGAAAATATTATATTATATCCAAATACAAAAGTTCGCATGCTTTCTCGATTGAGGTATAATTATGAATTGTTTATAAGTCTTTGTTCATTGTTTTATAAATATAGTTTTTCTTAAGAGTTTGTGTTGTGTTTCTTTTATAGTTAGTTTGGATTAGATTCACTTTAAATTCCATTTAGAGTTTGCACTTGAACTTCACTGATTTTTGCTTTGAAAATTATCTTTTAATCAATATTCTGTAGAGTCGACTTGTAATACTGAGGGAAGACAACCCCTGAGTTCGCGAGAAATGTGCTCGAGCAAGACGACTCAGGATTAGGTGAGACACAAAGTCTAACGAACTGAAGATTCGTTAGCCTATTTATATCATAAAATCTGCTGAGCGTTGCATGTTTAAGGTTGATAATCGCTCGCATTGTCTGCTCTCATTGTTTATAGTCTGCGTTTAATGTTTATATAATAATTTCCAAGTTCCCCTCCTCTAAACGTTGGTCTTCAACGTTAACACGACCTCTTTTGCTTTAAAAGGAAAAAACCTTAATTCGATAAAACCTGTCGCATATTACAACATCATATTATTGTAAGACGACTCATGATTAGGTGAGACACAAAGTCTAACGAACTGAAGGTTCGCTAGCCTATTTATAGCATAAAATCTGCTGAGCGTTGCATGTTTAAGGTTGATAATCGCTCGCGTTGCCTGCTGGCATTGCTTATAGTTTGCTTTTAATGTTTATATTATAATTTCCAAGTTCAAGTTCAAACTTACGGCAGGGTGATATTTATTTAATAGTTTATGCACTTTAGTAGTTCACAATATGTTTATCAAGTGCTGAATTGAAGAAGCCAATAACGCCTTAATTGAAGCGCTCGGGCAACAAGGTACATAAGCCACATATTTAAAGAAAACGGGATTTATTAATTGTTTAACTGTACAAGTAGGTCGCAAGCCACTGGTAAAATATTTTAAAGATATATTAATAGATGGCATCACTGTACTTAAAGGTTGTTGTTGCCAACGCAGAATATTTTAGATATTTTCAATCAACAACGCCACAAGACACAACATGGCGGACAGGCAGCAGGTGTCTGTTAAGAGAAATAGCTCTGAAAGTGATATAAGTAGTAGTGATAATGAAAATGATTTTAGTGCTGACGATAGTATTTTAGTAGCAGACGAGGACTATTATCCAACTGATAGTAGGTCCGGATCACCGTCTGCATTGGAAGAATCGGTAAGTAAATAAAATTGCGGCTTATGAGTTTTTTTGGTGTAATTTTTTGTCGACATGTATCGTTAACCTCTAAAAACGATAAACTATTATTTTTTGCATGTTTGTTATATAATGTTTTCCTGATGGGTTCAACTGATAATATAGTGTTTCATGATTTGGTTTCTGTACATAATTTTGCTAGATTTAATCATTTTTAACATAACAATGACAATAAATTCTTATGGTGGCATATGACCTTGTTAACTTAAATTGTGGCTTTGGCCTTTTTGAGTTAAAATTAGGCTTAGAAGTTTTTTGGGTACCAAATCTAAATAAAAATATTATTTTTCTTGCAGACTTCTCAAGAAATGTCCTCAAATGAACATTTTGAAGAACCTCTTCAAAAGGAAACACAACAAAGCGAAATAACACGAGGTGCTCTGGTAACGCCGGAAAAACACACTCCTTCTCGATCGCGAAAAACGAATATGGGATGCAGAAAAAAAGAAAAATGAAAATAAAACAAAACCTTGGGTGCAAGTATGAAACTAGTAGAGGAAAATTGGTTTTGGATCGAAAAATTGGCCCGCCTTGTAACTGCAAAAAGAAGTGTCGAGAGCAACTCCTGGGAAACGAAAAAAATATTTTTAATTCATTTTGGAACTTAGGTACCTACAAGGCCCAAAACTTACTTGTTCGGATCCATAAATGCTATACCAAAGTAAACGGTGTGACATACGGCATTGCATATTGCAATGAATATAACATAGGCTAAACTGCCCAAAAGTGATACGTGTCTAACATGTGATTTATTAAAAATCAGAATTCAAACAGCAACTGCCGACAAGATTGAAGAAGACATTAAAATACTAAACTTTGAGCTTGAGCTACATCCTAGGAGAGCAGAAGCTATGCAAAACTATATGAAGGAGACAATTAAATCAGGTAAACAAAAGGACGAAAACACATTGGTTATTTCATTTGACTTGCAGCAAACTCTTCCGACACCCAGTCTTACAGTTGGAATGACATTTTACTTGCGTAAAGCTTGGACTTACCATCTGGGTATTCACGATTGTATAACTGGAAAAGCGACCATGTTCATGTGGACCGAGTCTACAGCCAAAAGAGGCAGTGAAGAAATTACCGGCATTTTGTTGGAGTACCTCTTATCCAAAACAACAAATGAACAGTATAAACTTGTTGCTTTTACTGATAATTGCAGAGGCCAGAATAAAAACTAGCTAATTATGTCGCTTTGGTTGCAGCTTGTCAGAGAATATAAGTTTAAAAGTATTGAACATAGATTTTTGGTATCTGGGCATTACCCTGCGATAGAGATTTCGCCCAAATCGAAAAGCACATGAAATTTTTAAGACAAGTTTACTGCCCAGAGGAATAGTACGAAGCCGTAAAAAAAGTAAAACGACCACTCCATTTGAAGTTATTGGTATAAACAGAAAGATTTCCTTTCGTTTGAACAACTCCCTAGAGTGAGAAAGACTACAACCGAAGATAAGGCGCGTGTAAGTCCCACTAAAGTTCGGTGCTTTCAATTTGAATCGAATGAGCCAAATACGATGTTTATTAAACATGAAGTACAGGGTTATTCATTATAAATGGACACCTCCCTTAACTTGGTTATTTTTAAAGATAAAGAAATATTTTTTTTATCGACTTGTAGGTAATCATCTTAATTTTTTTATTTGCAATGAAAATATTATACAGGGTGGCCCATAAGCAAATGCCAATATAAAATTACATTTTTTTAAATGGAACACCCTGAATATTATTGCATTTTTGGATTCTACTTAATATTCTAAGCATATTTTATCTATGATATTATACCTCTAGAGTTAGTAGTTTCACAGCTATAAACGGTTGAAAATCGATACTTTGGCTACTTTTCACTTTGGTAGCAAGAAGGCCATTAAAAATGGAGTAAAATAATTTTCACATTCCTATCTTAACTTTTCAAGAGCTATCTGATGGTGCTAACTGATGGTACCTGCCAAGGTACCAGATTTGGTACCCATGGTACCGCCTGCCAGTTAGCCCCATCAGATAGCACTTGAAAAGTTAAGATAGGAATGTGAAGTTCATTTTACTCCATCTCTAATGATCTTCTTGCTACCAAGGTGAATAGTAGCCAAAGTACCGATTTTCAACTGTTTATAGCTGGTAAACTACTAACTCTAGAGATGTAACATCATACATAAAATATGCTTAGAATTTTAAGTAGAATCCAAAAATGCATTAATATACAGGGAGTTCCATTTAAAAAAATATAACTTTATATTGGCGTTTGCTTATGGCACACCCTATATAATATTTTCATAACTAGAAAAAAAAATAAGATGATTACCTACAAGTCGATAAAAAAAGTATCCCTCTATCTTTCAAAATGACCAAGTTAAGGGGGGTGTCCATTTATAATGAATAACCCTGTACATGGAATTTAAAAAAAAAGTCAACGTTGGCAAGCGTGGAATTAAGTTGGGCCTTCAGTCAAACCATATTCTTAACCACTTACAGTGCAAATACAATGAACCTGTAAAACTTAATGGCAAGAAATTTCAAGACTTAAAAAAAAATATCCGATACATACCACCTATCAATCAATATTTTCGAGCAGTCTGGAGATCTCATTGACGATACTGAAGATCCAAATTTGGTGGAAACTATAGATGGAGAAGTACCCGGAAAAGACTAAATTCCACGAAAGCTCCCAAATTATTTTTTTCTTATGTTAATCAGAGTAGTTAGTTTATAAAAAGACAATTTTTTGCATAAAGAATTACCCTTTTTATTTTTATACATCTATTAAACATAGAATGGTTTTTTTTTACATAAAAAAGGCACAAGCCACACTTATATAAATAAATAAAAAAAATAAAACTCGAAAAAAAAATTACTTTTGTATATTTGGTTTTATTTTTGTCGAAAATTCAACCCACTGAAGCACAGATCCTAAAACAGAAGCTTTTGAAAAAAAAAATGATTTACAGATTTAACTAAAATCTTTAAAGTCGTTTATCTCAGAATTGTTACAACGTGGCTTATGCACCTTGTTGCCCCGAGCGCTTCAATTTGGATAGTGACACCATGGAAAACCGTTCAAGTAAAAGCAATTTCAAGCTGCTTAATTAGCTGCTATTAAAAAAATTACAGTGGTGTAGAAGAAATTGAGAAAATTCTAGAGCTAGAGCACCTGACGATTTAGCATTATCGCCGTTTTTCAAAGGTATTGGAGTTGCCACTTTTATGAACTACATGGATATTGATGCGCCTCTATTGACGGAGAACCCTAAAGAAAGCTTAGGTAGTTGTATTAGTGATTATAAAGGAAATGAGTAGATGTTCAATATTTCTGACATTGAGAGTGAATGTAAATCAGGACAAAAAGGGACCTAGAATCATTTTTATATCTAAAAGTGATTCAATAAGAATTAGTAATTAAGTACGTATATTATATACATATAAAACACATGCATGTAATATGTATAAGTATACATCTAATATAATTAAAAGTTAGTTTCTACTTTTAGCGACAACTCTACACAAAAGATGACTCTACATAATGGGCAATTATTTTTCTCCGTTACTGTCCGTAATGGAGTCGTTTAACTGTGTATATACAGATTATGAAATGAAACTCTTGCATTTTTGCAAACCATTTTTACATTTTACTTATTCCCCACGAACATGTTCTGTGACAAAATACAATATTGTTTTCAATACAAGTTTTGTTGATATATTTATATAATGGAAGTCCTAACATGACACTTTGAATATTAAACCTATATTTGTCACCTAATTTATTAATGGTAGATATGGCGTTAACAATAGCAGAATACAGGATGTAGCAGAAGTTAGGACGACAAAATTCCAAATGTGCTATTTTCCATAAATTTTCGTACAATCGGATTATGTAATTATATCAGACTTAAGCTGATTACAAACACCAATTTTGGCATGGATCCATATGTCATGAGATACTTTATAACTTTATTTTGAAATTCTCTACCAATGTCCGTGTAAAATTATCGCTGATCCCAAACTAACTGAAACATGACTTTAAATTGCGTATTCAACACATCGCTTAGTCAGTGAGAAAATTGAGTACTGTCAGACCATATATCGCTCACGTTGTAAAGTTCATTCACTGCATAAGAAATTTAAAATAACCTAATAATTTGCACGATTACCCCATAGTTCGAGTCAACCTTGAGGTTTTGACTTATTATATATGTTAAATCAATTTTTAAAGATGTGATTTCGTAAAATTTATTGCTTTGATTTCAACTATGTTTTCGCTATAATAAAATTGTTATTTACTTACCTTATGATGCTGAATTTTTCGCGAGTAGTGTTTAAAAGCACAATATCTGAAAATTAAAAAAATATATATCAAATTTTTGAAAATAAAAACGAATATTTTACTGACAAACTTTCAAACAGTTTTTATGACACTGGAGACATATAATACCTTGTAGATTTATTATATTTAAAAATATATTAGTTGTAGGCTGCTTATAGTGGAGACGTTAGAATATTTTTGACTTTCTGTTTAATAGGACGTAGCAAAAACTTTGTATTTTAAAATATCGCCCTGAATATTTTCAGTCAAACTTAATATTTGATTGTAAAATATCGGTCAAAATCCAATTTCTTGCAAAAACTATGGTTGACAAAGATATCAACAAGCTATGTTAGTTATTAAAGTTCAGTATGCTGTGAATTCGATAGAACAAACGAAACGTAACTTTTAATCTATACTTTTTAGCATAATCAGATATTTTCAAGGTTATAGCTAATTACTTTCTAATATAATTTGTTTTAGATGGGAAGTAGCTTAAATTGTTTTTTTAAATGTCATCCTGTATATTTTTGACAAATATGATTCGCTTTAAAATGGTCTTTTCAACTATGTATTAGAACTTTTTATCTGATTGTAAAATATTGGGCAAAACCCGTGACTTTCCACCATACAACGGCGGGTTACTGGAACACTGCCAGACATGCTATATAATAATCTTCAATAATAATTCACAACAAGCGGTCTCAATAGCAAATATGTATTAATCTTTAATCGATAAAATCGCTAATCGGAACACATATTCCTTTTTGACATCTACAATATCCGTAAATCGTTAAGTCCAGGTCACAATTCGATTACCGACATAAATTGTCGCAAATAAAATTAATCAAGAAGTGAATGTTACATTAACAAACGTCCACGACAACAGAAAAAATGTGGCATTTTATGATGACATCTAGCCAATATTAACTCTTATTAGACAAGGACAAACAAGAAAAGGTAAGGTTGATTCGTTCGAACATCATGCTGGCTTATTTATATAGATATTTTCATCGTTTTTATACTTTAAAAGCTCTTATCAGCCCCTGTGTTTTCTAGGAAAGTAAAATCTAAGTAAGCTAAATGAAGAAAAACTTGAAGTACCCAAGAATAATTTTCTAAAAGCCAAAATAAAAGACAGAAGAGATGTACAGGGTGTCCGGTTATAAATGTAACCCCCCCTTAACTTTTTTATTTACCCTCGTATAAAAAAATGTTAAGTACAAAAGTTGTAAGGATCTTCATATAGTTTTCTGCGGTGTTACTAGAAAAACAATTGAACATCGAAATTCTACTGTGCAAATTAAATTAATCTTTTTTAAATGGGACATGCTGTATATTCTTCAGGATATCGGTAGGGCTCTTTAAGACGAGTTCAGTAATATAAGGTTTGTTGGGTCTAGCTATAATAGTTACCACCTAAATTGCAAGAATGTCGGGTATCTGATTATTACTGAACCCCTCTCCTAAATTCTTTATTTGGTGAGCTAGAAAAAAAATGTATACAAAAGTTGTAAGTTCCTTCAGAAACTTTTCTGCGGTGTTACTAGAAAAATAATTGAACATCAGAAAAGCTTCTGAAGGAAGACCTTTTTTCTAGCTCACCAAATAAATAATTTAGGAGAGGGGTTCAGTAATAATCAGATACCCGACATTCTTGCAATTTACGTGGTAACGAGGGCAAATAAAACAGTTAAAGGGGGTTACATTTATAACCGGACACCCTGTACAGACAGACCATCTAGGAATTTGGTCAATAAAGTCCAGTTGCCCTAGGGAGCCGGCATAAAGTTCATTGGAATTTGGATTTACTGCACCTATACAGTGTATGCATTTTATAAAATGAATTACCTATGAGATAATTTAAGTGTAAATATATCTAGGAATGTTACGCTTTTGACAAGCGGATTCTCGAGACAAAATTTGAAGTTTGAGTTCCTGAAACCCACTTAGTACCAACTATTTACTTTTGTTAAAGGTAAGCACATGTGTGGCCTCCTTCTCCCATTCCGAAGGACAATGCAATAATGTGCTGCAGATGCAAATTGTTAACTTTTACTCAAGATTAAGTGTCTAATATATTATGTCCTCATTCTAATGGGTACCTTATTGTGAAGCTTAATCCATATTTAAAGAAACTTTATCACGAATATTTTTTAACTCATCCTTGACAGAATTTTCCTCAGACACAAAACACACACAAGAACATATAAAGTTATGACATTTTCTAAAATTTAACAAATACCTAGAGGGTTTCAATAGAGTTGCGCGAGGTTAAGAGACGTGGTGTAATTTTTCTAAAATCAAGGCATAACATAGGATGTTATTCCGGTAATCTTGACAGTTCAATGAGTTGCGCAGGGTTTCTTATCAACAATAAACATGCATGAAATATTGTAACCATCAACATAATATTAAAACTTGTGTTATTGTATATGAAATGATCCCTAATAAAATTAAGCTTATGCTTTTACAACTGTTTATGCCCCTACAACAGCTCATGAAGTCGACAATATCTATAAAGATGCTACATCAGCTATCTCAGAGATGCACTGTAATTATACCTTTCTTGTGGGCGATCCGAAAACATGAGTTAGTTTGGGTTAACAAATGGAAAGCGTGGGTTTCATAGGAGACATAATAGAGGGCAAATAATGCGAACAGTTTCTTTAAAAAATCACATAGCAGATGAACTTGGGTGAGCTTATATCGTTGAACCAAAAACGAAATTGATTTATTCATAACAGAACATAAAATACATTTTACAGATATTAGTGTACTCGATAAATTTTGAATTGGAAGCGATCATCGGGTATGGTAAAAACGACTGTAAAAATTAGCCCATTGTAAAACATAATAGACTCTGTTAAATCCATAACCTGTTACGATAATTTTGACGATTTCGTAACATATTGTTGTTCCTGCTATCAAGTTACTCTTTGAATCGGCCTAATAACGGTAGTATGAAATTTTCAAAGTTCAGTAATGTTATAATTTCGGTCTTCTTACCGGGAACAAGAAACTACTAGTTCGACATAATTACAGGACCCATCATCGAATTTCAATCGGGCTGCTGCCTTTTTCGATTTGTGCAGAAGTAATGCATGTCAGCACCCATCAGGTTCGTTTGAAATAAATCAATTACATATTTAGTTATTTAAAATAAATGATAATGATTATTGTTGTACAAGCACAGCAGTAGAAACCTTATTTTAATATGTCAATTAATTTCAATATGCAAGTTTGCATAATTTGAATCAGTAAAATGCTCCTTGGTGGCGGAAAGTAGGAATATGTGATTTATGCACGAATACTTTTTTTTGAGAATCTCTATTTTAAACTGAGAATTAAAAAAGATAGAAGACTGTGTTTCATTTTCGTTTCAGCCATGACATATAACATTTTCAACCTCTTCTGCTTTTATTTTCAAATTTTTAAATTGTTGTTTGGATTTTAATCAAAATTATTTGGATAAATAAAAGTAAGAATTAAATGTTCCTTGAGTTACCCTGTCGCTGCTCAGATACGTCTTATTGCGGTGGCACTATAAGGGTGTGAGTTCGAATTCTGGAAATTCAATTATTATGGGCGCCAGGTCTAAAGTAGACCGAAAGATAAGAAAAGATAAGCTAAATTGTCAGATTACATTATCCATAATAAGACACCGATGTAAGGAAAGTAAACGCGAGAAATAAAAGATGTTTTCGTAACAATTTTTAATAATACCTTTGACTCTCCTGAGTATCTTTCAAATTTACATTTGAATAAAAATTTCAACTACCAATTAACAATCTGTATAGGTAAGATAAAATAAGCAATATTTAACATAAACTGATTCTAGACTAGGATATAATGAGATAGGTAATGTATATAAAATTTTCCTTGCGAGTGTATTTAAAATTAATGGTTCTGATAAGCTAATAGCCCATAAGTTACAATCAGTCCACTAATAAGTCAAGAATATTTCTTTACATAATCAACCAAATGAACTCTGATCAAAATAATTCTCAGAATCGAGCAAAATCAAATCAATGTCTAAATATCGAACTTCGATCACATATTGTATTTAGAAAATATGTCAAAATCGGGAGATAATTGTAAAATCTAACAGAAGTCTGAGAAAAATTCAATTTATATTAAATTTAAGGCTTACCCTTGAAAAATTTATATTTTCAATTAAAATTCCAGGCCTAGGTACCCTTGGGAAAAAAATTAAATATAGCCAAATAATATCACTACTTGCTATGTAGTGACTAGAGTAAAGGTAATTAAGAAATAATAGTTTACTAAAATTTACAGATTGAAATTTCCAAAGATTATCGAATATGTACAGAGTAATTAATCACTATAATACAGAGAACTCATTAAAGATAATTATTTTGATTGATTATAGTACGCGTTTATATTTAGGTGTATTTTAAGTAGATTTGTAAATTTATACCGCTCCATATATTTGCAAATTGCAAGAGAACTAGACATTAATAAATCGCGATTTTTGAGGTAATAGTGAAGTTGGACGTGCTTAATCCATCAGGACGCATCCTGACGTTTTTCAGTAATCAAGTTGGTGGCAAATTAGAATCTAAGTGTGAACAATAGAAAATAAACACTATTTTTTGCCCCGTATATAAAATAAGTAATTGTGCCTGGTGCTCGGCCTGATAAGGAAGGCAACGAGTTTGTAGTGATGGTATTTACTGATGGAGATGATTCTGGTGGAACTAATTGTGTTAAATGTAAGTCAGTATTTGACGATGTGAAGAGTATCATTCAGTGTATATTGTGTAAACATTTTTATCATGGCAAGTGTGAAAATGTTGATTTCCGAGGATTTCACATGAAAAAGTCAACATGGAGATGCAAACAGTGCATTGATGCGCATGGTGAAGATAACGGATCTATAAGATCGAGAGAGCGGAGTAGGGTGGATGATTGTGTGGATCAGAGTCTCGTTGAGGGAATAAACCATACTCTGGGTTTGTTGCTCAAAAACACAAGTGAGCTAAATGAGAAAGTTGATCAACTTTTAGCTGAGAATCAATATCTTAAGTTGGAAATAGCGAAAATGAAACAATCTCAGGTGACCAATAGCACAGTCTGTTCGGCTCCGTCAACATATGTGTCAATTGCGGCAAATCAGTCAAATAATAGCAAAGTCTTATTGGTGAAACAAACGGGTCAACAGAGAGATGTGAAGCAAATTAAGAAAGATTTGCAAGACAGAGTCAAACCAGGAGAACTAGGTATTGGGGTCTCAATGGGACGTACAACCAAAGATGGAGGACTTATACTAACCTGTGGTAATGAGAAGGAGATTTCTGCAGTCCAATCGGAAATTCAAACGAAACTTGGCGATGGGTATAAGGTTGATAGGCCAAGAACACACGATCATAGAATGAAGGTGGTGGGAATTGATGAGGGTGAATTTGGTGCTGCAGATGACGACATTATCGGAAGAGTTATAAAACAAAATGATCTCGGAGAGAGTAATACTGGTTTTAAATTGAAAATTCTTAGAAGAATGCAGGTGGTAAACAGAAAGTTCAATATAATTTTTGAGGTTGACTCTAACACCTATAACTCGCTCATTAATAAGCAAAAAATGAATTTGGGATGGAATCGATGTTGGCTTTATAACGACTATGGAATAATTCGATGTTACAACTGTAATAAATATGGACATTTGCAAAAAGATTGCAAAGATAAAAAAACATGTGCTAAATGTTCCGGAGATCACGACGTGAAAGAATGCCCAGGAAATCCAACCAAATGCACAAACTGTGTGGCATCTAATGAAAAATACAGGATGAATTTAGAAACAGATCACACTGTATGGGATCACACAAATTGCGAGACCTACAAACGCATAGAAAATAACAGGAAAAATAAATTTTTTGCAATAGCAGTTAAATACCAATGAAGCTCTAACATCGAGTATTGTGTATTTCAACTGCCAAGGATACTTAAACAATAAGGACAATATAATGGTACTGATAAACGACTGGAGGCCTAGATTGATTTTCTTGTCCGAGACTCATGTGTCTGCAGACGTGGAACAAGTTGAATTGGGCATTGACGGTTATTGTTTGGAGCAATGTGTGACTAACAATAGGAGAACAGGAGGAGTCTTGGTTTTAGTGAGAAATGACCTTTAATACAAAGTAAAATCAGCTCATTCTATTGACAACTACATGTGGTTATTGTCTATTGATGTTTTTATGTCTAGAATTAACTACCTTTTTACAGTTTTATACCATCCACCACAGATCGAGAATGCTCGGTTTGTTGACTTTTTTAAAGACTATCTTGACGAGGCGAGTGCGTTTGAGGGTGTCAACATAATAATGGGAGATTTTAACTTCGATCTGATGAAACCATCTTTTTATGGTGAAAAATTATTATCTGATGTTTATCTAAATGGATTCATCCAGATTGTTGATACTCCTACACGAATAACCGATAGAAGCGAAACCCTGATTGACTACGTAATAACCAATGACAAAAACCTTCCATTTAAGGTTCACTTGACTCCAAAAATTAGCGACCATTGTATTTTGTCCATTTATCCTGATCGAGAATCCAGTGAGAACACTGATGTCATAATGCACTATCGGTCAATGAAAAATTATGACAGGAATGATATGCATGATTATTTCCTTAATGCCACATGGAATAATGATAGTGGGGATGTGATTGTTCTTGCCGATAATTTTGTGGGTGACATTGAAAAGATTGTAAATAGTATGTGTCCTAGAAAAGTAAGTGTGCAAGGCAAAGATAATTTATATGTTCGTGCGATTGGAGAACGCGACGATGAAGTTTGGGAGGAGTATAAAAGGATACGAAATTACATAGTGAAATAAATAAAGCTTGAAAAAGAGTGATATTTTAAAGAAATTATTGATGGCAATAGGCACAATCCTACTGAAATGTGGAAGAGGCTAAAATTACTGTTACCGGGGAAACATTCAGCAACACCCAGTGAGATTAATTTCGAAGTTCAAACAATTTCTAATGAATCTCAAATTGCCCAAGAATTAAATAAATATTTCGTCAACAGTATTAGTGAAATTGTGAATAGTATTCCTGAGTATTCCTCACCGGATGAAGTATTGGTCGCAACCTCTGATATTATGTATGTAGAGCTTACGAAATTCAAACCATTGACAATGTCGGAAATGAAAAATGTTTTAAAAGATTTGAAAAGTGTCGGAGGAGGAGTGAATGGAATTTTCAAGAATGTTTTGTGTGATGTGTGTTGTGTGGCTGCTAATCGATTATTGGATATAATCAATGCATCTCTTTCCAGTGGAAAATTTCCGGAAAAATGGAAGGAGTCAACTGTTATTCCTGTTCCGAAAGTACCAAATACTAATTGTTATAACGAATATAGGCCAATTAATACAGTCGAAATCTATGAAAAGGTCTTAGAACTTGTGGTTAAAAAATGGTTGCAAGTAGTTATGGGCTTATTCGAATGAAAAATAACCTGTTATACGGTTATTAAAATAACCTGTATTATTCGGTTTTCATTCCACAAGTATTCGAATGAAAAATAACCTGAACCTGATACGTACGAATTCAAATACGAACACGAAGGAACAAACCTTTGGGTTATAGTGTAGATGCAAGTTTCGATGTTTTAGCTCGAATAAAAGATGAGTTTTAAAATTTGAAATGTAACGGTAGGATGTGGGAGCCGAACTTCAAGATAGAAGGCGGTCGCTTTTGATCCGGCCGGCCGATATTTTTTGTTGCGATTAACAAGCAGCCCCACATATTTATTATTTCTTTCATACACTTCTTCGTAATAAATACGGCCTGCTTTCCAATACATAACACCAATTATCACCTAATGTTTGTTTAGTTTTTAGGTTATTTATTGGAATTTAGAGTGTAGGAGCATACATAAGTCGTAATATAACTATAACAATATATGCACTATTAATTATTAATATTATTATAGTACTCTAAATACATCGCCAGAGAGAAATACTTTTTTGCAAAGTAGATTTTTAATAATTTATGTTCATTACATGTAATCAACACATCCAAGAATCATATTTTGGAGTTTAAGTATTTTTTATTGAAAAACGTAAAATGTTGTTTATTATATTTTGTTCAAAAATATTGCGTAATCAAATATTTACTCGTATTCTATTGTTATTTACTTATTTATTAAGCCATGCTTAATAAGACAATTACAGCAGCTACGAGTTACGAATAAGATGCCGATGACGCTGAACCTCCTTCCTAACCGGCTGCGATCGCTAACCTGAATGTATTCGAACGATTATTCAAATAATCATTCGGTTATTAATATTATTTGAATACAAATAATTCGGTTATCAAAATAATTCGGTTATGCCCATCACTAGTTGCAAGAGCATTGCGTTAAAAATAACATCCTAGTGGTCAATCAGTCTGGTTTCCGTGAACGTCACTCATGTGAATCTGTTGTTGTTAATCTTTGTGATACTTTTAATAGAGAACTAGATAGGGGTAATTATGTTTTAGCGGTATTTTTAGATTTTAGGAGAGCATTCGAAACAGTTAACAGAAAAACACTGTTGCACAAGATGAGCGGTGTGGGTATTAAAAATACAGTTCTCAGTTGGTTTCAATCGTATTTGCATAATAGGCACCAAAGGGTTAAGTTTAAAGATGCTATGTTCGATCCATTAAGTGTTATTCATGGAGCGCCGCAGGGAACCGTACTGGGTCCCCTGTTGTTTTTGTTGTATGTCAACGACATTGTTGGAGCTGTAAATGGGTGTAACATCGAACTATTTGCTGACGATACGATGATTTACTTAGCGGGAACGGATTTAAGTCATATGCAGCGGGTTGTGAATGATGATTTAGAGAACTTATTCAAATGGCTTTGTAACAACAAACTGTCAGTGAACGCTTTAAAATCAAAGGTTTGCTTATTTGGTAAAAAGCACAGTTTAAAAAATGTTAATTTTGATGATATAAACATAGTTATCAACGGTGACAGAATCATGCATGAAAGCCAAATAAAATACTTGGGAGTCATATTTGATTCAAATCTAAACTTTCATGCGCATGCTGATTATGTAACACGTAAATTCTCAAAGAAAATTAACTTCATTGCGAGAGTAGGGAATCAATTATCATTCAGCACCAAATTATCGTTATATAACAGTATAGCCGCTCCTCATCTTGAATTTTGTTCGACCCTTTTATACAATCTGCCTGCTTTCAAGATTGACCAAATCCAGATTGCCCACAACCGCGCTATGAGAGCTGTGTTGAAATGTAATAGATACACCCCTATTGCGACCATGCTCAAAGTTTTAAATATGTATGCTTTTTAGCGTCTTGTTTCACATTTTCCTGATTTACTTTATTTGTATTTGTTAGTCTTAAGTTTTAAAATGTTTCTAATGCTTTTTCAATATAGCTATTATGCTAAATAAATAATTATTATGATTATTAGAACAAAATCCTAGTTGCGAAGCTTAAAGTTAAAGATATATAATTTCGTTTTGAGATACGGTAAGATAAATGTACAAGATTAATCAATGATACGGTAAAGATAAAATAAATCTATGATATAGGTTTAAGATGCTTAAAACGTTAAGCGCCACGGCGGTAACTGGTTACCGCCATGGATATTTCCCACTGGGCCACGGCGGTCATCAGTGACCGACTGCTTGGACAGGGAAATTAAAAGTTCTTCCGACCGTATGACCGCACATGTATACACCTTGGTGCTTTCCTGTGGCCGCTGTGGCCCGTGTGGAAGTGTTCTTTTACTCAGGCATTTAAATTTATTTATCATGTGGGTAAGATAGGAGTAAATATATGGTAATTTCTGGCAAGTGGTTCCGACAAGGTCACGGCGTGACCGCTTAAGTTTTTTGCTTAAAAATTAAGAAAATATGCAAACATTTTTAATACTGAGAGAGTTTTATGAAACATAACCCTAAAATAAAGAGTATAACAAAAAAAAAAATTTTTTTTGGAAAGTCTAGCCAGTTGGCCGTGGCGCTTAACGCTTCTTCAGCAGAGTGGTTTCATAACCACGGAGTCATCTCGACCATTTAATTTCCACTTCCCAATCAATAATTACATTGCTACCCACCAGGCTATGATTTTAGGAATGGAACTGCGTCCTGGAATCTCCTGCTTCTCTCCTACAGTCTCCTTATTCGCCCATATAAATTGAAATTACTATCACACTCCTCGAACCAGTTCAAATTCAGGACTCCATTAAAGTTAGAATTAAAATTAGAGTAGAGTTAGGTAGAGTTAAGAGTAGAGTTAAGAGTAGAATTAAGTGTAGGTTTAAGAGTATAGATTTAAGAGCCTATTATCTTCTAGGCCTGAAGGTCTAATCAAAAGGGACTCATGCTTTAGTTACCATCGGTTTTATTCACCCAGACTCACAAAAACTTATTTCCACAGGATGCACACGAAATGAACCTACAATATCCGAGTCGACACGTGGTCAATTCAAATACCGCAAACTAAGTAAACATGAATGCACTTCCTAATTAGAAAATTCCGATTCAGAATTATGTACTGTCAAACCAAAGCACCTAGTTTTGTCACAAACTAAAGAAAACCCGTGAAATTAATAGATTGCTAGTTGCCTATCTACAGCGCCAACTTTTCATATTAAATTCAAGATACCGACAACCTTATTCACTGTATGCCTGCAGCCCAGTAGCGTAGACAAATCAATTATATTAAAAAGAATTTCAATGGTGTGCTAGATTATATTGAAGTTTGCGAATGTAAGAAAATAAATTAATTGTTTTTGGATATTTAACCGCGAATTGTTACAGGGTACCGTCTTTATTCCTTATTTCCTTTTGCTTTTAAATATCTTTTTCATTTATAAATATTATATTGTGTAGGGAAAGGATAATTAAATTGAGCTCACAATGCGTGGTATTAAAGGAGATTTTTTGATATACTTATGTTGTCTTGTAGACATGTCGTATAGTTTGCCCAGATCGTGTACCTATTGCTATTTGCATATACACTTATGCCACGGTTAATTTACAGGATAGATTCCAGGGCCTCTGACATCACTGGTAGTGCACCAATGTGCAGAGATGACCAAGATTATTCCACCATAATTTTCCTTCCAATATTATTAGCATACTTCTAAACCCTAAACTCTCATTACCTTGATAAGTTTGCGTTTGATAAATTGAATTATTGCAAGTAACAATAAGCGAAGTAAAATGATTTCAATCGTAACAAATTGTCAAAGTATAATAATGTATAACAAATTATATAAATATTTAAAGCAAACCACGGCCTCTAAATTATAGCAACCCTTATGACAGAACAGCAACATTTACATTATATGTATGCTGTCTAGCAAATAAAGAACACAAATCTCAGTAAACATACAAATCTTTAAAGGAAGAGACGCAAAAGAGATTCAGAAGAGTTAAGAACAATAAGTGAAACAAACATAAAAGAGATACGAAAAGCTCTAAAAATGTACACAGAGAAAAAAATAGGACATATTATCGAAGAAAACAAAACTTAAAAGAAACCTAATAGTTGGTAAAACTTTGTCAAGATTTAAATTTAAAAAAATATATAAATGCAGTTGATAAAAAGTTGCACTCGGCACGTGAGTAATTACATATGAATCACTTGAGCTTTTTCTTGCGTTATGATTGAAGAAATGGAAACTAACTTTTGCTTTAATATAATTTTTCAAATTATATATCTATGCTGTGCATCAGCGTAGAGTGTTAGAGGACTGCAATCGGGAAAACTGAGACCTTACCTGTTCAATTCAATTGTTCTATGCACTCACTGGAGGATATAGTCGGAACAAAAAATTTTACTTTTGGTAAAGTCTGAATTCGTGCGGAAATGCGCAGTACCGGGAGCGCGCTCATTCTATGTTTTGGTACGGTCTAATTTTGCGACCATCGCACTAGTCGCTACGAAACGCACACGCGTGTAGAGGCCTCAGATTTTCTGCATGTACACGGAAAAGCGTTTGATCACAAGAGAAAATAAAATGTTGAAAAACGATAATGATGAAGGATTAATCTCGAATAATGTTAAAGCAAGAAATAAAGTAATTATAATTTAGATAAATTGAATTTTATGATTAAAGGAATTTATATAGCTTAATCTAATGGAAATATTTTATAATATTTAAAAAACACATTTAAGACTATAAAGATAAAAACAAGAAATATGGTTAAGAGTGGACGAAACAATGATTATCAGAAGATATTTGGTAAAATTGTAATATATAAAATTTGAGATAGAGCGCGTGCCAGTTAAATTTTCTTGCAGAAATTATGGTCCCTCGCGGGGCAATAAAATTATCGGCGTTATCTTGAAATTAGATTCTCAGTAGTTGTATCCCCTGAATGGGATCAACTACTAGTATATTCAAGATTTATTGGGCCCCATTTAGTTAAACAATTTGGGCATCGTCCCGTGAGCTGCTTGGTATTCGCTACTAGTGTTTTAGCATTTAAATAAATTAAGGGTTAAATTGGCCAATACAATTAAATTTACCTTAATTACGAAAGAAATACAAATATATCGAAAGCTCCCGTGGCCACTTAATGGTCAAATTAAAAATTATTAGATCTTTCTGCAAGAACGGCTATATTTTATAATGAATAAATTTAAGTAGGTACCATTGCATAAGCGTATAATTCATAATATAGATATTTTTGCCTCATAATGGAAATTATCTGGCAATTTTGCAATTAAATATTTAAATATTAAGAGTAATACATTTTAATTGGCGATATGTATTCTCTTAAGAAAAACTGCAGATATACATATTAGGCACCTGTAATTTTTCGAATGTTAGCAAAATCCGAGATGAATTCAGGCGCTGAAATATGTCGACATGACATGAAAGAATATAATAATGAATCAAACAATTATTAATTTAAATGAATTGCTGGAAACCTCTCTGAACTAATTTTAAGAAATTTTAATATAAACGTTGAAATTCTCATAATTGTTATATGCTATATGAAGAGGACCTTAAATAGTTAATAAAAGCATTTACAAAGGAAGAAAATTACATAGTGATATTTACAAATATTAATTTGATATTTTAAACATAGCTATACGTGTATTTGTAACAAGCATATTGACAATGGTGTACACAAAACGAACTCAGAATTAACAATACATTTATCCACATAAACCACAACACAAATATACATTCGAAAATACAAGAGGACAAAAATCAACAATAGACTACATAATCACAAACAAAAATATTGTTACGTTTTTCCCGTGGGTTCTTAACAGAAGTACAACTTTGCTACTTTCAACTAATACTCTCTTTATTCACTACCACTGTACACAATTTAACTCACTAAACTAGTCTTATAACTTTACCACTAATATCTATTCAACACTCAATGATTGACTGAACTGAACTGACTAACATTTGCCTTAGGTCTGCTTATATATAATCCCAAATCTCTC
Organism: Pissodes strobi; assembly: GCA_016904865.1. Lineage (NCBI taxonomy): Eukaryota > Metazoa > Arthropoda > Insecta > Coleoptera > Curculionidae > Pissodes > Pissodes strobi. The sequence goes on along the minus strand of MU183412.1, from coordinate 154,513 downwards.
ACGAATATTCGGGAAGTATTCCGAGGCCACTCTATATGATCTCGACGAGGCCATCGAGATAATTCCAGTCCAGCGATCCTGAAATTTCGCGACCGGCCGGGCGATGAGTCATACAGACAAACACGCGAGGGGCACGGCGCGGCGGCGGCGGCGGCTAGTTCTATAGGGTAGCACAAAAACGTTCGGATGGTTGTTAGTCGTGACAATATACTTCCATCAAGAATAGAGGACCTAGCTTCAGCAAACGCTGGATCTAACAACAACCTTGTGATGGCAAAAATACGTAGAACAATGCAATGATTACGGATCGAACCCGCCGAACAGATAAGCAAGCTAAATGTAGAATCTCTATCAGTTGACTCAACTAAACACCTATACCAACGAAGGCTCACTGAGAAAAGAGTCTCGAGAGTCCGACGATATTAAAACAGCATGGGCCAAAATAAGAACCAACATACTGGGAGCAGCAGAGAAAGCACTGGGAAGATGGACCATAAAAAAAGGAGGAAAACCAAATACAAAACCCTGGTTCACACAAGAGGTTGAATTAATAGCCGAAGAGAAATGGAAATCATATCTGCAATTTAGATCCAATGCAATAACATACAATGAGTATAAAGCTATAAAGAACAGGGTCAACGAGAGGATTCAAGCAATTAAAAGGGAACATTGGGAAAAGTTCTCGAACGATATGGAGCACGACCTGTACGGAGGACAAAGGAAGATATGGATTCTATTGAGAGCTCAGAAAAACCTATAAGTGAAAATATGCAAAACACAAGGATAATGACGGAGGAGTGGGAAAGACACCTTAAGGTAAGGCGCAAAGGAAATCAACACGATAACACAGAAAAAAACAGGAAACATATCAAGAGGAGGAAAACACCTACTAAATGGGACCATTCCTATGGAGAAAGTAAGACAAATTGCGGGAAAACTACAAAATAGAAAGGCGCTAGGTATCGACGAAATAACGAATGAGATGCTAAAATATGGAGGCTTTACATTACTACATAAACTAAATATTTTCTTTAACAGAGTAATTAAAGTAAAGAGCATACCATCTGATTGGAAAGAAAGTATATGGATATCAATTTTTAGAAAAGGAGAAAAAAGTGACCCCCAAAATTACCGAAGTATCAGCTTGCTGATGACTGTACTAAAGTTGTTCACCAAAATTTTAGCAGAGGAAGTGATGTCAACCGGAGTATGGGAAGAACGACAAGGATTCAGGAACAACAGGTCAACCATAGACGCAATATTTATAATCCGCCCAATAACTGAAAAGGCCATAGAGTATAATAAGACAGCATTCATGTGCTTTATTGATCTAAAGAAGGCCTTCGATAGGGTACGATTAGCAGATGTAATAACTCTCCTGCAGAAAAGCAACATTCACCCTACCATAATAACAACCATCAGAGAACTGAACACACGTATATAAGAGCTTCAAACAAACTAAGCAACAAAATACCAGCGATAACCGGGATTAGACATGGAGACAGTCTAAGTCCCATCCTATTTAACACCATAATTGACGAAATCATAAATGAAGTAAAGCAAGCTGGTAGAGGATACCAAACGGGAAATAAGGAAATAAGAATGGTTTGCTATGCGGACGACGCAGCGATCATCGCAGAGGACGAGGACAACTTACAACGGTTGTATAGGTCTAAACAGACCGCAAAAAGATTCAATATGCAAATATCCGTAGAGAAAGCAAAATCCCTAACAATATCTAGAGAACCCAGAAGATGCAAACTCGCAATCTATAACCAAAGTGTTGAACAAGTAATGACATTCAACTACCTAGGGGCAAAAATAGCAAGCAACAGCAATCTAAAAGAAGAAGTAAAAGCCCAAACAACAAATGCATCATTAATATTAGGATACCTAAGAGACATAATCTGAAGAAACAGACACATGAGCACCAGTAAGAATATATAAGACATGCGTAAGACCAGTTATGACCTATGCAATAGAGACAAGAGCCGAAATCACCGCAACGAAACGCTTGCTAAGGACCCCATAAATGCGAACACTAAGATCATTCACTGGTCACACCTTATGGGATCGAAGAAGAAGTGAGGAAATAAGAGATGTGTGGGGTTCAGGATGTAGTAAGATGGGGAAGAAATAGAAGAAGAGAATGCAGAGACCACGTTAACTCGATGCCAAATACCTGGCTAGTCAACATCGCAAAAGAAAACCGACCAACACACCTCCGAACGCCCGGACGTCCGCCCACGAGATGGTATGAAAGTTGGTCCTCAGCATCTCAATTGTTATCGCTAAACCATTGAAGGGAACACAGGACCTAGTTCTGACGTATGAAGAAGAAGGTAAGATGATATTGACGATGATAAAGTTGGTGATACTAATGACGCCATGTTCTCGTTGCTTCACGATGTTTACTCATCCCTCCACTGCTACAGTCTTCTGTGATTACGCTAAAGCGTTTGACTGTGTGTGTCATGACATCTTGTTAAGAAAACTAAACTTTTTTGGAATCCATGGTATTCCTTCGAACTGGTTTCAATCTTATTTTGAAAATAGACAGCAGTGTTGCATTTTTTTTAATAATGTTCGTGCAGGACTCAGTACTTGTATAAGTAGAAAATCTTTAGCTAATAATAAATTTGTTTCAATGTATTATCCATCAGAATCAAGTAAATATATTATATATTTTCATGCAACTAACGTTTAAAGTTATGCAATGGTTGAAGTATCTTCCAGCAAATAATTTCGCCTGGTTAAATTATAATGAAATTGAAGATTTAAACAAAATCAATATTTCTGACACATCAGAAAAAGGATATGTATTTAAAGTTGATTTTAAATATCCGGATATATTATATGAGAAACATAATGAATTTCAACTATGACTCCGACAGATCCACCCTTAAAAAAATTATCAAATTTATCAAATATTGATAGCGACTTATTTGAAATATAAACTATCTACTCCAAGCACAATCCGGCAACGCGGTACGTATATGATACATACATAACCTATCTAACAAACTGATTCTTACATTTTATCATGATTTAGATTTCAACTGTGAATATGGATTTGTTACATAACGGATAAGTAAAAATGTACGTTATTTTCCACCAATACACACAAACGAAATGTGAAGCTATTACTTAAAATATTTGAAGTCCATGTATTTAACTAATAAGAAATTACTACAATTTTGCGTGGGTCATTATTGGCCTTGGATCATAGAGTGAATTTTTAGTAAAATTTTTTAAAATGTTTTTTTTTTTTCGAGAAGCGGCCGCTTACAACTGCAAAATAATTAAAAGAATTTCAAGTATTAGAAGACCTAAAACTTCCGTGACGGAGGTCTTATTCCATCTCCTGATCTTTTTTTCTGGCAGCACCGGTTTTGACTCGGGATATGAAGAATTAGCAATCCTGACTTTAACCGGAACCAAATATCTTTCTGGAATACATTTTACTTTGAAGGTAATAATAAACCAAGAGATAATTTTAGAAATTTAGAGACGAGCTCGGATATGCTTCATGAATAAAACGGTGAAAATTCTCTACATTTTTTTCAGTTTTGTGAAATGTTCTGAGAACTTATGTATCATATTTTAATATATCGTTTTTACCTACATCACTTTCAGTAAATTCACGAAGAATATTTGAAGTCCATGAATTTAACCAATAAGAAATTATCATAATTTTGCGTGGGTCATTATTGGCCTTGGATCTTAGAGTGAATTTTTAGTAACTTTTTTTCGAGAAGCAATCCTTTAATCTGAGGTTGTCCTCAGAAATTGTCATATATCGTACAATATTCTACTTTCAATGCTGTCAATCAAAATAAAGACATTGGTTTACCTTCTTCTTCTTTCGGTGCCATATCAGGTCCCCCTAACGTTGGCAATTACATTGGCGGGTTGTTGGCGGTTTTCGGCTAATATGAATAGTTGTTCGATACTGCGTAATCCAGTCCAATCGCGAATGTTCTTCAGCCATGACATCTGCTTCCTTCCAATTCCTCGGCTGCATTCGATTTTATCCATCATTATAAGCTGGAGCACCTTGTATAGGTCTCCTCTAAGGACATGTTCCAGGTATGATATCTTTCTCACCTTAACAGTGACAAATAATTCACGGACGGCATTCGCTCTATTTAATACTGCTTCGTTGGTCTGCATAGCTGTCCAGGGTATTCGAAGCATTCTTCTATGCAACCACATCTCAAACGCTTCCTGTCGGTTGATCGTAGCAGCCTTCAGAGTCCAAGTCTCTGCTCCATACAACAACACGGACCAAATATAACATTTGATCATTCTTTGACGTAATTTTAGGTTTAAGTTGTCGTTAGAAAAAAATGATTTCATTCTCAGAAACGTTGTGCGAGCTGCTTCAATTCTGCACTTTATCTCTTTATCAGGGACTAGATGTTATGTGATATAACAACAAATGTATATGAATTGGGTAACTCTCTTAATGTTTTATTGGTCTATCTATAAGGAAGCATCGGCGTGCGGTTGGTGACTGAATATCATAAATTTTGTCTTATTGACATTTATTTTCACACCCAATTCCCTTCCTGTCGTGTTTACACTATCTAACAACTCTTGAAGGCCCTGGTTACTATCGCACAAGATGACCGTATCGTAGGAATATTGAATATTATTAATCAGTTCACCGCCAATCTTCACGCCAAGGTCTTTATCATGCAAAGCCTTTTTAAAGATTATATCCGAGTAGATGTTGAATAATAGCGGGGAGAGAATGCATCCCTGTCTGACGCCTCGTTGAATGCAACATTCATCGGTTAGTCTTCCATCGATTCGGACCACTGCCTTCTGCTTCCAATACAAGTTCTCTATAATTTTCAGGTCTCTATCATCGATTCCCGACACTTTTGAAGAAGTATATTTAGGGCAAAAAGCGCTTCCCGGGTGCCTAGTGCATTTCTAAAGCCAAACTCATCCAGGTCCCCCTCGCATCGACTTCTCATCCTTCCATGTATTATGCGAAGAAACACCTTTAATGTATGACTCATCAGGCTAATCAATCTATATTCATCACACCTCTTCGCTCGCTGCTTTTTCGGAAGTGCTACAAAACAGACTTCACCTTTCTTCGGGTATTTCACCAGTAATACATTGTTAAAAAAAACTTAACCAGAGCACTGATGTGATCTTCGTGGATCATTTGTAAGAGCTCTGCTGGGATGTTATCTGGACCAGTTGCTTTCTTGATTTTGGCTGATTTTATGGCATGGAGGACTTCGGATTTTAAAATTTCTGGACCTTCGTCTTGGTTTGCATTACCTTGTATGTTTGGCCTGACGTCTTCAAACAATTCAGTCACATATCTGCTCCATACTTCATGAATTTCTCTTTCATCAATAATAGCTTTTCCCGTGTTATCCATTAGTATGTTAGTAGCTTTCTTGTTATACAAGCCAGCATCCTCCCGGACTTTGTTGTACATGTTACACATGTCATGCTTCCTTTCAAACTCTTCCATTTCCCCACATCTATCCGTCATTCATCTCTCTTTTGCCGTTCGTATTTTTTGTTTCATTTATCTTTGTTTTCTTCTGGTTTGCCCTTGCACTGGCTCTTTGTTCCATAAGAGTAGTAGTATTTCTTCCGTCATCCATTGTTCCTTCTAGTGTCTGGTTGCTACTTTATGTTCTTCCATCTTGGTCATATGTTCACGAAATTATTTCAATGGTTCCTCGACACCTTCGGTCATTCTCATTTCTTTCATGTATTCGTTTACAGCTTTTTCAATGTCGTCTGAAATCGTGAGATTCTGTTGCTGGCGTTTCTTTTCTATATGTTTTAGCTTGAGTCTTACATCTGCTACTAAGGGGCTGTGGTCAGACCCAATATCCGCGCCAGGGTACGTTGTCACTCTGGTGATGGAGCTCCTAGATCTTTTGTTGCTAAGAATATAGTCTATCTGATTTCTTACTATTTGTGTTGGGTTATCTCCAAGGCTTCTCCAAGTATACAGCCTACGTTGATGTAAGTTATAGCATGTGTTGGTTACTACCAAATTGTGTTCTTGGCAAAAATCAAACAGTCTGTCACCTCGTTCATTACTTTCTCCCAAGCCATACTCCTCTACTAGATCCAATCTACGACCTTTACCAATTTTGGCATTAAAATCACCCATTAAATATGTGATTTCGTTGGATTTTAAGCTTTTTAGTGTTGTACTAACTTGATTATATAGAATTTATACTTCGGTGTTATACTTTTTCTCTGCAGTAGGGGCATATACTTGTATTAGGTTGACATTAAATGGCGATGCGTGTAGCTGTAACACTACTATTCTGTCGTTTATTGGAACAAAGTTAAGGACATATTTCTCTATTTCCGATGTTACGAAAATTCCTACTCCGTTTTTATGTTGTGGGTCGTCATTGTTGCTCCCGTATAATATAGTATACCGTCTTTGTGACTGCATGTTCCTGAACCAGTCCATCGCAATTCACTTACCCCCATAATTGACAGTTTTAAGCGTCTCCTGAACAAGAGTTTCAAATTTTCCAGCAGCATAAAAGCTTCGAACATTCCATGTGCCTATCTTTACAGTGGATTTTACTATTATAAAGCGGGGGATTCTTAGCACCCCTTGCCCATCAAAGGGCTGTCCGGGACTAAGGGCAGCTGCTTTTGTTTTTCTCGTCATAGCAATAACCTGAGAAATATTAACAGTGTGGTTTCCCGTTGCCTTCACTGTTTTTAATTCAGCCGCCTTTAACATGAGGGCAGACGCTGTTTGCAGCCGCCCACTCTGAATCCGACGCTGCTTACCTGTTGGTCCGCGGGAGGTATTTGATTTCCCTCCTACAACTCATATCTAAGAGGCATTCCCCTATCCGCCACCTGGAGACGAGCCCTCTAAGGGTTACAAGTTCCCCCTAGGGAGGAACCAATAACGAAATCTATGTCTTTGTTGGTATGTTCCTCCTCTCCGATTATGTGTCCTTGCCTAGAAGAAGAACGTACTTGGTTCATCCAAGGAAAAGTGCTCAAAATACATCGGTATCTGAATAAATGCGACGAAATAGATTTGCATGCCTGTCCTAACAGTGCTGTATATACTTACTAAACTACATGGGCTATGATATTTATTATATTTTATTTAAATAAAAGGTATAAAAGCAAATGTGCCGTCTATGTTCAATAGTATTTTTTTACCGGTTCAAACTAGACTAGATATATTGTAATAGTTTACATGATCTAGTTCCATGTTTTCGCGGCTTCAGCAATATTTACGCACTAATTCCCTTATAAAGACCTATTCCATAATTTAGGTATGTTAGTGTTATTTTGATAATAATATTTCGCATTATCTTTATTGGTGATACTATATAGTATATTGGTTAACACTGCCTTTCTAAATATGCATAGCCACGTAAAAAATGCGCTGAATTTACTGGCGACAGTTTGTAGTAATATTATTACATATCACCATTTTGCGTATGTATTACATCTCGATAAAATATGTTTTGCAAAATTATGTTAAACGGACGATAAATTTTCGAGGTACTTGTGGTCGGGCATCTGCATTGCTTATCATCGTAACCCAGATTAATATATTCATTTAAATGAATGATAGCCATGTAAATACATGTTTCAGTGCATTATTAAATCAGAAACTATTGATAAATCGGTATTTCGATTTTATATCATAATGCATACACAATATGGTTTATATGATCTTCCACCTATTCAAGGTTTGTAATTTACTATAGCATCACAGCAATTCCTGGGAAATTATTCATTGTTAATTGGCTTACCTCAACATTTCGCATTGCTAAACATCATGCCGCGTACGCCCAACATTAATTAACTAATCTAGCGTAATCCATTCAACTATCAATCGGAATGTGTTTAGCGCGGTAACGCTGCAGAAATTCAAAATCCTCTTATCGGAAGTCGCAAGTGTCACAACGAAAGATTAAAGCCGATCCTATTTGAATAAGTTTGACTTCAGATTACTGCCTTGAAGTCAGGTTGACACGTCGCCGTCGCCCTTATCGCGTTTTGGCAGGGAAAGCTATAGCGTATGAAAATGTATAATAGACATAAAATCGAACATGGTTCTGTTGTTTAATTAATAATTTAGCATGTATGAATTTTAACAGCAATGTGTTTACTCTACAAATAGCATATACTTATTAACAGTTGAATGAGCTACCCTATATATCTTTTAGGCAAATATGTATTAACCATTACCACTTTAAGTTACTTATTTTCATATAAATCACATTATATCTCAATTCATTCCGCCCAATGACTGCCCTATTCAAACATGGAGAGGAAAACTTCTCCATTCAATTTTATTAAATTGATATTTTTATGCTCACTGATATCCTATTCAAACTTTTATGAAAACATAGTGCTACTGATTAGTGGTGTCGTATAAAAGCTCTCAATTATGTCAAATTTTAAAGAAGCATTAGGACAACAGCTTCAAAAGGATTTGATTTGCCCCGATCTCCAGGGATTAGTTATTAGAGAGAAAATTTCCCTTTTGCATTTTATACCAAAAGGAAGTCTATAAGAATTTCATATTTTAACTTGCGTATTTTTCAACTGCTGGTTATCGCCTAGAAACTGAAAATCAATTTATGCCTGTATTTGGAAAGTAGTTACTCAACATTTTTTTTTATTTTTACATGCTATATTTTGTAAGGGACAGAAAATGATAACAAACTTAATTGTTAATTAAAGTCTAATTTCACCTACCGCCATTCTGCTAAGAATAGTGAATAAAGATTTATTTACATATTAATTAAATTTCAAGAGAAAGACATACATAGGAACAGTACCGTTATATATCGGTCACAGTACATAGAATATTAATACCACTCAAATTAATTCCACGAAAAATCCAGTAATTTACATTCTCCTTTGGCTGTAGTAGTTGGGCCATCGGTCTTGTCAATATCCTTTAATTTTAGTGTCTTCCTGAAAGAGAGTAGGGGACCACACATATGCCTGTCTTAAATATAAATAAATATTTAGTTTTACCTGGGTTTCAGGAGCTAGAAATTCACTTTGGTATAAGGACGCTTATCAATGCTGTTTAATCTCTTGAGATATTTACATAAACAGCCTTATATTTTTTGTAATTTTTATAATTTACAGCGCTGCTGGATTTAATGGATATTCTAATATATCCTATACTCATTAGCAGGGTTTTTTTAGCCAAATTCATAGTAAAATTCTCAATGTATATTTAGTGATCCAAGCGTTCTTCTTCTAATTTTATTTGAGTTTTCTTTGAGTTTTGTTCAGTTTTACTAGAAGAAACGAAGTTGATTAGAGCTTTTAAAACTAGAAAAAAAATGAAATAACCATGTAGATAGACAAACCGACAGTAAGTCACCTAATCTTACATTATTTTATAATTTTTGCTTCATGGTCAAGTTATACCATCGTAAATATCATTATATTCCGCTCCTAGCCTATTTATCTATCTATCTATTTAGTCATATATATTTAGATTGCTACGCTCTTTCTGCCCTTCTAATGGGCGCATAACTTTCACTCAAGCCTAGAAGGATCTGAGAGTGAATAATCTCAAATTGAAAGAAAAATTTTAAGTTTGAGAATTTAATGTTAGAAATTGAACGAATTTACGTATGTTGATGCGTAGGCTAGAACGAGTTGTCGCCGAAAGCGTACAAATTAGGCCCTAGCTCAAAGGTCAGAGAGTAGGGGTGGATTTTATTTATAAGGCGCCACGGGCTTGTAGACGGCACAAGCGAGAAATACCCCAAAGTTGAAATATGGAACTTCGCGACAAGATAAAAGGATAACCTAAAATTGCTATTTTTTCTTCAATCAAGAAAACCGAGCAATAAAACAACAAAAATATGAGTTAGAAAGTTAGAGCAGATTTAAACCCTAAAAGAAACACTAAATTCAGTGACAAACAAATATTCAAAAAGTAATCAAAAGCAAATCCAAAACGTTTCAATTATTGACTCCAAGTAATAAAAAAATATCAGATACCTACTGCGTTTAGCGACCTTCTTTCTGCTTTGGAATATTAATCAAAAGATAATTAAATGAAACAGGTAAATAGACAAACAAAGAATCGGTTTATTACCAAAGAGAACTGGTTGATTATAATCGTATTATAATGATAAAAAACTACTGAGTTGAATATAGTAAATTAGAACAAAACGAACTACTGATAATCGTGGTACCCCTGGACACTCGGCTGTGCCTGACAATAACGACTATAAGTAAAAAAGAAAGCTATTAACTTTACTTGGTTACTTCACGAAAAGAAACAAATGAATTGCCTAAGTGAATGCTCGAAATATCTACTGTACTGAGAATTTAAACGTCTTAGTCAGTCTATTGTTGACGTATAGCTAATGAGAGCTTATTTACGTAGTTATACGTAAGATAACTTATTTTCGAAAATAACGCAATCAAACAGTATCTATATAATTTGCGCAATCATCAAATATCTGTTTAAAAGAATAATTCCAGTAACGCAAATAATCCCTTAAAGTCCAAAAAAAACCAAGTCATGATTTGTTTACAAAGTGTTATGCTACTAGTTAATATATTCATAGGTATCGGTTAGAAAGCGTTGATAACGGCAGCATATGACCAGTATGATTAGGCGTTTTTGAAACAATAAATCCAGGTACTTCCTCAACCGAGGAAGGGTAGAAGGAAGGAAAGGATGACTATACGTGTAGTTAACCCGGTCAAGAAAAACCAGCCGAAGACTTGACTCCTAGTTAGGCGTAGGAGAACTCGCCAGTAGAAATACCCTGCCGATAGAAGTACCCCGTCAGTATGAGGTACCCCGTCGGTAGAAATACCCTGTCGGTGGAAGTACCCTGTCGGTAGAAGTACACCGTAGGTAGAACCCTGTGAAAAGGGTCTGTCGGCTGCTTAAGGCTGAAATCTCCAGGCTACCTCAATAGATGGAAGAAAAGGCCTCTGACAAAAAGCAGTACTAAATCCCGTTACGGAATGAGTTTCAGGCACCAAACAACAAACTAATTAAAGATAAGGTACAGGCAAGGCTTGAAACTCAAAAAAACTGAGTCGATTCGAAAGTCCCACAAAAGGAAAACTAAATCAGACTTCCAACCGACACCAAACCACTTTGAAAGGCAAACGAACGTAGAGTGACCTGCACGACACTTTCCGGAAGCAAAGGAATTTCCTCCGAAATTCTCCCTACTAAAAATTTCAACCGACCAATAGAAATTTATCCACACATCACTCGGTCAACAAATGTCACATTCAACGTGGAATAATCTTTCCACCACCCGGTACCGAAATTATGACTGACAACAGCTACGCATCGCAACTAAAAATTGATAACCAATAAATACGCAAAAATCAATAAGTCCCAACATTGCGCACGAGGTTGAAGATTTCAGGCCATGACATGGTTACGAAAACGGATATTTTCCCTAACCTCAGGACATGTACGCGCGAAATTCAATCCGTTCTAAATTAGGAGTTTGTCTGGGGACGCAAATTTTATTTTACATTGAATCGAACCAAAGCAACGTCAAGCGATGCGGCACATGATAGGGCGGAACTACGAGGGCATTTCGCAAACATCACTTGAAACGCTCGCTTTGAAATACAATCGCAAAATCGGCCCGTGACAAGGTATAGCCCTCCCCCCACATTATTTTCCATTCTTCCCTGTTTGTCGTCATATTTATCCATCTCCAGTGTGTTTCCTCAGGTCGTCCGCTTATCTCCTTTGGGGTCTTCCTCTATCACTTTTATTTTCCCACGTCTCCAGTTTTAAATATTTTTGATTCATCGGTCGTCTTCTTGTCTAATACTTTGACCGTCGAATTTCCATGTTGATTTTGCTACCTCTCTTCTAATATGCTTTCTTTTCGTTTTATTTCTTATCCACTCATTTCTCTTTCAGTCCATCAGTGTTGCATGTAACATTTGTTTTTCCATTGATATTTGTACTTCCGTTACTTTTTCCATGTTTTTCTGTGTGAGTCTCCATGTTTGGAATCCATAGGTGAGGACGGGGAGTACACATTGGTTTTAAGGTATTGTAGATATCTTTTTTATGGCGTAGCTTAATTTTGCGAATGCTACCCAACCTAGTCTGACTGGTCTCTTGATTTCTGCTGTTTGGTATCCTTTGTTGAGTTTATTAATTTGTCCAGATGTATGTATTCGTGTATGTATTCATCTGTTTTAATTTTTCTTGTCTCAATCTAATTGTGATGTCTTCATCTGTGTTCGTCATGGTTTTTGTCTTGGTGCAAGGCCTTCCTTTGGCTGTTGTATCAAGTTTTACCAGCATTTTCTTCAGTTCGCTCTTTTCTGTTATCAAGGTAATATCGTCCACGTATCTTAGATTGAACAGTCTTTGTCTACATATTTATACCTTTTTCTACCCAGTCTCGTTTTTTAAAAACATCCTCTAGGGCTTGGTTAATAAGCTTAGGTGATATTGCGTCGCCCTGTCTGACACTTCTTCTTATGATTATTGGTCTTACTCCTTCGCGGATTTTAATTATTGTTTTTGCTTCGGTATGTATGTTGTTTATCAGGTCTGTATACCTGTAGCATATTCTCTTATTAACTAATGAGTTTTTTTACTGCCCAGTATTGAACACTATCAAAGGTTTTTTAAAGTCAACAAATGCAATATATAGCGAGAAGTGATATTCGTTGGCTCGTTCTATTAGAATTTTCATTGTTAAGCCTAGTGGTCAGTATTTTTGTAAAGAGCTTGTAGATTACATTAAGGAGTGTTAGGTCTGTTCTATCCCTCTTCTTGTGTAGGATGATGGTTATTGATTCATTACAGTCTTTTGGGTTCGTTTTGTCTTTGAACATTTTATTTCAGAGAGTGTAAACGGTATTAATGACAGTGTTTCCACCATATCTTAAAATTTCTACCGTTATTTCGTCTTTTCCAAGTGCTTTGTGGATTTTCATTTCTGTTAGTGCTCTCTTTATTGCCGATTTGCTTATTTCTCGTTGTAGTTCTAAATTTACATTAGTTATTTTAGTTTGTAGTTGTTCTATGATTCCTTCCGTTTTTTTTTTTGGTTTGGTATAGATCCATATATAGTAGCTGTGTGATATTTTTAATATATTCTTTATTATTGATTTATACGCAGTTCAGGTTTTTTATTTTATTTGTTTCATATCAACATAGTGTTGACCTTAAGTATTTCATATTCTTCATATTCTCTATAACTCTTTCTATTTAATCGGAAACTTCCTTGATCACCACAATAGGTAAACGTTTCAGTTTTAATTAATTCGTTACCCTGTTAATTCACAGAACACGTACGTCATTTCATATCGTACCTAGCTAAACTGAATATTTAGTTCCTTTGTTTCAACTTTGGATAACAAGTAATCTTGTGATACGTGACATTACATTTACAATCTAATCCTCTCAGTTTTTTTATTAATTATTATGCTCAGGAATTATCACGTTTAAAAGTCCAAATGAAGGTAGACTTTACTTGATAACTTGCAAACTGTATTTCGTGACGCCACGCCTTGGAAGGCGTGCAGGTTATGGAGCTCAGATTAAGGATCGATCTACGTCAGATGAGAAAAGATGATAAAGAAGACACTTGGGTTGAAGACAATAACAATGTCTATTGGTCATTACACTTTACTCGATTATGATAATGCGCGAGTCTTTTCGATTGAAGTATTCGTGGAATTGTGTCTTGGTCACCGTTTATAATAAAGTTTAAGATTTGTTTTGTGTTTTATTTATAGTTAGCTTTTGCTTAACTGTACTCAGAGTTTATACTGCACTTTAACTATTTAACAGATTTTCTTTTGAAATTTTTCTTGAGAAATTTATCGTAGATTTTTTGACTTTACTACTTAGGTGAGTACTATATCAATGCCATACATATGTGTGCTGCGAAACTCGGGTTCTAGCTAATAGATTAGGTTGCAGGTTAGGACCCTAGGCACATGTGTGCTGTAAGGAATTGGTTCTGGATGAGAAACAAAGTCTGGCGAACTGATGTTTCGCTTGAGCATTTATATAATAAAAATTGCTGACCGTTGCACGTTTAAGGTTCATAATCGCTTGCGTTGATCGCTCGCGTTGTTTATAATTTATCTTCAATGTTTACATAATATCTTCTAAATTTAAGTTTGAATTTAGGACACTTACTTAGTAGTTTATACGTATTAGTATTTTACAGTCTTACTTCAAGTGAAGTAAATCATTCCAAATATACCTTCAAGTAAAGTTGCTCACTATCTCTTTACACAGGTAAAATCTTAAGCAAGACCGATGATCATGATCACAGGTTAATTATTGTTTTCTCTTAATTGACTTTAGGTTTTTCTGTAAGGAAACAAACCATTCCGCCAAACTTATCATAATAAACCGACCTTCCTGTTAACCTATTTATCTGTTTAATTTTTTTTCAACTTAGAAATGTTTTAACTTGTGTCGTCTATACGTTGGTGGCGCCTTTTTAAAAATACCCCCAACTCTCCTACATTTATTTTGAACTGAGGTCTAATTAGCACGCTTCCAAGACAATTCGTTCAAGCCTACGCATCACTAATTTTAAATTACGTTCGCTTAACTTATTTTACTCTCAGTTTCTCCTAATCTGAAGTAAAATTAAATAAATAAAATTGGTGGCGAATAGGGGTACCTTAATTTTGATTCGTTACTATGGCAATCTCGTTATTATGTATTATTGTTTAAGCTGTGCTTTGTTAAGTAAAATATTCATGTACTTTACCCATTTCCAATATATTTCGTCGCAAATAAATATGTTGCTCAAAATACCAGATATATACATATAAAAGAAAAGTTTAGAAGGCTTCATTGTGCAATTAACAGACTGTCAAAAAATATTTTATCGAATCGTTTTAGTTTCTCATCTTGTTCAGATATATATCTATAATTCCGTTGAGCAGCTCTTTCAGGGTAATACATTAGGGACATATTTCCCAGTTTTAATTAGAGCTATAAAGACTTTAAATGATTTGGCATTTTTCGTTGGCCGAATAAAATACTTAAATGAGAAAACTGAAGCGAAATTGAACGTATTTCTCTATCCGAATTCAATCAGCAAAAGTAGATTAAGATATACGTCGCTAACGGTAGGTACCTACTGGACGCAAAAGATTGATTGAAAATCGATTCGCGGATTAAATCCGGTTAGCTGAAATGATTTCAATGCAGCTTGTTATGAGAATATATCATGCACTGGTGTTTGAATGCAAGTTGATAAAAGAAAATTGTGTTATATCCATATCTAATTTTTTAATTTTTGAAATTCATGCAAAGGGTATTATTGATAGAAGAAAAATGAATTTTAAACGTGTATTTTTTGGTTAATAAGATCAATATACTCATTAAAAAAGTGTTTAGTCATCAAATTGTAAGATACAATAGGAAATACTACATACAACGTAAGCAACTTTTTATGATAAAAATGAATAACTATTGTAACGGTCAAGAAATTGCCATATACCGGATCACTAATTATTTCATCTACTATTCTGCTATTTAAATTTTAGATTATTATTTTTTTAAAGAAAATTGTTTCAATATTGACTAAATTTCAAACAGAAAACACAAAATAGTATCGTCATATATTGGTCTCAGTACCTACATATTATATTAATATTTCGCCAATAAATTCTGGGCAAAATCCAACGATATACATGCTCGCCTCCTTGAAGTGGTTCGGTCATCTGTTCTGTCAATATCCCTTCTCCTTAGTGTGTTCCTGAAAGGGCGGAGGGAGTCACAAATGTGATGCATTAAACAAAGGTAAATATTTAATATTAAGTAGGTTCCTTGAGAATGAACTCCAATTTCATTTTGAAAATATGCTTGTCAACAATGTGAGCTTCGACTGAGATTTGCACTTGAATGACCATTTATTAAGTTAATTTATATACCTTGTGTTGATGAAGTAGATCCTAACTCCAATGCATTTTATAGCGATTCTTGGGGCGACTGTAATTTATCTACCAAATTCTTACCCTCTTTTACTTGTTATTGCTGTGATTCAACCTTTCCTTTCTCAGTTTTTTTTTGAATGTCCTGAATCTTCCTTAGAGGAACGGGATCGAAGAGTAAAAGGGGATAAAAACAAGCATGCAAATAAGCTCGATACAAGCCATTTAGAAGCAGTTAGCCTTACCTTGTTGCCAAGCTTTTTCTTTCTTCTAATTGACGCAAACCTTCACCTCGGCTTAGAAGAGACCGAGGGTGAATAATATCAAATTAGAAAAATTTAAAATTAGGTGAATTGGCAAATACGGATGCATAAGCTAGAACGAGTCGTGTTCAAAGAGTGCAAATAGGCCCTAGCTCTAATGCCGGAGTGTAGGGTGAGGTATTTATAAGGCGCCGCGGGCTTGTAGACGGCATAAGCAAGAACTACCCCAATATGGCCATCGTTTTAGCCAAAGCTTCGCACTACCAAGAGAAAATTACTTAAATAAATTCGAGATTAATTACTAAGTTGATTTGAATTTAATCAATCCGCTCGAATGAGAAATAAAATATGAAACGTGAATTAATTTAATAATTAGAGAATTAATTTAATTATGAAAGGCAAGTAAGTAGGCCAGTATTCAAAATTAAAAAGTGACACTCAAAAGAAAACTAATGATTAACAACAAAGCCAATATTAAACTATAGTATCTATAGCAACTCAATGAAGCCGAAACATTTCAAACATGAAGCGCGAATGAATTGAATCAAAGTACCCACCTTCTTTAATCGTCCTGTTTCCTTCGTAATTCGGGTGATTCACGAATAATTAAATAACACAGTCGAATTCAGAATAGAATCACAGGTAAATTTGGTAAATACAAACAACGGCAAGTTTAATAAATAGAAACACAGGCAAGTTCAGTAAATAGAAAGTTGTTTTATTAGTCATGGCAAAAAACAGAACAATCAGATGATTGATATTCTAGGCGGCTATGCTAAATATTATGATTAGAACTGTATACGGTTAATAGTCAGAAATTTTACTCAGTTACTTGAAGCATAAAAATAAATGAAAGAGAATGAAAAAAATATTAATTGCATTATCTCGCTCAATTGAAAGCCGATACCTTGGATATTACGCGATATAACCGATGTTAGACACAAACTGATCTAATTAAAATATAAATTCTTACTTTTGAAAATTACAGCTCCAGCAACATAAATAAAAGATCTTATTCGATTATTATTTAGAAGCAAACCATGATCTGACGTCACAGTACGTTTTACAAACTAATTATGCTTATAATTAAAATCAGGTACGCCAATAATAAATGACACCTTGGGAGGTTGACTTAAATTAAATGAGTAGATTGGGCGCTGTCTTCGTTAATCAATTATTAACCAGACTCTATCTGACCATCAAGACACTCCTCTTAGAGACTAGAAAACTAGACCAGAACTAGGCAATTCAACGCCAAATCTATTGAAAGGAAGCGAGAGCTCCCTAATAAGGTACCCGAACAAATCGATATTCGGAAAATATTTCGCGTTACTCGCCGCAAATTTCGTGAAATTATGATCGATTTATTTAATAAACTACGAGCCTGTTTCGGCCAGTCAAAAATGTTAAAATTGTTGACTGACAAGACTAAATAAAGCAAGCTGAATCTTAGATTTTGGATTTCCAAGGATAAAATAAGTTAAATTTTAAATTTCGCCTTCAATAAGTAAATATTAGAATAAAGAATTATATTAATTAGCAAAAGGAAAAAACAAGAGAATTTAATTAAAGCTTAGCACTTGAGCAAAGACAGTTATGGTTCGGCGTAGATCTCGGGTTTATTTTACCACAGTGGAGAACAATGCGGTTAGGCGTTAATAGATAGAAAAAATATACAGGAGAGAAAAGAGTAGCAACAAACACTAATAATAAAGTTAGGATAGCTCACATTCAGTTGGTGGCTTCTCGGCTGTTTTCCAGATGGAGAGGGAAAAAACCATAAACTCCTCCGACGTGGAAAGACTCTAACGGTGTCTAGAACGATTAACAATCCAGGAACCAGACTGGCTTGGCCTAATTACTGAGCTTTAAGGGCTTGGACATGAAACTCTGTCGGTTAAAGTATCCCGACGGTGAAAGTGAAACCCTGTAAAGGGTTGCTATACGATTAGCTCATTGGAACGCACAGGTAGATCGTAGACGGACAAAGGCTTCTATTTAGGGCTGCATCAAATCCCAGCTATGGGGCGAGTTTTCAGGCACTGACGAACGAAACTAACTAACGTAACCAAAATAAGGCCTGAGACTCTATAAATTGATCGGTCAGATCAATCCCATTAGGTAAAGTAAAAAAATTCTGACACGACCACTGCCTTAACTAGTAAGCCAACGTAGAGTGATTTCCTTCAAAAACTCTCCGGAAGCAGATGCCAATATTCCCACTAAACGACGCCGTGCCAATAAGAGTAAAGTCACCCCTCACGTGGCCACGATCTGCCATACCAAAAGAAAGAAAGTTCCTAACGCAATGTCATCACAAGAGAAAGAAAGTCCCTAAACGGCACGCACTCTCAAGAGTTGGTACCACAAACGGCTTACAGAAAACTAACGATCCCAATTTTAAATTTGCGGCAGAAGGCAACTGCAATCCGCTTCCATTCACCGGTTGGTAGAGGGCATTACAGCTAGTGATAATAACTAAAACCGTGAACTGCACCAGTTCGTACAGAATATTCCGTAATATATACACGCAGGACTAAAAGAAGTAACAATCATTTATTTGCCGGGTCCGCCATTTCGTCAAGAAGAACTCTCTAACTTTAGGTGTCAACTTGATGCAGAATGAAAACCGCACGTTTTATGATTGCTATTGCACAGTGAAAGTTCATTGTGGCCATATAACATCACAAAGTCCTATATTAGTTCGATTTTAAATTGATTTTCTATAACTTTGCATTTAATTTTATTGATTTCTTTGCGTGGGTATAGCATTTCAGAAAGCAAATTTTGATCTGAACTTGACATTTTTACCTTTCGCGTGTCGAAAAAAGCGTATATTAAGGACACTATTGTTCAAATAACTATCGATCCCTGATTTATAAATAATTCTCTTGGAACTGCATGCCGTGGGTTGAAAATTGCAGGTACAGTATAGAATATAACCACGAGTGTCATAGTGTGATGCAGTGGAGTGGGGAGAATTATAAAAATTGCAAAACAAGAGTGGGTTTGATTTCGGGTGAACACTTCGATAGGAGTACGGGGCGGAAAACTTATATCGAATTTTATTAGTAAAATGTGGCATATAGCTCGTAAGGATTGGCTAGTTTAAATTTTGGTGGAAATCAGCTGATGAAGCCTGCGTGTCGCTTCCTTTCCTCCCTACCTTTATCGATGGAAATTGACAAGGTTCAAACTTCGAAAGCACGCCATTACAATTGACAGTGTTAGTGTCGTGGTAGAACAGTTGAAAAACCTTGTAGAGATCTTCTGTCAGACACATTTTGAGTGTTAGGTATTACCTCTTCTTTACCTTTAGTGTATCAGTTCTTGGGTTCGCGACCTCACTACGTGGCTAGAATTTTCACTGTATTCGTCAGGTGAGTTACTTTCTGATTCTTTATGCGTCGCCATTTTGTCATTTTATGTCTCCACGTGGTTGGCTGCTAATTTTCGTTAACTTTCATTACACGTTCTGTCTCGTCTACCCATCGACTGATCTCCGCGTTCTAGCAGATTTAAAAACCCTATTTTATTTGTTTCCTTGCCTGCAAATATTTCTTCCTTAAGCGGAAGTTTTGATTATGTTGATATGTACCTGGTTTTTTTATTCAATGGAACAGATCCTGGTTCTACTCTGGAAGTGCCTTGTATTCATCAGCTGAGGATGCTTAAAGGAGTCCTTCTTCTACAGAAGCTATCCCTTATACCTGGTATTGACGTATCGTAATCGCGTTATATACTATCGAGTAGAAAAGAAATAATACAGGAGGTCAGTGTGCTTAATAAGTTTTCAGTAGGTAGTGACCATCGAGCTGTTAGAGGAAAAGTGGTAATAAAATATTAGGAGGGAAAGAGCCAAACTAGTAACAAGGAAGAATGTAAGAAAATGGACAACCCCAGAAAATCTTTCTGACTACACAGAATATGTTGAAAACGAACTCCAAATTTCGGAAATCATGGACCTGGAGGAAACAAATAACCAAATAGTAAACATCCTAAAAAACGCCGTAGAAAAGTATTGTAATAAACAAAATAAAACATCTAACACAAAAGAGCTTATTGAAAGACGAAGAAAAATGGAACAGAAGAACTTAGGAGAATATAGGCAAATTAGCAAAGAAATATCAAAGCGTATACGAAGAGATAAGCGAAAATACAAATCGGAAGCCATATCCGATGTAATCGAGCAGAATAAAAGCTTAAAAGTACTTAAAAGAAGCCTGACAGGAGGATCAAAAGAAATTTATAAACTCCGTGATGCAGCACGTATAATCACAACAGATAGAGTACAAATACACCAAATAGTGCAAGATTTCTACAGCGCGTTATACAAACAGTACACCATTGACAATGACCTAACAAACATTCCAAAGGTCTGCAATCAAGCTCAGAAGATATACCAGAAACTTCACCATTAGAAATTGAAGTGGCCTTACAAGAAATGAAGACAACAGAGCCCCAGGAGAAGATGGCATTGATATTGAAAGTATTAAAGCAGGAGGGGAAAAATTAATAAATGCTCTCAAAGTTCTCTTTAACATATGTTTAGAGACCGGACAAATCCCAACTTCATGGAACAATGCCATAATGATAATCATGCATAAGAAAGGCGATCCCACTGACCTAAAAAATTACCGTCCAATCAGTCTCCTCTCCCACATGTGCATACAAGTTGTTTATAAAAATAATTACAAGACGATTAACTCCCAAATTAGATTTCTACCAACCCAGAGAACAAGCAGGTTTCAGATCTGGTTATGGTACAAACGACCACTTACTAGTTATGAAAACGCTCATAGAAATGACAGTGGAGTACAACAAACCATTGGTTTTAATATTCGTGGACTACGAGAAAGCGTTCGATTCAGTGGACCAAACCAAAATATTTGCTGCACTAGCTGTTTGTAGAGTCGATCACAGATATGCTGGTTTAATTAAGAACATATATAATAGCGCAACAGCAAGTGTTAAAGTCCATTTCAAAATAACACCTACATTTAGAATGGAACGTGGAGTACGACAAGGTGATAACATATCACCAAAACTATTCACAATGCTGCTGGAATACATGTTTAAGAAAATAGAATTGGGAATCAATATAGATGAACAACTAAACCACTTACGCTTTGCTGACGATATCGTGTTGATTTCGGACAAAAGCCCAAGAGTTACTAAGGACACTAAATGCAGCGTCATATGAGGTAGGTCTAAAAATTAACCGTACAAAAACTCAATATATGACAAACTTGGTTCCAAGTAGCAACATATCCCTAAACGAATCTAAAATCGAGTATGTAACATCTTATAAATATTTAGGCCATGAACTGAGAATAAACTGAGATAACCAAACCTGGGAAATTCAAAGATGCATAACTTTAGCATGGGTGGCATTCGGCAAGCTGAGAAAGGAAGTATTTAAAGGCAATATACCGATACGCGTGAAAAGAAAGGTTTATGAACAGTGCGTGCTCCCTGTGCTCGTGTATGGTGAAGAAACTTTAATAATCACTAAAAAGAGTTGTGAAAAAATTAGAGTGGCTCAGCGAGCCATGGAGAGGTCGATGTTGGGAATAACACTAAGAGATAAAGTTCCAAATGTAATTATTAGAACTAGAACAGGGACCAAGGATGCTGTAGAGAGAATAGCACATATAAAATGGAATTGGGCCGGACATGTGGCGAGAATGGAAGACGCTAGGTGGACTAAACGCATTATAGAGTGGCGTCCTGGGTTGCAGGCATTACGAAGAGGGACTGATGATATCAAGAGAATTGCAAGAAACTGGATTCAATCGGCACAAGATCGAGAATATTGGAAACGATTGAGAGAGGCCTATGTTCAGCAGTAGCCACTACAGGCTGTCTGATGATGAATCGCGTTATTGTTAGTTAATATTATGTCCAACTGACTCGAACATTGTAAACGGAACACGATAATGTTTTGGTAAACTAGGTACTGTTTGTTTATGTTTATTCCGCTTATTTATAGGCAATCACTAGAAGCCACGTGTCGCATAACGAATGATTTATTTTGCTTACCACATTTGTTCTGTTTTAAATTAATGAATGATCTTGAGGTATTAGTAGTTTGCGACCTACATAGATCTAATCGGTCCCCCTTCCTTGGTGCTTCCGTTGTTATGATTCTGAATCAGAGTACTCTATCCAACTTTAGTCCCTTGGTAAAAGCATGTAGACTGGATAGCTCTATTGATGGAAGTTCCTCCTGTTCGACGATGCGGCACCCGAAGCATGTCATTAGCCTGCTCGTGACCGCCTCGCACGAGAATGTGTTCTGGGGTTTCCTCCCGCTCCTCACAGAACCGGCAACTATCCTCGTTTTCAATTTTTATTCTCTCCAGGTGCCTTCTCAACCGGCAGTTGCCTGTAAGAAAGCTGGCGAGGATACGGAGATTGTTCTTACTCAGTGTTATAAAATTGTTTTGATCTTCCTGGATGAGAGGGCATTTGAAGCATCTTTAATTGCCTTAACCCTGAAGGACGTTTCCACCGACTATCCATTTGGTTCACTCTTCTTTCCTGAACTCTTCCTTGTAGGTGAGCAACCTTATGCCACAGAAGAGTTTCGGATCTAAAAGTGGAGTTGGTGCCCCTACTTTTGCCAATTGGCCTGTTTTTC
This sequence comes from Pissodes strobi, assembly GCA_016904865.1. NCBI lineage: Eukaryota > Metazoa > Arthropoda > Insecta > Coleoptera > Curculionidae > Pissodes > Pissodes strobi. Next base: position 131,677 of record MU183412.1, on the reverse strand, counting down.
GTTGGCTTCTATCCCAGCGTGTCCTGGTATCCATTGATGGGATAGTTTTTATTCTTGCCTAGTTCGTTTAGCCTATCTGGGCATTCCCATACTATTCTGGAGCTGATTGTTGGGAGTTCAGCGCTTTGAGGGTTGCTTGATTGTCTGAGAAGATGACAATTTCTTTCCTCCTATAGTTTCTCTCAAGGTCGAAGTGCGCACATCTACCTATGGCGTTTATTTCCGGCTGGACTATGTCCGGGTGTTTTCTCATTGCTTCAGAGAATTTGGTTCCTGGCCCAAATACTCCGGCTCCGGTGCCCTGTTTAGTTCTTAACCCATCTGTATACCATTTTATGTCACTTTGCTGCAATGTGAGAACACAAGTGGTGTTATTTCTCCATTCTTCTCTCTACTTCTTATCATTACCGTGAAATATTTTTTAAAATTGCATCTTTTGACTCTATCGTCCCTGGGGAGCCCTAAAAGTGAAGTATGTTTTATCAAGGATGTTAATTCACTCTTTTTAAGCCATCCTCCCTCGCCTGTGATTCTAGTCATTGTTTGTCTAGCTGCTTCCACTACAACAATACGCAGAGATACGAGTCCCACAATTGCCTCGATTGCTGCTGTTAGACATGTTTTCGTTGCGCCTGTTATGCTTACGCACACCAGGCGTTGTACTTTTTGAATGCTGATTTTATGCTCTGATTTTCCGTTTCCTTGAATCAGACTATCGACCCGTAAAGCAGGGATTTATGATTTACAGGTTTTTCCTGCAAGGCTTCGGCACACCATGAGGACCCTCATATCCTTAGTTACAACTCCTTCAATGTGTTTATATTCTATTTGAGTTTGCAGTCCAGCGCTATGCCTAGCGACTTTGACTTCCGATGCCGGTAATCATTAGAAGTGACTTGTCGCATAACAAATGCTTTATTTTGCCTACCACTAATGGCTAACGTTGGTTCTGTTTAATTAAACAGTCATCTTCTCCATTAATTGATATTTAACTTAAATTTAGTTTCAGTAGATACTATGTTCAGGTATAACTTCAAGTAGTGAAGTAAAATATTTTAAATATAACTTCAAGTAAGGTTACTCACAATCGCTTTAGATTTAGTCGCTACGGCGAGGTACAATTTTATAATTTTTAGCATCACAAAGTACCACAGTATTCTTACTGTATTTTTTATTATAATTGTGTAACAGTCTGATTTGACCAGTGTAAAATATTTTTAAATTTAATTTTACATGCCGCATTTAGCAAAAAAATGCTGTATTTTGCGGTAAGATTATTGAAAAGACGCCAATACTCTTCGGTTAATTGATTCTAAATTTATTGATTCGATTTGCTGTCAATAAGCTTAAAGTTGTCGCATTTATTAATGTAAATTAATTTTATTCTAAATATAAGGTTAACGATACAATTGTATTAGCTTTTGTAACACTATTGTGGCCTTGAGTAACTGTTTTGATCATCCCTTTCTCTTATGTAGCCCTCAGGCACTTTGTGACTATATTTATTTTAGTTGATTAGTTGTTTGTACCTTCTGTATTTCTTTTATTTGCTGATGGTCATTGTAAGTCCATTGATAATTTTTGGGGGAAATTTGTTTTATGAAGAATATATTTTTATGCAAGGGGGGGCTATAGTATTTTTATAAAAATAAGGGGTTTCGTCTAATTTGTATTGGGTTATTACAGGGTCCTATCTCCGGACCAATCTTATCTCCGCTCCGGGCCAATCCTATCTCCGGGCCAGTATTATCTCCGGGCTACACCACAGCCGATCTTATCTCCGGGCCAATATATCGCCGAGTCCTACAGGTGCCGGGCGCCTCTACCAGAGCTTGACGACATGACCTAGCGGGGTATCGTACAGAAGCCGTAATTTATTTATTCATTTATTTTTCTGACCGATTGATAATATCTAAATATAAATTTAGTCTTGTCGGCCAAGCTTTAAGATGGCTGAAGTTTACTTGTTCATTTATTTTTCTGACCAATTGATATAATCGCTCTTAATTTTTTTTTAAATATAAATCAAGCATTAACAGCCGAGCCTTAAGATAGTTTTCAATAATTTTAACCTTCTTTTTATTCATTTATCGGGTCAATTGATTTAATTATTGTGGCCATTTATCACTTCCTACTATTATTACCACATTTATAATTGGTGCACCTACTAGCGCACGCATACATATTATGTAATAAGCTTAGGTAAAATCGAAGTGATCACTTCGGATTGCAGTGTTTAGAGCGTTTAGGTATAAGGCATACAGTACCGAGTGTTAACAACAGAATTGGTACAATCACCATATTGTACCACTGTTCCTTTATTAATATTAATTACTTTAATAGTCATTTGACATAGAATTGTTGCTGCGTTAAAAAAAAAAGAATTTAGTAGCAAATAGATTGTTCTTTAAATTTTAGATTGTGTTCTCTTGTTAAGTTAAGATTGAGTTCCTTTATTTGATAAGCGTGCCTAGCAACCTCGTACAATACCAGCGGAGCTTTTCCAGTTTAGTTGGGAAGAACTGGTGGCGCTCTACGGCCCCACTACCGGGGCCGGGCTTTGCAAACACGACTCTCCGGTGCTAGGTTTGTTTTTTTAAATAAAATTTTTACTTGCTAACTTTAATAGGAAAAACGTGCTGCAATTGGCTTGACGTCAAACCTTAAACTTATTTTTTGCGAGGAAGCCAATCATCGCCAAATTCTTGGGAAGAAATACATTTTCCGTTCTTTTTTTGTTTTGAATTGATTTATCATCTTGTTATATTGTTTGTATTTTTGTTGCGAAACCTAAGTTAAAACCAAATTATAAGTTGGGATCTTCTGACTTGTGCCCTTTGCAAGTTTGTGGCGTTTTTAAATAAATTTATCCCCGTGCTATCCGGTATTTGAGCTAAGACCTAATTTGCATGCTTCAAGCCAGCTCGTTCTGCTTACGCATCGTTAATTATAAATTTTCTAAACTTGACTTTATTGACTTTTAGTTTTTCTAACTTGAGGTAAAGATGGATAAATAAAATTGAAAGATAACAAAGAGGGTGACACTGTCGATTCTTAATTGTTTTTTCTGATGGCTCCCGAAAAAATATTAAAAGCTTGCTTATTCAAAAATCTCCCTAAACCTAATAATGTCAGAGATATCCATTGGCCAAAATAGTATGGATATTTTGATCGTAATATCTGACATGCTAAACGATGTATCTTTTATATCTGAGTTCGGATTTAACTGAGCAAAGCAATGAAAAATTAGAAAGCCGATCTACAGTCCACAGCCGAATAAATCTGCAAGCAAAACACAAATTAGAAACACGCTCTTATTATTATTCAGGAAACAAGAGAATGGTAAATACAGTAATTTATTGGAGAGTTGGAAACAGAGGTCGAGTCTACCGCGATGCATAGTAGGAAGTGACGCCAGATATTTCTGGCTACAATTTCACGCCCTATTTCGTTCCAGGAACTGTGTAATTTTCGATGTAATGGTGTTGTCAGCCTAGGTGCTGGCTTTCTAAATGATTTATTTTCAGAGGTATTACTATCTTTTGCAATATTTCAACAAAATATTTGTTTTTTAACAGCTCAAAGGTAAGAATTAATATTTATGACAAAACTCTAGATTGAACTCATATTTTTCTCACGTCTAGCGTGGCTTTGATCTACTATTTAAAAGTAATGCTGGTTACTTAACAATTTCAGAAAATTGCCAAATGATTTTTCAATCTTGCAGAGAAAATTAATTTCTATAGTAAGAAAATAAAAGAAACGAAGAATTTTAAAAGAAATGTTTAATTATTCAGTCAAGTCTAAAAATTGAATTATGGTTGCTTTCTTCATGTTATTCTAATTCAATTTTCGCCATAGACTTAATATTCTCCTGTTGCTCCTACATAAGGAAAAGGCAACAATGTTTTCGTGACCTGTATTTTACATTATTCTCTTGTGCTCTGTAAGAGCAGCCCGGGAATATGCAGATTTCTGATGAAAACTAAATTTAATTTTATCGTGAATCGTAAGTGCTCGTAAATTTTAAATGCCGCAGTGTTATGTAATCCTCTCAATATCTGTTTGGTTTGGTCTGCTATACTTCCCGACCCCAAAGAAATATCATTGGTCTGGTAACATTTAATAAAGTTTTCTCACCAATCAATCATCATTTAATAAAGTTTTCTCACCAATCAGTTATCAAAAGATTCCTAAATTTTGCTTGGAATTGAAGCCCCAAATTTTTTATTTTTTATAGCTAGTTTTAAAAGCTTAACAAAATAACATTTCCTGGAAACTGTAACACGATTTGTTAATTGCTTAACAAACAGACATATTTCATTAATCAGATCCCAAACTAAATTGGGTTTATGGTATCACCCACAAAATAATGAGAATATTCACTATAATATTTATCATCTGACTTATCAGGTTATTAACTCTTAATCTAGGTCTTAAAACATTAATATTGCTCCATTCCTATTTTGAAATAGTTCTAACTAAATGCTGAATTACTAAAGTTCTATCTAAACGCATTCAATCACGAAACTTCCTACATAGGAATTATTTTCTTTACTAAAATTATTCTAAGTTAATCCCATGGCATCGATTATATTATTATACCAATAAAAAGCTAATAAAAATAATTATACCAAATAACACACAGAACCAACACGAATTGAGCTCATTTCGGGGTCTGCCTTTAGGCGGAAATTCAAAATTGCAATTTACAGCTAAATAATACAGTTCACTGCTATGAGGCTTACAGCCAATTTCGGCAAAAGTGTATCGTTCACGTAGGTACACTCAATAAAAGAATAAATTAATTATTAAATAATTACTAACACAGTAGCAAAAAATATTCACTTCCTTCTAAAGGGTTTTCCAATAAATGGTGTTATTTTGAATAGCCCGCTATTTCGGTAGATGTCACTTTTGGAGCTGTCATTTTTTGACATTTGACAAGTAGAAACTACGCCATTAAAAAAAATGGAACGATACACGCTTCAACAACGCATTGAAATTATTAAAATTCACTATAAAAATGGTGAAAATTTGGCAGAGACGGTTCGTAAAACTCAAACATTTTTGGGTCGTCGTGAAGCACCTTGTCGGACCGCAATACAGAAATTGGTGGAAAAATTCGAGCTGTTGGGACAAGTTAGTGATGTGAAGAATAAAACCCGTGCACGTCGCTCAAGAACAGCCGAGAATATTGCTTTCTAGCCGAAAGTGTTGAAGAAACCCCAGGTTTGTCCATTCCTCGTCGTTCTTTGGAATTACGCATTCCAAAAACGTCATTCCACCGTATTTTGCATAAAGATTTGGGTCTTAAGGCTTATAAAGTTCAGTTAACACAAGAACTCAAGCCGGCCGATCACCAACAACGTCGTGTCTTTGCCGATTGGGTCCTTGAAATGCATGAAAATGATCCGGAATTCCATCGAAAAATCATCTTGAGTGATGAGGCCCATTTCCACCTCGGTGGCTTCGTCAACAAGCAAAATTGTCGCATCTGGGGCTCGGAAAACCCAAGAGTTATTGTTGTTGTCTATCCTCAACGTGTGACTGTTTGGTGCGGTTTATGGTCCGGCGGGGTCATTGGACCTTACTTTTTCGAAAATGAGGCTGGAGCACCAGTTACGGTGAATGGATTGCGCCTCGGATTGCGCTATCGAGAGATGATTATTGATTTTTTTTTGGCCGGAATTGGATGGTATTGATCTGGACAACGTTTACTTTCAACAAGACGGCGCTACGTGCCACACAAGCAACGAAACCATTGATCTTTTACGGGAAAAGTTTCCGGACCGTGTTATCTCTCGAGGAGGTGATCACAATTGGCCACCGAGATCTTGTGATTTAACACCTTGCGACTTCTTACTTCGGGGCCACGTGAAAGAGAAGCCCAGCGTCGATTCAAGACCTCAAAGATGGAATTCGTGAGGCTATCGAGAACATAGGGCAGCCGTTTTTCCATTTGGTTATGGAAAATTTACGTTACGGACCTATAGCTAGTCATTCGATATTCGAGACAACATCAGACACGATTGGTATTTCTAAATCAAGTTATTATTCGAAAGAGAATAGATCGATATGAGATAATATTAGACCTAAAGTCATTGATCGGTAAATTAATAAAACAAATATTTAACTGAAAAAGATAACGCATACTTACACTCTGTAGATCCTATAACATGAAATTCACCGACAAGGTTATTCTAGGCAACTAGGAGTACCAGGTTGTCCCCAATCTGGGTTGAAGTGTTGTCTACGAAGCTATCCCTCCACATAATAATATGTGGTAAGCTTCACATCGGCAAAAGGCCTTGGATGACCGAAGGAAGTCGGAGAACTGTCCTGGTTTCTCTTGGAGGGAGATACTGTCCTCAGGAGGAAATTCTGTCCCAGAGAAGGGCCCTAGTTAAATTATAAATAATTTTGACCATCCAATGTAGACACAATAACATGAAACAAACCTTTTTTTTTATAGAAATGGTAGCCACACTATTCATCACACATCGTTATTAGGCAATACAACTTATAATTTCGAAAAATACACATATAAGCACATTTGCCAATTAATCTCACGATACAATTAGGAGAGATTTTGACCTGTCGTCAAAAATGACCACGATAATTTTAGATATTCAAACTGTCTGCTCGGCTTGAGTGTCCAGATGAGAAGGGCTTGCCAATTGTCCCAAAAAGGAATATATACGACATCCGTCAAGAGGGCGCTCCAAACGGAGTTATCCTTCGAGCGACTCGGAACAGCATTCCTTGATACTCGGAAGTAAGGTAGCGAGAGTATCGACAACACAAATCAACCAGTAAAATGGTAAAATTATCTACATTAATTTCAACTGCAACTACAACTAAATCTGACAAAATGTTACATTACTGGTGACTTGTTTCATGTTCACGTCACTTCTATATTATTCACAATAATGCGAAATTATTTTAATTTTCGATCAACAAGTGGATATTCCATATCAGTTATCATAGTTATGAATAATAAATGGTGCAAGGGCCCCCCTAACGTATCATTAAGGCCTTTTAGCCTTCCCTCAACTACTTCTGCTATGAATGATAAGTCGGCATATTAGATTACTTAGAATTTCGAACAACAAGAGGAGATTCCATAATGAAATCTACAGTTTTCATGATAAATTGCCACTTTAAATATTTAATTAAAATACGTTCTAACAATATGTTTAATTGCTAGTGACTTTTTTGTCTTCACCAGCTTCATGTGTATGCATTAATTATTTCATTTAATCTGATATGCTGTGAATTATTTTAAATTGTTAAATGTGTTATAACGTATTAGAGCAACCTAATTACGCCAAATCTAGTATTTGGTATTATTCCGAAAAGTTCAGTATTATTTTAATGGAGGCGTAATTCATTTAATTCAAATCGGTGTAATTTTACGTAAACACGAAATGCTATGCTAATGCCGTATAATCAACTAATTAGCGATTTAAGCTTTGAAGGATGAGAGTAATTAGCTGAGAGTTATATAAATCCGTGCTTTCTTCGTATAAAGTATTTAAATATTTATACACGCCATTTTTCGTATGCCTTTCCTAATATATAAATATTTAAACCACGTTGAAGGCAGGAGAATAATAAGGTCATTGTCGCCAACTTAGTGACTTATATTAAAAAAAAATCTAAAATTCGCCTATTTAGAGAAAGGAACTGATTTTATTGGACAAATGCCGGGAACTTTTTCGAAGTACTATTTTACCGTCAAGCTATAATGACGAATATGCATAGTTAAATGTAAACTTTGTTAATTAAGCTTTCTTTTGTAAGACATGTTTGTGTATAATGTACGACTTCCTCTGAACTGAGATTTTACCAAATACGATACTACCAAAAAAATTAAAAACAGAACTAACTCATCAATCAAATGATTATAATATTGGGCGGCATCAATTTGTGCAATATGATTTGCTTTGTCAACAGAACAAAATTATATTTCCTTCCTAAACCCTTTCGCTACTGAGTATGTTTTTAGAAGATTTAACCTAGTTGATCTCATTTTTGTAATGAATGGGCAGTACTTACTACTTAGCCAATATTTAACAGTTATTTGTCACGAAATTGCTTCATCTGCTTTGTAAGGATATGGGATATTTTTGTCCCCGCACTGCCTTTCAGTGTGGACCATAATTTCCCAACAGTAAGAAAGTCAAAATAATTCTATTATCAAAAAACTCACACTCAGGAATAAGAAGGTAAAAAGCATTTCTAGCACAGAGGCAATTTACAAGCAACACACACCTTTTGGTGTGACTTTTGTTTTGCACATTGGTGGCACATTCTCCTATTTGGAATCTGGATTGGAAGATGATCACGAAATACTCACCATCATTCTCTGCTTCTTAGTGTTGTAACCAGCTTTATTCCCTAACCGCTCCTTCAGCTGTACATTTGGCTGACTCACTCAGCCGTTTGTAATTTTGTTCTTTTTAAAGACGTGGGTTAAAGTTTATGACAGTTAGAGCGGGGGTCACTAAATTTTGACGGCAAGAAATTTATTAGAAATTCTATTTGTCTGAAAATCGGATAATAAAATTTAGAAAAAATACCCTGTGAAAGAGCGTAAGAAATTAGAATGAGATTATTATAGCCCAAATACAGTTTCCAAAATAAACACCAGGAATACAAACAACTATCGGTAGAACAATCTACGTTCCGAAAATTTAGAAGATTTACTGATTACAGATTTAATATTATGCTAAAAAAATGTATGGAATATCACTGAAGCCTATTTAGTCACTGGTGGTAATTAGTGTTCAAATTACAATTATATTAATTGCTATGGTAATTAGGTTTCATATTGACTGTCTAACACTAGAAATTACAATAATCCAGTCTCAATTATAAAATATAGGCCTGGTACTCACTGCGATTAAGCTGCAAATAAAAAAGTAGCACTAGTTATAGTACTTTAGCACGACTCTGATCAATAACTTAACATTACTAATTATATCAATAAATTACCTTAACGAGAAGAGTTATCTTTAAAAGAATATTTAATTATTACCCAGTTACTATTGCTTAAATATGTAACAGTTTATATGTAAAAATTGGAAAAGAAATATCCACTAAACTACGCTTAGCTTATTCCCTTGGCAGCTGGAATATAGAAGACTTCAAAATGCTAAACTAAAAGGGATTTACTAAATAAAATAAATTGAAATATAGGCGCACCAAGTAAGGAGAGTTGAGCTCAAGTCTACCGATATCGGGGTGAGAAGTTCAATAATAAGGTTTAAATAGCTTTAATTAATATAGCCTTCCGTATGTGAACAGCTACTACACCAGGGTAGATGGACGAGCTAGGTGAACCTCTCAGCTGGGAAGATCAGTTTCTCCACAAAACTCTCGGCCTTGTCCACTTCGGGGAGGAATGCCCCAGAACAAATGAGCATCAGTCCCTCGGAGAGACTCTGGCGAAATGGCAAACGATTTTTTTAGCCATGCTGCTAAAAAACACACCGCATAGTCGGTATTCTAGCAATAGAACTATCTGGCGACTATCCATTAACAGTTAAGACTTAATCGCCACAAGGCACCTTCTCGAAGGTAAGTTCTGAACGAGAGGGGATTCAACTTTAACTTCCTTCGTTATATATTCTATTTTCGTGCGCATCTGTGAAAGTGCTCCCTGTCAAGCGGTTTAGAGTGCTGAAACCCACAACGTTGCGATAATCGATATCACAATTTAACGAATACATAGAGAAAATCAAAGTATAATTAAGATACATGTACCACGTTACACTGTATCTACCAGTTCAACCACGTCGTTTGACCTTTGCTTTAGATCTTTCCCAGCCTCAGGTAGAGGAACAATGTAGTTTAACAGTGGCATTTTTGGTGTTATATATCACAAAAAAATATCCATGAATTTATCACCGCAACCATAAGAAGTTTATAAAAAACTATTGTTCGCCATTTCGAAGATTTTCTGTCTAAGTCGTAAGAGAATATTTTTCTGGTCAGCTAAGTCTACTCTCCCATATATTTATTATATAAATAATTGTATTGGAACAGAGTATCTGAGACTTATGTCCGTTGTTTAGCTTTCTGTTAGCTATTCTCACAGAATTATTGTGACAATTTGACATAAGCAGTACGTCTTTAATGTCCTTCCATTGTACAGCCATAGTACATTGAAATTCACATTCACCTCTAGCCTTTCGTGCTACTTCAAAGTTTCCCAAATTTCTTCTATTAGACATATTATAACCATTTGACTCCTTTTTCTTCCAGTGTGCCTTCAAGTTCTTCGATGTCCTTTGCATAGTAAATGTTGAAATTGTATACATTTAACCGATTAATGTGTCACTTCTGCCACAATTGTATCCCTCTTTTCGTAGATTTGGTGGTCTGTATGGTTTCAAGGCTGACCTTCCTTTGAAATTAACCAGCAGTCAGGAATTTTCATAAATTCTTTTATCTCGGATAAATTTCTTTCTTCAAAAACGACTGCATCTTCCTTTTCTTCTGGTAATTTCATTCTGGGTCCAAAAATTATTGGTTGCCGATGTCCAATTTACGATTGTAGGGATATTGGATTGATTACCGCGTTGTCATAGTCAGTTTCTTCGTCGGATGCTTCAGAGGAATAGGATAGGTCTTGGATATTGAATTGCTACGAAGTAACTGGCGTATTACTACCTTGAGGCCTGCTCTATCCATACTCATATTTTTCGCCACATTCCTCGCTGCTCGACCCGCATTATGACTCGGGAACTTACTGCGATTCACCTGATACTTCAAACGATTCTTCCTCTGAATCACTCATTAATACATTCATGGCTTTATTTTAAAACCATGACGTTTAATTTTTCTGTAATTAAAAATCGTATTACTGCTGGGATTCATTTGTCCCTATTTGTCGTTATTGCACGTAAAACCCTTTTAAATGAGTTAGCAATATAAAATAAATAAGATGTTACCTATCCTTAAGGAAACGGACAGCTCGTCGGCGTAGGAGTGGGTCAATTATTTACTTTTGACCAGGGCGCCACTAGTTTGAAATGACTAAATCCGCAGACCCAAACTAGAAGATCCGCGGCTTTGAGAATCCTTAAGAGCGATTCAAAATCAAATGACTATTAACTACACTTGTTTACTTGAGGTAATTCAGAGCAATTGAAAGTCGGTACATTTCTGCAGATTTAAGTTTATTGGACGCTCGATAGATTTGACGTTAACCTGTTGTCGTATTTCTTTCATTAAACAGAATCATACAAATATTAAAAAATGTAAATGGGCTTAAAGTGGAAACAAATAATAATAAGTTAAGATATGCTCACAAATATAGAACTAAATCACTTGTGTATACATACAGACTGTAACTTTAATTAAAATTTAATTATAAATAATAGAAGGGAAATAGATACAAGAATGACCGAACAATTGTTGGGCATGTTTGGCTATATCGGATGTAACAATAAAATATACCAAATGATAACGAAAAATCAAAATCAATTTCAACAAATTAATAATAAACACAATATGCATAAGGTATCTATCGTCTTATCTAACTAGTAAGAAAAAGTAATCAGGGTAATATTTATTTTTACTAAACCTTGGGCGCGTATACCATGGTATACGTGACCCAGTTGATTCAGTTAGAAAAATACCGTTATGTAAAATTATTATAACCAGATAGTCAATAAGTAAGAACGGCAATGTTTATCATCTACCACAATATAAATCAAATTGAAAGAATAAGGAAATAAAATATAAAAAAAACTACGAGCATTAATTGAACTACGCTAGTAAATAGTATCTCTACCAGAGATATACTTTGTTAGATTAGTATTGGTAAGCTATGCTTACATCTAAACAGTTCCAAAATATTTATATAAATACAACACAGAAAAAGAAAAAGCACGCAATCTAATACAATGCTGAAAATATTAATAACATGCCAATAACATTATGTACAAAATCACAAGCATTCTGTGTACATAGAACTGCTTTAACCTACACACTTATCTTATCTGGTCTCCGTCGATATCACCACCGGCCTTCTAAACGTAGGCTGCTAGGTGCCTTGGGACCCATAAACTCCAAGTGGCATTTGAGGTAGTGGCCCTATCTCTGTGGCTGCAGTCGGAACCAAAAAAAAACACAATCAACCGGACTGACGGGTATCTATTTTGTTAGCTTCTTAACTCGCTCCAAATAAAAACTCTAGCTACGTAGGGTTTTTGGTGGTGATGACGAATGGGAGCAAGGCTCTCTCCTAAGGCAGCCATTGAGGAACGAAACGGCGTGTTTTATCCCGGAGTCCTCCGCACGTGGCCAGTTACCGAAAGAAATCTTGACTTCAGACAAAATCCAACCGATCCACAGTCAATTAATTTATTTCACCAAACTGGTAACTATGCAAACATTTCTAGCCCGAAATAAGATTATCCCAGCAAGGGCGAATTAGAAACTCTTAAACTTTTAGTTGCATTATTTACGCACTACCTCCCCTATGTAGGGTTTACCAAGAAAGCGAACGAGGTCAAGTCAAGATCGTCCACCTCGAACGCCAAGGGCCAGAAAAAAATCGACCAATAAGCCAGCTTTAAATTGTCCTGCGATACCACGTAAAATACAACAAGATGGTTGCCACTAAATTTAATAACATCTTCAATACGCAATAAAACGTACCTAAGACTGCATGATATTATGTATGGCTGGCAGGATAAAAACACAGACGATAAAACTATTATCCGCAATGGTCAATCAAACAGAAACTACTTCATTCCGCTTCGCAGCCATTTTAAACTCTTGACATCAAAACCGCTAGGAGTATGAACACACGGTGCAATAATTCAGGCCTAAACGCACCTTTAGCCAAGGGCCTGCGTCTGTGATAGAACCAGCTGCGAAGCAACCCGGGCGATGTTGCCAAATTTAGGGAACACAACGCAGGTACTAAATCATCCTGCCTGCGTACATCAAGCTAAAGCTCAATTAAGTAGCTTAACATCAAACTGATGGTAGGATATTAATAAATTATGTTGTTTCTTGTTGGCTTGGTCAGTAAACACATCAAAATCGCTCGAGAAATATGTAGACCTGGCAACATTCTAAGAGTACCCTTCAATAGGCAACCAACAATTATTGTCAAAGTCAGCCCTCTCGTCTCATCTGAAAGCTATCATGTCAGAATTAGGTGTTGACTGAATTTTTAGCTTTTCCCATTAAACATTGAAACAAATTCAGGAAAATAACTCACAAGCTCCGAAACCAATATTTCTGACATCCATGAGACTGATTAAATGTATATTATCACCAAGAAGGTGATTATTCGGGAAGGTAAGAGAATTATTCAATGTTTTGAAATGCTATAATTGCCTATAACTTTGAAGGTTTCCGTCAGACGATGACCAGAATGTAGTACGCTTTATTGTTTGATTATGTGCTAAGCCAGTGAAAATGTAAATAAAGCCCGATCAATCCTATCAAATAGCCAGAGAAAATCAAGTTACGTATACTACTACGGAACTCTCAATTTCCCTGGAACAGCTCGATAAAAGGCTAGGTTCATACGGCAGCCATGCAGGTATCTAAACGAATAAGTAGTATTTTATTATGTTAAGCTTGAAGAACTAGCATAGTAGATGTAGGATTAAAAGTGAAATAACTGATTTTATTTGACCTCTGTTACATGTTTTCATACTAAATTGACATGTAACATTGAAAATTGCTGATGGAACCGAAAATACCCACTAGAAATATTTTCTGGATAAAGGCAAAGTTTTTGGTGTTATTGCTTACCTGTCTTTTCGAACATCTAGTACCACTATGCACTTATTTTTGTTCCAAAAACCAATCTAAGGTTCAGCAAAAAACTCGATAACTCGTCCACGAACATGTAAACGCGAAAATAAACAATTATAGGTTGTTTACGAAGTCTAAGCGTGGTGGAATTTATCCAGGCATAGATTACTGACTTGCACGTTATTACGGAAACATAAAGACCTGCTAGTTGAGACGATTCATTCAATTACTGGATTTAGCCTTTTCTAGCGAGTTGTATGACTTATCTGTAGTACCATGGGGGTAGGCAGTTAGTAATTATTACATATGTCCATTACCTCCCGTTTGCAACATATTTTTATATCATTGCTAAGAAGGGAGATATAAAAGACGTGTATTCGCTCATTAGAGGCAACTTCGCGATGTTACCTAAATACCTAGGAGATTTACTTTTTAAGTGTTTTAGGATGGGTTCCTTTTTTGCCAATTTCGTTATTTGTTTCAGGTAACTTCTTAATAAGACTGATGCAGAACTACAAAATAAACCGATGAATATTGTCCCTCCATTCGAAGGCTCTTTTCGGGAGTTCGTCCTAACAATTCAAGATCATTAATTAATTAAAATTTAAAAATTTCATAGGACCATATATTTAATCTTCCTAAGATTCTATACAAACCGTAAATATATTCGTGATGCGATTTGAATTAGATTATTGATTAATATCAAAAATAATGCCACGATTTTGAAATATAATCTTTACTTAAACTACAGCACCGAAAAAGCGAGTCAGACATGAAGATCAAGAAAAATTAATTACTTAAACATGTTAAAGTTTGAATCACAAACATACTAAATGAAGACAACGGAAAATACTATCTGAGAAACAAATCGGTTACAGAAAACCCAAATAAATAGCCGCTGTATTATGTAATCTACTTCTGCCCTTTTAACAGTTCACACCCTCTTTACCCTTCGAAAAAAAAAAACGGAAAAGAAGATGACTTATTTATTCAAACTGTTAATACTTCATGACAGATGATTTTAGGCCTTTCTGAACATTTACTGGTACATCCAGGGCCAATCGAGGGAGCAAGGCTGAATTTACATCACAAACACTATAGATGATTAACCTACGATCTGGCACAACAGGCTTCAATTATAATGCAACTGGCCAAAACAAAGTCTCTTTTGAAGAGAATACACGAGACATCGCCGTTTAATCAACTCGAAATTGATTGCGATGCTCTCTGGGGTGGACAGGATAGAATAGACATAATATTGCTTTATGTTTGGTTTCACTGTACCGTTTTTAAGACAATTGTTTTCTTTAATTAAAAATAAAATACCCGATTAAACACAATACAGGTTTTTGAATTTACCAGGTTATAACCCTTTTGTGCGGTTTAACATCAGCGGTCTGTATGGTAAAACGAACTCACAAAGGAAATTCTGATGCAAAAATTGCTTATCCCTGATATTTTGATATTTATCATCATTTCGTTTTCAGATATCATTATGACAATATATTTCCAAGCAGTTTGTTCTCCTTTTTGATATATCGGCGGACTAGTGGCAACATTTCAAGCAGAACAAAAATATTGTATATTCTTGGTGAGTGACAAATTTTTATTAGGATTTCATATTTTTGACTTATTTTAGCTCGATGTAAGATAAAGATAAATGAAAAAATGTATTCGCGATGAAAGTCATAGAAATCGAGTTCATGATTTAATTGTATATCTTGCAAATAATCATATATTTGCTTAAGAGGATTTAGTTCACTTTTAAACCGTTTTAAAGGCTTATGATCAGAAACCACTACTTCCGTTGTTGCGGGAGTGCCATAAATCCCTCATCAAAGTGAATTGTGTATCCAATATTTTATTAAGAATGTAGTGAAATTCTCTGAGATTAGATTTTGTAAATCTCATCAGATTTTCTGCATCCATCATGACTTTGAGTTAGATTTACTTAAATTTCCACTTAGAGTTTGCATTTGAACTTCACTGATTTTTACTTTGAAAGTTATCTTTTATCAATCTCCTGTAGATTCGACTTGTACTGCTGAGGGAAGACAATCCCGGAGTCCGTGAGCAATGTGCTCGAGCAATACGACTCAGGTAAGGGAATTGAGTCCGCGGGCAATGTGCTCGAGCAAGACGACTCAGGTTTAGGTGAGACACAAAGTCTGCCGAACTGAAGGTTCGGTAGCGTATTTATATCATAAAATCTGCTGAGGCGTTGCATGTTTTAAGGTTGATGATCGCTCGCGTTGTCTGCTCGCGTTGTTTATAGTTTGCCTTTAATGTTTATATAATAATTTCCAAGTTCAATTTCACACTTAGGACAGGGTGATATTTATTTAGTAGTCTATGCATTTTAGTAGTACACAATATGATGACACATTGTGTCAAGTATTTGGCATGAAAGCTCTATCTTGCTTTACGTGTTCTTCCGACATAGTCACACCACGGTATGATCGCTCCTGATCGATTTTGCAACATCTTCTGGAGTAATGTTAGGGTGATAAAGCAACAATTTTGCAAACTACTTTTAAATTATTTACCGATGAAGTAACTATACGACTTTTACAGTCATCCTGAAATTTAGAATTTTAGTTCTCGTTTGAATCTAAATGCAATGCAAAAAAGTGGGCAAAACCCACACCGATAGATCAAGGGGGCGGACAACTTCTCGGCATTGTGCTGTCATTCTAAAGTAGGGTTTTCGGACTGTTTTTCCCACAAACTACCCTCACATTTGGCCGCCCTTGAAAACCAGAATGCCATCCACAATCAGTTCGTGGATAACGCTTACAAATATAACACGATTGAAGAGGTTGGATCCCAGGGAATCTGATACAAGGCACTTGATCTTTAGTAATATCCGCTGCGTCTGGGCAGATTGCGCCCCCATCTTTTATATTGCGAATTATATAGAAATGCCTAAGTTTTTATTCTAGCTCTAGCACATCAAACTCTGCGATAAAATAAGATAATTTAGGATTTGATTAAGAACAATTCACAATGTTGCAGTAGATAAGAAGCCAAATAGTATTGCTGCAACAACTACGAAGCCAAATTCTCCCCCACCTTCATTCTTCCAGTAATTACAACATTCGTGATTACTACAATTTTAAATTTTGACTTCCTCAACATCTATAACACAAACATGGCAAGTCCCTTGCTTGGATTTGATTTTATTTTCACCCTTCAATATTCGAGCGAGATCTTTCACTGACATAAGCCTGATTCCTCAATTGTATCGGTATAAATGCCATTCCATTACACTTAAATTTATACATTCAATTTCAAATTATTCTCGATATTTAATATATAAGTCGCCAGTGACATCTATTAACGAACAGATTTATTTCATGATGCGGATATCGATTTTAGAGTGCTAGTGCTCTACTTAGTACTTACGATTCGTGAATTTATTCTATTCTAGATTACTATATTTATTATTTAGTACTTTTATTACTTTCTGTTTCGCGGATCGTTTTTATTGATCACATGCTATGAATGTGCTTTTTTATAACTTACTGACTAATAAAAATCATTTGATTTTGATTTTAGAGTTCAAGTATAAATAACTTTCTGCGCTCCTGTTTCTTCTCGCGGCTTAATTTTGAGAAATAATTATTGAAAGTTTGTCTTAAATTCTCAACATACCTTCTCACATCTGTTTTACTACAATAAGACCTGCTACATAAAATCTTATACTTATTTCACCCTAAAATAGGGAAAATATTACCTTACGATATTTTTCAACTATGGCGCTGTAGAAGCGATTGTTATATTTTACACAATTCAATGATTGTCCAGTAATTTGTCTACGTCCCGTATCCTGCTAATTCTATTCATATTTTTTTATTTGCGTTGTCGATTCTGTTCATTTTCTTCTACTGCTTTCTGTATAAATTTAGATCATCTTCTGCAACGATAAAATCCGGATCATTACCTTCGACTACAATTTGTTTATATAATTCTCCATTTTTCTGAACATTTTCAATTATTTAGTTAATCAGGATTCTATCGTAATTTTTTCATTTGCAGTACTAAAATTTTTCTCATTTGAAATTTCGAGTTAGTCCTTCTGATGACTAACTCGAATTTATCTTCAGTTCCTTCATTGCCTTCTGAAAAATCGTTTTACGATATTCATATTAGTACTGCTAATAAATTTGATACACGGGTGGAAAATCCCTTGCAGGCAGAGCGTCATCGTCAGTCGGAACCCGTTATACGCCCGCTCACACACCAATGCAGCAAGGCACACAGCTTTTTCGGCTTAATATTTTTAATGTTCTCCGGAATTAGCGCACAGCTGCCAATATACACCTCTTATCCTGGCCAATGCCAAGCATTCGGCTAGAAAATCTTCATCCTTCATTCACGAACTGGATTATGGATCGTCTACGATCTGCAACGGGTGCAAATGCCGGTTCATGCGGCTGTGTCCCATAAGGTACCTTGCTACAAGCTTCATATGTCCCCTGTTCAGAGCTAGCAAAGCCCTCATTCTACAAGGCACTGATTCACCCTGTCTCATTCCTGGAGTCGTCCGTCATAGATCCCTGGCCCGTTCATTCATTGCATTTCTTATGATGGTCGTACTGTAAAACACACATTACAGGCTCAAGTCCCATTGGACGCATTGCGCCTACCCGCCGTGCCAGACGATCAACTTCCTCGTTCCCCAGGACCGTGCTCTGCTATCCGAGAAGGTCTCATGCCCGTTTTTAAGGATCGCATACGCCCGCTTTTAAGGATCGCATACGCCTGGGCCTGGAACACGATTGTACAAGTCCTAAGAGCCAAAGCAAGTGTCGATCCAGTGGTTTCTCCGTACATACTTGCCCCAGTACCACTGTCTGTTTACAAGCCGTCCGTGTATCAGACGATCCCATTAGCCGGACGTGGGCTGCAATCCGCCCTCAACCGCGCATCCCTATCGGGTCCCGCATCCCTATCGGGTACTGAGGTAACTGAGGAATCTGCTTGATTTGAAAGTGGGCAGGATATTGTCCTGGTAAAACCGACATCATAACGTAATATCAGTTTAACCAGGTCAAAATTGCAAAGGCTCAAAATCGAAATAGATAGAACTATTTTAGAAATAACTTGATATATTCGTATATTTTTACCTTAATATTGTGTAAATAAATATCATGTTTATAAATTACAGATTTTTCTACTATTAATTTTTAATGACATATTTAACTAAGTAGGAAAGACGTCCTCAAGAAGCTATAAAATCAACTCGTAGTTAAGAAGAGTTAAACAAACAATTAGATCTAGACTGTCTGGAAAGTTATTTAATTGGAATCCTGGTAAAACCTTTACTAGACCTCAAGACCCATTCTCATTAAGTCGGCGAAATACGGGACTTTGTCATTAAATAATCCTAAATTTACAAACAGTGACTTCGAACGAATTTACTCGTCTTGCTTAGGTTGTAGAATAGGTACTTGATATGGAAATAAAGAAAATAATAATGATAATAAAAATAATGTTATTGTCAAATTTAACAATAAATGGCAAGGATAAAGTTCTTGTTGTGTCGTATTTACATTGAACAAGAGCCCTTACATTTTATCAGCACATTAAGAAAATAATACTTTTACTTAAATATACTCATTTCAGAATTTGATATACTTTAATTAAATGCGAGCTGCCGCAAAACTTGTTGCAATACTATTCAACATCGAAGCCAAATGCGAACGGTATTTAGAAAACTTCAAACACACGTTTCATCATTAGTTACACGTCAAATACAATAACTGAATAATAGATATTATCAACCATTTCTCGATTATACTAAGCCGGCTTGTTTTGCGTGACAATTTTTGGCAGCATTTGTACACAATTATTTGCAGTGCTTTGATTCATATTAAAAGTTATAGCGATATTTATATTACGTGTAAATAATTAAGGGAAGTTTAGTGGATGTTGGTTAATACGTGGTAAATCATATTCCTCTAAATAACTGAAAATACCTGTAATTTTCAAACTTATAATAACGCAACATATAGGCAGAAGAACACGTGATGAAGCTGCGAAATAAATAAAGAAAGGTGTGTGCTTAAAACCGCACGACAGAAGTGAAAACTTTAACAGAGTAATATTAAAAACTATATATAATTAAAAACTGTTCACAGGCGGTAGAAGTGAAAACTTCATAAAACTAAACCAAGCAGTCACCATGCCCGACGTTGCTTAACTTCAGTGACCGGAAAACAACTACTTTTACTTTGTACACTTGGCAAACATGTAACAACTGTTTGTTGTCGCAGGCTACATTCTATATATCTCTATATTTTTACTGGTGTCGCTTATTTAGTTTCATCGAGTCTCAAATCACTCCCGGTTCTCAGCCGGCTAACGGCGCTGAAGAAGTTTTCACTTCAAAAAAAATTTTAAAATTTGCAAGTTCAAACAAACAAAAGATGTATGAATGGTCAAATAATTGAGAGCTATTTTCTTAATAATTAAGTTTAATATTAATGTCACGACTCCAATTTGTCGTGATCTACATTTAAAAGCTTGACATTTTAGTGTGTTTAGGGCTTAACGAATACTTTTTTAACGCCTGCCGTGTGTCAGACTCACGTCCGTCTAGAGGTAATGCCTACGGACTAAAATCTTTCCCTCTCTGTTTTCCACTCTTATCCGCTGCCAGGTCTGTCTATCGTGTATTATCTAATTTTTATTGCTCGTTTTGTTTTTTTCTCATTATGTTCTGAATAATTTCCTACTTTCTTTCACTTTCTATTATGTGACCCACCATATTTTTCTATCTTAGTTCGTAACCAATATCCAGGTGAGTAACCTGTTTACACCTTTCCCATCTTGAGCAGAGAAATAAGAATTGTTCCACAATGTCGGGCCTCCTTCAGTAGATACACCAATCGTTTTCCACAGTGCTAATAGTCATAATGTAAGAGTAAAAGGGGCCATGACCCGTCAGTACTTGCGTTGTGTAATAATATATTTCTCTATGTTTACATTGGATCCACGATCGAATTTCTGGCATTCGCTGCTTCGTCCATTCGCCTTTTTTTCCCCATCTGTCTTTCAAGGGTTTTTGACTTTCTTTTTTGTGACTTTCTGAAACCTTCAATTGTATTGAGATGATTCCTGTGATGCCTTGTTAAATCCTAGTGGAGGCATTTCAGTGTAAGCTTGCCACCATCAGGAATATTATTCTTGTGTTTGTTCTATTCTGTTTTTGTATCGTTTTACGTTCATTGTTTCACTTCACACCGGACAGCCGTATAATAAAGTTGAGTGAAGAAATCCGTTTCAGACAGCTAGCTCTCTTATGATTTCGAGAGCCGCCGATGGTGGACCAGATTTCCTCGCTGCTGTCTGACGGGACCTCTCGTAGGATCGTGGCTGCTGCTGTTTCCAGGGTCGGTAAACCAAATCGTAACGGTCACAAGCCTCTGAAAGTGACCCTCTCTAGCTCGGGCGACGTGTCGGCTGTGTTGAGGAGCCGGAGAAAGTTTATCGACGCCCATCAGATCTACATCGAGGCTGACCTATCTCCAGCTCAGCTGAAACAACTTCAGGATACGAAAGATGAACTGCGGGTTCGCCGTACAAACGGGGAGGAAAATCTCATTTTGAGGGATGTTAACGGTATTCCAACAATAACTGCAAAAAACCGAGATCCCTTACAATCTCAACTAACGACTTAACCTGCTGCTACCAGAATGTCAGGGGTCTACGTACTAAGACGCATAGATTTTACAGTTCCGTGGTCTCCTCAGATTATGACGTCATTGCTGTCACCGAGTCCTGGCTCCAGCCGGATATCCTGGACTCAGAACTTTTTCCAGACTCATATATTATATACCGCTCTGATAGAAGAACAGACCGAATGGACGAATCCAGAGGAGGGGGAGTCATGCTTGGTCTTCACAATAGGCTCAGTTCTGAACTACTGGATCTTTCAAATATCAGTAACACCGTGCCAAATATAGACTTCTTAGGTTGTAAGCTCACTTTAAATTATTTTGTATTTTACGTATTTATTATATACATCCCTCCCTCTGCCACCAGCGCCGACGCCGAAACTTTTTTTGACCTCCTCTCGTCACTAGACATAATGCTTTCTAAAAACTTAATTTTTCTGGGCGATTTCAACATTCCCTCCTTTT
>MU183412.1:77393-89244 GCA_016904865.1 Pissodes strobi | reverse complement strand
ATATTAATGTAATCACAATGACTTCTACACAATGGACAAACATCCTTCGTTTTTAACCATGCTGTTAAGCAATCTAAACAAAATTTGTATCCACACCAATTTGGTGTGCAAATGTTTTCTTTTTCCAAAGAATTGAAACAAATAGGGCATTCCTCTTTCAAATGCACTTCACTTTTTTTCTTTTTTGAACTAACTGTTTCCGAACTATACAGAACTGCTGGTTTTATTATGTTTATTTAAGAGGGGATGGGAAAAGTCAAGGACAGACGCAAGGTCAAACATATATGTAGATAAGGATGGGAAATGTATTAATTACATGACGAGAAAGACTCCTCAGTAAGCAAAAGATAGAGAGCCCTCACGGAGTATAAGGTACTTACCTCCTCTGTGAGGACTCACTCTCGTTAACACACTACTATTAAGGCTTCTGAAAAGCATTTCCTATTAAGGCACACGATCCTAAGCTAAAAGGGGAATAGATATTACTTAACATATTTTTATTCTGATCTTTAGATTCCGATTACAATTATGTTCACGAAATGAGCTTAGGAACCTGACCCTTCTCATGGCATAAAACACTGACTTTTACCATCGAAATGTACTATCTAAATAAGTTGATTTATTTCTCTTTAGACCTGTTGAATATTAGTCATTATGCTGAGAATTATATTTGGTTCTCAGGTCATGATACTTTTTGTGGTATGTGTAAGCTTACCTTTCTAGTACCATACATTGTTCTCTTTTCATATTCGGTGACTTTCCCGAAAAGACACGCAATGGAAACGGGCATCTAACAAACCCGGTCAAACGCAAAATAGCCAATTTATTCACATACGGTAGACTTTTATTTCCATATATAAACCGCAAAGAGCATTGCAAATTAATTTCGAGTTTATTAAACTGGGCATTCTCGCATGTGCCTTTCAAAGGACGCTCAGCTATGGCCCGTTGCATCATAATCGATGTTTCGTATGACGTTTTATCCGAATAAACCGATCCATTGATACTGCGAGAAATGTGATTAGGTTCGATAAAAACCAAATGAAGTAACAAGTCAGGAAAAATCGTCGTGACGTTTTAGGTAAACAAAAACAAATTTAGGAAGTAATTATTGAAATGTCTTAATGTGAAAGTGCGATGAGTTTAACTTTAAGTGTACTCATCCTGAAATACCGGAAATTGCGGTAGAAACTTCCATCGACGTGAAGTTTCAGGTAAACAAAAACAAATTTATGAAGTAATTATTGAAATGTCCTAATATTATGTTGACTTCAAGTGTACTCATCCTGAAACAAGGGAAATTGCGATAGAAACTTCTGTTATTATTTTGCACCAAAATCGTAAAGCTGGGGATTGGGTAAAAAAAGTAAATCATTTTAAGAATTAGTGGGTATGTACCATTTTAGTATAGAATATCATAAAATGCTGTCAATAAATTTAAACCATCTTCATTTTGGGCCGTGTACTAAATACATAAACGTTTATGGGGCATGAAACACACTATAAAAATTGTCGAATGTCCGTAGCTTAACCCATATAATCCACACTGTTAGTAAAATATTGTATAATTAGGTAAATGACGTACGTACGTAGAGTACTAGTTTTATACGATAAGATTTTAGCCTGGATGATTTTTTACCGGACAAGTAGTGTGCTTAACCCTTAAACTGGCAAAATCTAATGCAGCATTTTGTTTTGAAATTGGTTCATATAATTATGTCAATTTGGAGCTCAAAATACAATAAAAATTAAGCAGATTTTATATGTGTCTCTTAGGATATAAATTTAAATATATTTTTAGTCGAAAATCATCTATATTTAAAATACATGGCTAATTTGGAAAAAAGGCACGAAATATCAAAATACAGATTTATCTCGATAAACTTTGGTTCAAATCATACAAATATGCTTAAGAACACAGTTTTGAAACAGAAAAACAATAAAGAATACATTCAGACATTATATTAATTGAGGTGTTGTCAATGCTACCAAGCCCAGATATGTTGTTTATTCCCTTACACTGGTAGATTTATGTGGTTTATTTTCTCTTTACCATACATTAGAGCTCAACACACCATTCTGAACTTAGAATTTATTTATTAAAATTTTAAATATCAGTTGTTTCATACTTGGAAATATTGAAAAGTACCCAACCGATATCGACGGACAGCTTCGAAGGGTTCGTAGTCGCCCTCATTTCCAAACGTTCTCTTGATGAATGTCTAAGATTTCTTTTGGCAATTGACATGGTCTTTTCCTTCCGAGCAATGTACGTGTAGAAAGAGAAAAGACAAGTTTTCGAAGTCGAAATATTATCGAAATTAGGAAGCACTCTTCCAATAATATTTTCTCGTATTATCGGTAGTATGTAAAGTGATATTACCATTTTCAAAAAAGAGTCCATCCTCCGCCTGGTCTCTCGCTAGCCTAGAGAGTTTCTCCAGGCCCATTTCTGCCAGTTTAAGACACCTTTTTGTCGAAGTGATGTTGACCCACATGGCGTGACGTGCAGCGTCACACGAGGCAGTGGAGCTCTAAATAGGGCCAGCCTATTGGCCGTGTGAGTTAGAAAGAACTCCCTATAATGAAAATTATTCGAATACACGGGACGTCTTGCAAACCTGGGGATATAAACCAGAAATCCTGCGATGGATGTATGCGATGATAGTAAGACTCACGCTACTTTACGGGTTGATCGTCTGGTTCAAGGAAACGAAAAAGCAGAACATAAAATCAGCTCTCAACTAAGTGCAACACCTGGCGTGCATAAGCATAACTGGCGCAATCAAAACTTGTCTAACAGCAGCAATCGAGGCAATTGTGGGCCTCGCACCTCTGCACATCGTTGTAGAGGGAGCAGCTAGAGAAGCAATGACTATAATCACAAGGAATGGAGCAGGCGAGGGAGGATAGCTTAAAAAGAGTGAATTAACATCCCTGACAAAGC
This sequence comes from Pissodes strobi, assembly GCA_016904865.1. Lineage (NCBI taxonomy): Eukaryota > Metazoa > Arthropoda > Insecta > Coleoptera > Curculionidae > Pissodes > Pissodes strobi. Next base: position 86,297 of record MU183412.1, on the reverse strand, counting down.
ATACACCAGTCCTTGGGCTCCCCAGGGGCGATATAGTCAAAAGATACAATTTGCAACACGTTTTTCTTCTTGAAGTTAAAGTGAAAGTAAAGATTTTTTTTCAATTGAAAGGAAACCTAGCCCCGGAGAGTCGTGTTACAAATGCCAGGCCCGGGTAGTGGGGTCATTAGAGCGCCACCAGTTCTGACCAACTAAACTGAAAAAGCTCCGCTGGTGTTGCGCAGGGTAGCTAGGCTGGCTTATTAAATCAAAAATTACTCAAGCTTAACTTAACAAGAAAACACAATCTAAAATTTAAGGGACAATATATTTACTACTAAGTTCGATTTTAAATGTAGCAATAATAATATCTAGCAATGAACGGCCAAAATAATTAAATCAAATGACTCGATAAATTAATAAAAAGAATATAATTAGAATAAAACTATTGAAAGCGTGACTGCTTGATTCATATTATAAAGAGAGAAAATTTAGAGCGGTTATATTACTCGATAAATGAATGAAAAGAATAAAATTATTGCAACTGTTTTAAAGCCGGTCAATGCTTGACTTGAAAATTCTGAGCAATTAGATTAACTGGTCCGATAAACCAGTGAATAAATGAAAATAAAATTAATGAGCTATTTTAGAGCTTGGCGGTCAATGTTTGATTTATATTAAAAGAAGGAAAATTAAGAGCAATTATATTAAACGGATAAACAAACGAATTAATGAAAGATAAAACCTCTGTACGATACCCAAATCCGGCCGTCGAACACTGGTGGAGGCTTAGGGCACCTATAGATTCCTCAGGTACTGCCACTCGATGGCCCCGGGGAACACTAGCCGAGGACTCGATAGCTCGATGTCAAGATTGGATGATAATTGAAGTGTGGCCCGCTAGTAAAACTTGTAGCCTGCTAGCAAAAGTGGTAGCCTGGTAGCAAAAGTGGTAGCCTGGCAGTAAAAGGTGATAGCCTGCTGGTAATTGCGCATTAGACAGAACCCCCTTACTTTAATAAAAATCATAGCCCCTCCCCTTGCATAAATATATCTTCTTTATAAAATAAATTCTGCCAGAAAAAAACCATGGTCTTGCAATGACCATCAGCAAATAAAAGAGATACTAAGGTACAGACAACTTGAATATAAAAAAGATAGGTATGAATCACCCCTAGGAGAAAATATAAACTTTCCCATACGATCAAAATTAAAGTTACATTTCAATAAAAATTCGAATTTGATAAAATGGAGTAGGTAAGATAACATATGGGACGCAAAGTAAATGGCGGACTATACACAAAAAAGGTTAACACAGATAAAGCAAATAATTCATTAATTTAGGCAAAAAAATGTCATAACTCAATAATTACCCCGATCGTGTGTGAGGGTTATGGGAAATTCGACGGTCTAGGTCTTATACGAGAAACGTGGAAAGCCGCTAGAAATAAAGGAAAAAAACCATGAGCGTCATGGCGTCGTCCGCATGCTTCACAAGCAATAGGGGAAAAATAATTTCAGAGAAAATGCTTACCTAGTACAGTATGTAGATCCCGAAAATTCGGTCGTGTCAAAATACCAAGAGATACCACAGTATATCCCCAATAAATGGGCGGAATTAAATCACAAACTAAATGTGGAGTCTCTGAGACTGCGCTCACGGCAAACCTTCTTCTCGCCTTGAAAGGTAATCTTAGATGCACTCTCGATTGGTTTTCGTCAATTTGGCTTTTTCCTACTACGAGATCAAACGCTACGTCAAATCTGTAAGTAGTGATGAGCTAAAACATGCCGAGTGGTTCGATACAAGGAATAATTCTAAGATAACAAACGACATAGTTCTCGTTTATTTGAAGGTAACATGACGGCGGAAGCCACAATTAAGGCATTGAACTCAAGTGATTCAAGAAATACCAGAGAATATTCCCTAACAAAACGATAAACTTTAAAAAAATTAAATCGATAACTGGCATTTATAAGAAATAGGACATTCCTATTACTCGGGACTAACAACCGAATGTTACAAAAAAGCAGCAGCCGAGTGCAAAGGTAAAAGCAGAGGTCCCAAAAATGATCGGCTGGCAAATGGAGTTCAGCAACCAAGAGTTATAAAATATTTAAACCGACAATAAATTATGAATCGACGAGTTTAATGCAGCGTATTTGCAGGTTTTTATTAACAGAATTCTTATAAATGTAAATCGGGTCGCTGGCCGTTCTACAGTAATGTAATATAAATCAAGCCAAGCTATCCTAATAACAATGTGCTTCGCTTATCAATTAAAATAAACATAGTATGGGTTAAATACTTGGAATAGAGTTAATTTACATTAAGAAAGGCGGCAATTTCAAGCGAATTGTTAGCAAAACGAATCAATAAATTTAGAATTAATAAACCGATGAGTGCAAAATACAGCATCTTTTTTTCCTAAATGCGGCATATAAATGAAATTTTAAAAATATTTGACACTGGCAAAATCGGACTGTTAGAACTTTTTAAAAATACTTCACGTTCGCGATAAGAAGTAGATGAGAATGGAAAAAGAACACCACTTAAATTCTCAAATCCGAACTGAACGGGGGACCGGAACCTGAGTAGTTAGGCCAGGAACTAAATTCTTCAAAGCCATGGGAAAACACCGGACATATTCTAGGCGGTAATTAACGCCGATGAATATGTGCGCAGTTCAACCTAGACCGAAACTATAGAAAGAAAGAGATTGTCATCTTCTCAGACAGTCAAGCAGCTATCAAAGCGCTGAGCTCAACAACAATCAGCTACAGAATGGTATGGAAATGACCAGATAGAGTAAATTAACTAGGCAAGAATAACCAATTATTTCTTCAACGGATACCAGGACACACTGGGATAGAAGGCAATGAAAACGCAGACCTATTGGCAAAAGTAGGAGCAAAAACCTCTGCTTTTAGGACTGAAACCTTTCTGTGGCATGGGGAAGCACACCTATAAGGAAGAATTCAGGAAAGAAGAACAAAACAAATGGATCAGTGTATGGGAACGCCTTCCAGGGTTATGGCAATCAAAGATGTTTTTAGGGCCCCCTCACCCCTCACCCAGGAAGATCAAAATACTTTATAACGCTGAGTAAGAACAATCTCCACATCCTCACCGGCTTTCTTACGGGCCCTGCCGGTTGAGAAGACACTTGAGAAGGCAAACGAGGAATCCCCATATTCTCCCTCTCTCATTCTCTCGGAGTGCGAGGCGGTCGCGAACAAGCGGATGGCCTGCTTCAGGTGCTAAATCGTGGAATATGAGGAACTCTCATCCATAAAACCATCCAGGCTACTTGCTTTCATCAAAGCAGTGAAGCTGGATAAGGTACTCTGATTGAGAATCACATCAACGGAGGCACCATGGAAGGGGGACACAATAGATCTGTACAGGTCGCAGTGTATTAACACACCTCTAAAGATCAATCATTCATTCATTCATAGGAAGTAGCCACCAACCCCTGCCAGTTAATTGCACTTCCGTGTGAGAATGACATACTTACCATGCCTTACCTTGTCTTTTCCGAAATTACCGTTGGAAGATTTTTACTCGTTTATTATCTTTTATCGTATTTACCACCGTTTCTTACTGTTATTTTGATTAACTAATAGCGACTTTCTTCTCTACCGTAAATAACATTGGCTTGGTTACCAAACGTCTTGCTTATATAAATGTAATTATCTACTTTTTGTATTACCTACATTTACCTAAATGCTACGCCTACACTGTAGGCCATATGACTACTTACGTCATTTTTACGAACTTTCCGCTAAATCACTTTTAATCGTTTATTATCTTTTACCCTATCTATTACCGTCTTTTACCATTATATGAGTTAATACCGACATTTTTCATTACCGTATATGATATTTTCTTCGTTAGCAAATGTCTTGCTAATAATATTGTATTTATCTGATTTACTTTGTTGTATTACGTATATTTACTGAGATGCTACGCACTTACTTGCTGTAAGCCTTAGGGCAGTACACCATCTTACATAACTACTACTTTAGGTTTTTGTCCATGAGCAGGTTACCGAATTGAGCTCACTTCGATTTTCCCTGTAGATATTCATTGACTATATATTTTTTAAAAGGTCTTTTTTATTTGATTTAATATTTCTTTTTTAACTGTTTTTTGTCCATTGATATTAACGCTACCATGGGATTAAGTTATAATTGATTATTTATTTAGCAGATTAACCTTTATTTATTGTGTTTTATTTAAAGCATTCTGTGATTATCTGTTCATAGTTGGAACTTTAAAAATTCAGATTTTAGTTAGGAATATTAAAAAAGAGGTCTAATATCATAGATACCCACGATATCATAATCTCAATTAGGTTTGAGGCTTAATTAATTTTTCATTGTGCACCTTATATCTGAGAATATATTTAATACATAAATAAATAGCTTAATTAGGATCTTTGGTGTTTATTTTGGTATGCTTAGGTCAAGATCAAGTTGAGTTTATGCAATTTCTTTTCAGGATTCTCAATATTCTTGGATAGGGTATTTGTTTCTAAATTTTACTACCCCAATTTCGATGCTTAAAAACCATTGATATATTCATATTAGGATATTTAGTGGCGCCTTCGCCCAACTGTCTACGATACGATCCACACCTATAAATATTAACACCGCTGAGTGAACCAGGTATATGGACGAATTGTTAAGGTAATTAGCTACTCGCGATACATAATATAATAATATAAAAAACAAATAAATGATACAATACAACGACAATGAGTAGAAACAATTTCATATCCTAGAACTACATTTTATATATAACCAACGAGTTTTTCCTGTTCTGAACAATGGACTTCAACCTTTGGCTGTATATTTTGGGAAACGATCCCCTTTATCTTGCCGAACATCAAGTGAGAGCTTAAGAACAATAGCTCGTTTTATCTTCATACTTGTGCCTACGACTTCCGTAATTTTTTTCTTCCTTTCTACTTTAACTTCCATTTTTAAAGACTTTAAACAACATAACTGAATCCTATCAAACTCATCTTCACGGCGATAAAGTAACCAGGCATTTTCCGGACACCAGTCCACCATTTGGGCGAATCTCGATAAGTACCATAGTCGAGTGACTGACTATTCAGTACATATTCCTGTAGGCGTTCTAAAATTATTGGCCCCAAAGATAGGATTCCCTAACCGTTTCTTAAAATATGAAATACATCCACCCACGAAGAGAGTGTTTCGCCAATTCAATTCATGAAAGCTTGAATATTGAAATTATTAGAGATTTTAAGATAAGATAACATAAACTCGGCAGTAGAGTTTGTACAACAATGATCATAATCTTAAAATTTGCTTTAAAGTAACTAAATAATTACCAAAGAATATATTTAATAGTAAAATTAATTTCAACCAAAATAATTACCGTAATAATACTTTGTTATTTTAGACACTTAAGTTGTATTTTTGGATTGAATCTAGTTTTTCAATATAAATAAATTTTGTGTTTCGATAGTATTACGAGCTATCTTTTATTGATAGAACTTTAATTTTTTTAACAATATTATTTGTTGCGTTTTTTAGTTTGTTTGTGTCTATTCTGCATAAATTATACAAATTTTGGGGACTTTTTAAAACTGTTTATTTCAATGGTTCCAAAAATAGCTATTATAAGAACATCCGCATTTAGATGCTCTTACTATCGCACATATTACCAGCAAAACAATTATAGCTTCTAGTCATTTAATATTACCAAAAATATTATCTATACCTAAGTTAATCCTTACTAAAATGACTCTGAAATTATTTACTAATATTAATATAAGCAAAGATCCATACATATATCATGTTTCATGCTTATATTTTATTTATTAAAATCCTTTTCAAAAGTATGTTACTGTTAGAGAAGCGCATCTAGAAAAAGCTTAAAATGGTATTTTGCGCTTAAGCACTCATGACCCAGAAAAACTTTCCAGTAAAGGCTTACAAATTCCGCAAAAAACTTAAATAGAAAGTTACACAACTAATTTTGAAATAAAATGTTGTATCCGACTGAGAACTTTTCCGAAAAGTTTGTTGAACATACGAGACAAAAACAATATATCTTTTTTTGTCATCATTTGTGTTAGATACAAACTTTAAAGCTCATTTTGTTAGGTTGACATTTTGTTTTCTTCCCTTAAGCATCAGACTAGGTATTCGAAAGTCCTTAGTATGGGTTAATGTATCTGAAAATAGTAAAAATTGAAAAAAAATATTTTAATAATATTATATGAGCCATCTTTGAGCGTTTGCTCGTCGAAACCTTAATCACAACTATATATTGAGTAGGCCTGATTCAGAGGGTCTATACTTGACTTCCGAGTCACAAGGTGTCAAAATAATATGAAACATGTAAACCCGAGACTTTTGCCTCCCAAAAATTAATTGCATTATTTATTGATAATAAAAATTATTATTCAGACAAAACATTATTTACAACGATATTTGTTCAACTAAGTCATCTAATTTTTAAAGGAAGCATCATTAATGTATTCAGGTTAAGGAGGCCCTATTTAAATTCTGATCATACTCTTTCCAGAGTTTCATACCATCAATAATTCTTTGCCGTTGGTCTAGGTCTGGGTATGCTTTCCTTGATGCCCTTTTAATCAAGGGACCTAAGATTTTGAAGAGGCACCTAAGCTAACATCCCTTTTCAGAAGGGAATTTTTATATGAAAATTATTATTTCAGTATCCTGGTTAGCCACTAAAATTGAAGTCCTCGTGAAGTCAAAGGGTCCTTTGATGTATATCTCCGAGAAAAAGATAGATGAACAACTTTTGACCTGTATTTTGTTATTTTTTTACTACTAACTGATTAATTGTCAATTTAAGTATAAAGTTAGCCAACTACATATTTGCAATAATTCACTGGGTTTGGACTGATAATCATAAACATTAACCACTAGAAAACAGGCGGTCCAGCATGAGAAACCTATGCCCTCATTGCTTAAGTTTATTAAGTCAGAATGTGAAATGTATTTTAAAAGAAAGTATATCTATTACTGTGCTCTAAAAAATCGGTTTGTGTGTCACGCCAAGTTATTTAACATATTGTAATTTTTTCTCCATCCGCTTCAATCGAATCTAAATAAATTCACTATACCCCAACAAAACTACGATTTTAGAATGATTGGTTTTGAATAGAGCCATTCTGATCCCGTTTTGTTACCACTGTTTCTTCCAATTCGTCAGGAAATCGATTTCCATTGTTTGTAACTCACAACTCAAATGTTGGAGTTGTTATCAACGCATTTATGGGCTTCGGGACGGTATTTATTGTTTTTGATATATGAAATTTATAGTTTATGGATTCGAATGATATATTGTTAGCTGGTGACAATTGCCATAAAAATTATCTTGTTTGTCGGTAGTCAATGGGAAAGGATAATCACTTTTATTACGATAAGGTTGTTATTTGCGTATAAAAGATGCATGTCTATATTATTTAATAGAATCGATGTTAAATATTTTATTGCTTGAAATATATTTGTTTCGATATCATATCTTGTTTCAAAAGTACATGAATATAAAATGTTACTGAATTTTCCTTCATTTGAAGCGCCAAGTTCAAAAGCTAGTATATTTTAGGACAAACTATTTTAATTGCCATCCAATCATCAAGTACGAGACCAGTCACGTTATAGTTCGATATATTACTGCCAAAATTGTAATAACACAGCAATTTAATCCACATTTCCCTAACGATTTTTTGTAAATGTATAAAATGTCGTCGCACCAGAACATGCTTCGTGAAAATATTACGTTAATAATTTTACTTTAAACATTTAGTCATCCAAAGTAAAGAATAATCGCACGAATTTTTGCATTTTATTGGATTAACAATGCAACACGATTTTCTTATTAATGTTAAAAAGGGAAAGAATTTAAATTAAAACAAACCTTACACCGGAGAGTAATGTATGAAATAGCCAGCTCCAGGTGTGGAGTTCGTGAGCGCCAGTAGTTCCGCCAGCTACTGGCTGGAAAAGCTTCATTGTTGTTATGCGGGGTCGTTAGGCACGTTTTATTACACAAAAAAACACAATCTTAACTTACGGTGCGATCTGTTGGCTCCTAGTTTTTTTTTAAGTTTGAAACAGCAACAATCTTACAGTGAAATTTACAAACAAAAGTATGACCACAAAAAAAAACTATATATATTATCAATTAATAGCGAAGCCACAATAAATATATCAATCGATCAGAAAATAAAAGAGCTTAATTCTTTTATGCTTTTAGGCAACTTATTGAAAAGCGTAATATAATTGTAGTCCAAAGAACTTTTTAGGACAACCAACTATAAAAGTTCTTTGGACTATAATTGTATTACGCTTTTTAATAAGTTGCCTAAAAGCATAAAATAATTAAATGACAAACAATTTAAGGTTAAGCTACGTAATTTTTTTTTTGAGGAAAATTGCATTTTATTCGGTGAGAGACTATTTAAACTAAAATTTTAATTTTCTGTATGGCTTTTTACATGTTTTTAATATATCATCCGTCCAATTTTAAATTTCAAATTGTCTGTCCATTTATTATTTATTTTTTTTTCTATTTATTAATATACTTATACCCCCTTAAATTGTGTTTATACTTTACTGTTAATGTTTGTCCCTTTTGTACATATCTTGTCTGTACCTATATTTTTATATACTAGTGTACCTATTTATTCTTATTTATTTATTTATTTATTTATCTTTTATTTATTTATGAATATATAATCCAGGGATGCTCAAACTTATACTATTGGCGATCTACAGCAAAAAACTTGGATGGCAAGCGATCGACTAGGCAGGGAAAAAATACACCTTTTATTAACAAGGATTTATTACGTATAATTTGTATTGTATTATAATACAAAGAAACTTACTTTATTATTTTTAAATGTAACTTAG
>MU183412.1:10783-72393 GCA_016904865.1 Pissodes strobi | reverse complement strand
TATCAATGGATTTTCAGTAACTATCAGCAAATAAAAGAAATACAAAAGGTGCAAATGATTCGAATATAAATAGAACTAGGTATATTCTTCTTCTTCTTATCAGCCTGTCCTCATCTACTCCTGAATGTAGGCCTCTACCATATTTTTCCATCTCTGTCTGTCTGTAGCGATCCCCGTCCAGTTTTTTTCCGGCCGTCTTCTGGATGTCGTCGCGCCATCTCTTCTTAAGCCTGCCAACACTTCTCTTGCTCTCTCTTGGCCGCCATGTTGTTATCTTGTATGTCCATCTTTTCATGCTATGTCTTGCAATATGTTCACCATCTCCATTTCAGCTGCGCTACTCGTTTAGTCACATCGGTTAGTTTCGTTCTCCTTCTGATTTTTTCATTTGAAACTCTATCTCGTAGCCTTATTCCCAGCATAGCCCTTTCCATTGTTCGTCGTGTAACTTGAAGTTTGTTTACGGCTTTACATGTTAGTGATGTGATTTCAAGGCTATAGGTATGGACTGGCAGGATGCACGAATCGTATACTTTCCTTTGTAGATTTACGGAGATGTTACAGGATTTAAGAAAGAATCCGAGTTCCCAATATGATTAAAACTAAAGTTACATTAAGAAGAAAGTTCAGATATTATAAAAGAAAAAAGTTTAAATATCCTGCATAATGCAATGCAACTGGTGGTCGATGTAAAAAAAAATTAACACAGATAAAAGCAATTAAATTATTAAATGGACAAAAACTTTGGAAATATTTACCTCTCTCGAGTTGGAGGGTTGCCTGGAGAATCAACTGCCTCAGTTTTATAAGGTGAGTTCGGAAAGTCTCAAGAAATAATGGAAAATAACCTTTAGCAGCACGTCCACCATGTGCCGACAGGCAGTAAAAAAATTAAACTCCAGAGAATATCTTACCTAGTGCAGTACGAATATCCCAACAAATCGGTTGAGTCAAGAACTAATTAGGGACTCAATTCCAGATCCCTTAGAAGGGTAGTATTAGCTACAATACAAAAAGGTTGAGTCACCTAGGCCTGCACTACGCAGAACGTTTCTTCTCTTCCCAGTAAGTATTTCTAGAAGAACGAGATCATCGGTTTCAGTCAATTTGCCTTTTTCCATTTCCACGGAGAAGAAAACAAACGTCAGATCAGATAAAATGGTAGTGCCGAGAGCACTTGTCGAAATGAAGGAATAGTTGATAAGAGGAATACTTCTATTCTTCTAAAATAATAAACGAGAACCAAGCGTTGTAAAACGACTGCGGAAGCAACAACTAATGAGCTAAAATTAAATTTTCAATAAACAACAGGAAATATTCCTAAACGAAATAATAAATCTGTAAAAATCCCAATCGACAGCAACAATTATGTGGAAAGAGCCCATTACTAATATTCAAGGCTACCAATCGAACATTACAAAAGTTATATCATGCCAGGTAAAATGATAAATATAAAGTAGAAATCCCAAATATCTATATCAATTATCGAAGTCGGTAAGAAGGTGGAACTACAAAATAACCTCAAAATCCACTAAAAAATGAGAAAGGAAAACAAAAATTAACGTTTGTGAGAAAATTAAAGCAAATTGAGGGATACACCCTTAATCCCTAAAGCACTATGAGAAGAAACAACAATGAGTAATCTATGCAGAGATCAACCAGTCTTAGAAGAAAATAAGCAACAGGTACTAGTTTTTACTATTGATGAGAAAGAAAAATGTAATAACTAACAATTATTCTCGAATTAGCAGGTAAACAAGAAAGCAGCAGCAGTATCTCAAAGTAAATCAGTGACTCCAACAAGTTAAAGCCATATCAGCCTGATATTAGAAATTAAATATTCAAACCGAAAGTAGTATATGAATTTGACCATTCTAACGAGGATCAAATGCACGTTATTAGCTCAGTACCCTGATACAGAGCTGCAAGCAAACAATAATTGTTTTAATATAACTAGGCAAATTTACACTAATATGTAAAAAAATATATAGTCACAAATTGCTGGAGGACAACATAAGAAAAGGAGGATCAGGATAGCCACTCACTGCAACAACAGTGTTATAAAAGCTAATACATATTATGTATTATTAACCATATGTATAACTAATTACTATGAATGAATGCTGCAACTAGAAGTCCACTAAACTTATTGACAACAAATCAACTAATTGAATGTAATTAATTAACCGAAGAGGTTAATATTCAATAATTCTTACCACAAAATATAGAATCTTTTGTTACTAAATGCGCTGATGATATAAAATGTAATATCTTTAATAGTGGCAAAATCGGACTGTTACAACCTGTATCTTCGAACTGATATGTGGCTCACACTGATGACGATTAGTGAAACATTTAATTTTAAGTAAGAAAATATTAGGCGTGAAATAGAATTAACTTATGACCAATATCAAAACTATCGTGCTATTATTCCCTAATTAGAACAGATTGGCTTAAAAGAAAAATGAAGTTTTGAAGCAGTATATACACCGAATGGACTATTTTACACGAAAGTCGAAAGGTAATAAATTAAAGAAATTGGAATTATTAGATAGAAAGAACATATCCAGATTTAATAGAAAGCAGACGTTGAGAGATTGTCGTTGTATGAAAGTAATGTGCAGTGACTGGTCGTTCATCTCCAGATGGAGAGACGCAAGATCGGGATTTTTAAATGAATTTTTCGGTAATCAATAATATACTATTTTTGTTTCAAAATGTACACTATTTGTTTAAGTTATTTGATATTAGATTTGATTGCTTCGGGTAATGGTCAGTTTAGTTTCTTAGCTTTGCTTCTTATCTTTATCAGCTCGTATTCATCCAGGTCTCGTCCAAATTTTTGCTCGTCGCTCTATTTGCAGCGGTCTGGGTCCAGCGAGTCTCTCCAATTATCTGAATTTCGTCATCTCGACGTTATTTTTGGTTTTCCTTGGACACTAATTCAGGAACCTCCTTGTTCATCTATCGAGCTACGCCACCTTCATCACATCGATCACTCCAGCTATTGTCCTGATATATTCATTTCTCATTTTGTTTCGTATAGTAATTCCAAGCGTAGCCATTGCCAATCAGTAGATACCTGCAGTACACAGAACTCATATACCTTTCTCTGGAGGTTCATAGGGAATTCTTGTTGTTTGAGGACAAATCCTAACTTACCGGAAATTGCCCATTCTTCTTGAAATCTCGTAAGTCTGGTTCTCCCTGCCAAGTAAAATTTTATGGCCCAGGTAAATGTATTCAGTGAGATTTTCAATGAGTTGGTTGTTAATAGTAATCCAGATATGCTCTAAACTCATGACCTTCGTTTTTTTGAAGTTCGTTTGGAGTTCGATTTTTAGTGACGCACGATGAAATTCTTAGGATAATATCAGTTCTTAGGTCGTAATATACTATATTTAATGTAAATTAGATTTAATTATAATTATATTTGTCGTCGGGAAAAAATACCAAAGTATATCGTTATACCGAAAGTGACTAAGCATCGTTGTCTTTTGGCATTATAGATTTAGATATTCGCTTGTCATAATAAAATGTGTAAGCGTCCTAAAAAGAACCTCCATTAAAACTGTGAATTAAGAGTCTCAGATTTGAGGGTGTTGTATTGTAAACTAAATCGTATTCACTAAAAAAGACCACTCAGTCTAAAGTTTGAACTTGATACTTGACAATGAATGATAAAATATTATAATTATTATCTAAACATGTTTTAAAAACAGTAGACTTTCAACAAAGTTTAGTATAAAAGAACGAGCAAATCGAGTAAACGACAACTTATCTGGTTAAGTAGTACCTTTTAATTAAGGCAAACGCTTTTACCAGAAAGCGTTCAAACCCTCCAAACTTGGTCATCTGGTTGAGCAGTACCTTTTAATTAAGGCAAACGCTTTCTAGGTAACAAGTTCAAACGCCCCTAAAGTTACGCCAGTGAAAATTAAAGTAAAAAGTAAACTGAACCATAAATCAAAGTGAAATTAAATTAAGGCGGCGCGGCGGTTACATTGGATAAGAATTTGTACGAAACTTTGTTCGTCGGACGGAAACAAGTGCGTATATTGACATATTTGTGGTTATGTTGCTTACGATTATTTCTAACGAATTCGTGCAAGTTCGTACGTGTTTTCAATCCGACCAAAATATTTTCTTTTTTGGATAGTTGCTCGTACGGCTAACTGAATAATTCATTGGGTTTTAAGTGACATGTATTGCGAGGTACTGATTACTTTGGTTCACAAACGAAGATCCCTATGGGATCAGAAAAGCAAACGATGCCATAATAGAGAGTTAAGAAAAAATTATGGAAAGTAGTAGCGGCTGGAATGAAACTAGGAGAAAGGTATTTCCATTTAAGTATTTACATATATTTATTCAATAACAAGTTTCATGTTTAGCAAAAAATAAGTAAAAAATATATTTATTTAACAACCATTTTTATGTTTAACATATAATAACTATTACTTAGGTACATTTTACAAATTGTTTTATGTTCGAATGTAAGTGAAATTCTGCACAAAACAACCCATTTGCTTCTATTTTTTCAGTAATGCTGATGTTTAAAAAAAATAAAACTCTGAGATAGAATCCATTATTGCCTCTTTATAATAAGTTATTATTATTACTGTATTCGTATAAATGAAACCGAGCAGTGTAACCACCTACGTCGTAAGAATTCGTCATAATTGATTCGTGCGAATTCTTACGAACAAATTTTCGTACCAATTCTTATCCAATGTAATCGCCGCCTAAAGCCTACCAGTATAAATTATACGAATTAACCCTTAAAATCTAACGTAAACTAAAAGTACTTTCAAGGGAACCTCAAATTGTTTCCCGGGAAAAGTCTCTTTGACATGGTGGAGGCTGCCGTTCTGATCTCCATACATTGGACCCAGGACCATGGATTCGCCCTATCTGACCTCTAGTGCCGTTCATTTTGAGCCGCCGTTCTGACCCTGGCGTTTCAGCTATTTATATGCAGTGAAGTCACATGATGGAAGTGCCTTTTCGACCTTTCTAAAAGTAACGCCATTCTGACCCCCGTATACATAACAAGTGTATCTTTATTTTTTTCCTAAGCCATTTTTGACAAGTGCTGTTTTAATTGCTGGGCCCCCTGACATACAGGGTCAGTCAAAAAAGTTTTCCTTTCGTCAGAATTAACTATATCTCCAAACACAAGTCATAGCCATTAAGATATGTACCAGATTTTCTTCAGATTTAAGATACAATCAATCAACATTATGGAGTATTGCAAAGAGTGGTGACTTCGAGTTGTTCATCGCACAGCTTCTAGAGGGAGTGAATCTTTTCTGCGGGCGGAATTTCGTTCCTTCGAGAAGTAACTTGACTGCTCTCGGAAATATAAAAAAAAATTCTATCCCATGGCAAAATAAGCATAAGAAAAATCAGCAAAGTAAAATAAGCCCAAGGACAGTCATACGATGGACCCCTGGACCAAGACATCACCAGTCAATATAAAAAAGCAAGAGGACCATAACGACGAAGCAAATTTTCATTTAATTATGCGAGAGACAAAAGAGGCAATGGCAAAATATAAGACAGAGAATATACAGCAAAAATATAAGAAAAGTGCCATTAGCAAGGACAACGACGTAGAAGAAAAATTAGTAGCATTGTTTGGGGAAAAAAGTTGCACACAAATATAATTTTAAGACACAAGTATCACCTTAGATTAAAGAGATAGCCACCCTTATGCAAGGAAAAATAAGCAGTCTATGCAGATATAGAGAGATGTAGCTAGAGTATAGAGTTACAATTTTAATCGCAAAGTGTTAGAGATAGGTACCGTATTGGGAAACTCATAGCAAAAGCACTTGGGCGTTGGAATAAGTGAGAAATTGAGGAGTAAAATAGAGAAATGAGTAGCCAGGAAAAAGAGTTACCGTTGTAAACGCAAGTGTTAACGATAAGTACCCTACTGAGAAAATCGTATAGGTAAAACACAAAGGCGGTGACGTAAAGCATAGTAAAGTTGAAGTTATATAAAACTATTATCTAAGGTACATACAGTAACAGTAACTAGAAGAAAGCAGCTTAAATATAAGAAGGAACCAGCAACTATAAAGAAACAGGACACTAAGGAAGTACGACGAACTGGACCAGGGATGGAGGAAACCAAAAAAAAAATTAAAAATGGCAAAAAAACCGTAACTAAGTAATTAGGAAGCAACCAAAAACTAAGCAAATACAAAAAAAACAGACACTCAGAAGAAATCAGAAACTAAGCAACTAAGTATAGGAAATTAGGGAATAGAAATAGTAAAAAATAGGTCAAATATGTTAGGAATATGAAAATAGAATTTGGAACGCGAATGTTGATGTTAAGTATCTGAGATGATAATGAAAATCATAATGCAAACAACGCGAATGTTGATTATTAGTATCTGAGATAGTAGAGAAAATCATAATGCAAAGATATAAGCGTCCAAAGAAGGTTCATATAGAGAAAAATGGAGGTATATATAACGAGGAAAAGTTATAATTTTAAATGCAAGTGTTAATGACAGGTACTACATTGGGGAAATCACTGTAAAAACACGTAGGCATTAGAGAAGCCAAAGGAGAAATTAAGATATGAGCAACGAGAGAAAAGAGAAATTAAAGAGTTATAATATTGAGAGTACGAGAATGATAATATTGACTTAAAATAAGGGAGAAGCTAGAAAACAAATACAGGCCACAGTGGCGGCTCGTGACCTGTTAAAGAGGCAGTGCTGCTCAGGGGAGGCAAAATCGAAATATTTGTATATACTCAGGGAAGGGCGCCGGAGGCGCAAATATGCGCCGCAGGCGAAAATTTTGACAATTTTCAAGGTCAAACGGCGTAAAATGATGAATTAGAAATTCGCCCAGCAGAAATATTTCATTAAAAAAATAGGTTTCGTTACATACATTTTCCCTTTTCTTGATACGATCAACAAAATCCTTGTCAAAAACTGCTTTAAATATTTAATTATCCAAGTAGGGAGGGAGGCGCCCTAGTGCCTTACCTCACTGGCTTCCACTGTTTTAGCTGAATACCAAATAGCGATACTATTTATTTGTATAAAAAGGTACCGAATGAACCTAGGAAAATTTTAATAATATTTTTAAATTCACATTACCTAACTATGAAATAATACATTATACTTTTTCATGTCCCCACTTATTTAAACTTAAGCCAATCTTATTAGGTTCAAGACTTAGGTTCATTGGAAAATTATTTTGTGCCGTGTTAAAAGAACGCCGCGGGCAGCATTAAATTTGTAAATAATTTACCTAATTTTGTTTTTCGTACGGGTTTTTAGATTAAACATTTCAGTAAAAAAATTAAATATATATATATAGGTATTAATTGCGAGAGTGTTAACCGTGTTGCAGACAAACACATTAAAACCGAGATTAAAACTTTATAGAAAAAATAAAAACGACCGGCCCTAAAAATAGGCCGCCCGAGGCGGCTGCCTGCCCATCTCACCCCTGGAGACGGGGCTGGTTAACTGTACCTAATAAAGCATATTCCATAGCATTTTGGGTAAATATTTACTTTGAGCACTTTTCGAATTTTGCCAAAAAAAAATTATGTGACGTGTAGAAGACAGTATTAGAAGTGTTTTGTGACACGTTACATATTGCGCAAAACACTTTTGACGCCAAAAATTGAAAAATAAAAATCATAAATGAGGCCATTTAGTAAGACATTTAAACGCGAACTCTCCCAATTTGACGTTAATTATGAAAATTTACTTGCAATGTTGTCACACTTGACTAACATTCTTGATTTTCAAGTAGGTAAATGTCCCAGGGCAGGTGCATGGAATATCAATAATTATTGAAATTACTTACATGGAAATGGATGAAGCACTAATGGGTAAAGCGCCGCTGCATTTTTCCATAAAACGTGGAATCGCTTTGTATAGTTCCCGATTATATTTTCTTTTCTCAATTTTTGCCTCGTCAATTTCTACAATTTTTCCTTCGCCCCCAATGATCTCACTGTGTCTTCATTACCCAAACTAAGGAAAACCAACCCAAGCTAATTGAATCTAACCAAAACTAACCCAGACTAACCCTAATTAAGCAAAGTAAAGAGACAAGCGCGCTACGCGCGCTTGTGTTTTCACTAACTCATACTAAGCAAAACCAACCCAGACTAACCAAAACTAACCCAGACTAGACCCTAACTAACCAAAGTTATTACCCGAACGAAGCAAAACCAACCGAAACTAACCAAAACTAACCCAAACTAACCAAAACTAACCAGACTAACCCTAATTAAGCAAATTAAAGATACAAGCGCGCTTGTCTCTTCACTAACCCAAGCTAAGCAAAACCAACCCAAGCTAACCCAGACTAACCCTAGCAAAATAAAGAGGCAAGCGCGCTACGCGCGCTTATCTCTTCACTAACCCAAGCTAAGCAAAACCAACCCAAACTAACCAAAACTAACCCAAACTAACCCAAACTAACCCAAACTAACCAAAACTAACCCAAACTAATCAAAACTAACCCAGACTAACCTTAATTTAGCAAAGTAAAGAAACAAGCGCGCTACGCGCGCTTGTCTCTTTCTTAACTTATACTAAGCAAAACCACCCCAGACTAACCCTAATTAATAAAGAAGAGACAAGCGCACTACGCGGGCTTGTCTTCGGTATCCCAGATTAAGCAAAAATAATCGAAAGTAACTTTAATTAGCCAAACAAGAGCATTGAGACGAGCGCGCTTTGCACTTGACCAACCCCGCCTAACACAAAACCATAATTATCCCAAATTACGTGATACTTTCTTAAGGTGCGTACAGACCTGACGCGACGCGCGCGCGACACGCACGCGACATTCCAAAATTCCTAAGTGTAGACGGGGCGCGCGCGCGGCGCTAGCGCCGCCTGTCCGAGGCGTGTCACTATCCGTCTGCTGTCGGTTTTTCGACGGCAGATCAAAGGAAGAGCGAGGCGCAGTGTGGACGGCTCAGAGCAGGCGCGCGAGAAAACCGTGCTCGTCGCGTACGCGTAGCAGGCGCGCGGCCTACGCGTCGCGTGCGTGTCGCGCGCGCGGCTCGTCATGTCTGTACGCACCTTTAACTAATCCAAATATACCAAACAAGGGCGTATTTGTCTCTCTCTTTTTTGGTCGTTAAATAGCGAGCGTCTTGCGTAACTCAGAATAGCGAATTATTATTATTATTATTTATTATTTTAATAAATACACAGTACTTCTGAATCACCATGTATAAAGTGTTGGTTGAATGTATCCAACAAGATACCGTATTTTAGAACCGAACAGAAATTACACTTGGCAACACCTATTTGTAGAATGACAGCTGGCTGAGCCGTGCTAAGCTAACTAGATGATAGATCACATAATTTAAGAAATCGAAATGCTGAAAGCTGAAATAGTGTCATGTTGACGTGCCAGAAATGTTATCATTTTAAAATGCAAAAGAAAACAGTTATATTTTTGGTTTTTAAGAAAAGAAGCTGGTAATAGTATATTATTTTATATGGAGGAAAAGTAATACTTTTCATGGCGCGCTCGTGTTTAACAGCCGAACGGAGTGAGGCTGGTAATAGAGAGCAAGCCATGAAAAGTAACTTTTCCTCCAAATAAAATATGCTGTTTTTTCTTCAAATGTCGACAAATTAATGCAAAAACGTCTCTTTTTAATAGTAATAATAATTATTATTAAAGATAAGTGGGTCCGCAAGGCGGCTTAGACCGGTGCGGGTCAGTTTGTTGCTATCGTAATGTCACATAAAGCTGTCAGTGGACACTGTCAACAATAATTATTTTTTTTTAAATTGCATCTCCGATTGCGTTTTAATTCCGTATTGATAAGCAGTGATTGAGTAAGTTCGATTAAATAATAACCAATTTATTCCTAAATTAGTGATTTTTAGAAATGCAGTCACAAATTGAGTGATAAATACAAATTTTAGTTTAATAACTCTTGAGTTGTTGACGCTTATTTTGATGTTTGTTTGTATTGTATCTATGTTGATATGACAACACTTTTACCTCCGCCGGCGGAAAAGTGAAAAGTAAAGCTCCGGCGGAGGAAAAACGAAACTTCACTGCCGCCTACACAGTCGAGTAATGATGGATTTACTGACGTTTGAAGAAAAAAGTTTTTTTGAGACTACTATTACTTATTCTTGTATCGCTATTACGCCTGCCTTGCTTTTTGCTTGCATTTTTCAGATCCGTTTGGACCGTTGCGTTGTGTGGTGTGCGTGAAGAAAGGTGAAATAATGAGTGTGCGAGAGGGAGATAGTATCAGTTTAGAACATGTTGGATGGTTTAACATAACTGCATTTTGTAAACTTTGTTATTTTTTTCTGATAAGTAGAAACATTTGCGCAACATTTAATGTGTGGGAGATGGTAAGAGAAGTAACGTAGAATATGTCAGTATTTTTATTTTTGTGGTAGCCAATAAGTGCGCAAAGTAAATATTGACCGCATTTTGAATATGATTCTCCGATTTTTCATGTTTCTTTATTTTTTCCGTTAAACCAAGTCTCTTACACCTGTCTCCGACCATGTTTTATCACCTCCGAAAACTACACATGGAAAGCAAAAAGGCATTTTTTTTATTGCATCCACAAGTCCAGTCATTTCGAGAATAAATCTCTTTATTAAAGTAACGTGTGTAAGGTTTTCCTCTGCTAACACCGCCTATCTCAATAGAAATATCTGGTAATGGCCTACCTCTATTTTTCAATGCAAGTTTTTCCTCGTAAGTGTATTTAAAAAAAAAACTACACCCATTTTTATGAAAGTCTACAGTCTATACAACACAACAACCTACTAACAATAACAAGAAACAAAAACGATACAACTACAACAAACTAGACACATCAATTAATTAATAATTGTCTCTTCAAATTAGCTATATAAAACGCGCGCGAAATTATATATTTGTAAAAACCGGCAAGTACTGTCACGAATGCAGCTAAATAACTACGAAATTTTCCCTATTAAAATTATATAGCACATTTCTGCGAATTGACGACTGTATCATTCTTTAGGTTGAGAAGAACAGCTGTGCACGAATAATAGCAGCCCAGATAAGGACATTCACATATCGTCGCGAGGAAATTATATTAAATTTACTGGTGAACTGTAGTCCGTCTAGAGCATACACCGGCCGGCGTCGGCGGCGTGTTCGCAGTGTATATGAGCGGAGATGGCATATATAACAGCATTCCCGGCCGAAAATTGGGTGCTTTAATTTTACATTATTATTTTGAGGAATCGTTAATTTAGTGAAGTAGCTTCTTCAAAATTTTGGTGGTTCTGCAGCTCTGCAGTTCTTATGTACCAGCCGTCCCTGACAGGCCATATAGGGAATGTTGTAGCCAACTGTCGCAGAGAAGTACCTTATAGGGAATATCATAACAGACACTTAGGCAACATGACGACCTAAGAGATGAAATTGGAATCCACATAGGGATACATATGTATATATAGATGTATATATAAAGTTATAAGAAAAAGTAGACAGTATATGAGAACATAGTAAACGAGAGTAGTAATGGAAATAAAGGAAAATAGTTTAAAAGTTAAAGTTAGGAGGAAAAATTAGACATCACAAAAATATCTGCAGATACCTAAAATACGTAGAAATAGATAAAACATTAAATAATAAGGGATTATGAGATAAGATAAGGAAATAAAATAAGGAACCTTAAAGTATAGAAACATAGAATTACAGAATAAATAGCATATACGTTGATAGAAAAAAAACTTAGATTAAGTAAATATATATAAGAATAAGCCAACATAAAGATAGAATAAATAATCATGGATAGAATGAGGAGAATTACAGTCGTACAGTACATACAATTCTAAATCCACACAACCCTACAGTCAGCTGCATCAATCTCGCAAAAGATAATGGCGATACTCTTGGATGGATAATAGTAATTAAAAATACTGTTGTTCGAATTTTATCATCAGCGAAGCTAATATAATTGACGTCAGTGTAAATAACCCATACATGTATTAAATATCCACTCTTTTAATATTGTTCAATCTCCGCAATGTTTACTTTTTCGATATTATATAATCACAGTCGACAATTATTATAAACTAGACCATAATAATTAATGTTATTAAATTTCAATATACAGCAAGTCCAAGAACAAGGTCAAAGCCATACCAAAATAGCTGGGAAATTGAAACCATTATCTATCACAAGGATATTGTGCCACACATTTCAAAAAAAAGCGATCAGCACCGAAGATGCTGACGACGAAACATACCGGTTAAAGTATCAAATGCAATTGTTTACATATTTTAGCATAAGTTTAAATATTATGACCACGATATATCTATTACGGATAATATAAATTATGGTTTATCAGATGGGAATAAATAAATAAGGAACGTTATTATTATTAGAATTGATCACCAGAATTATGTTCCATTTCGGTTTTACGTACACAGTGGACGAACTAAAGTAATGGACGCACCTAGAAAATAACCATATAATTATTTAGTATACGTATGCTGTATGATTCAAATGATAATTATTATAATTTTCATTCAGAATTACCGGGTGATAAAAAAATAAAATGACAAATAGTTAAAGAGAAATTTTTTAAGGAAACATATATATACACATACTTATATTAAAATAACATTAAGATAAGAAGAAAATGTCAATGTTTAGCACTCATATCTTGTTTATATTTGTTACATGTACATGGAACACTATTCAATGTCAGCCTACAACGCAGTTAGATGAAGTGCTGAGACAAATAACAGCCAAATGGGAACCTACGATAAGGATCTTGAATTTAGTAGGGACCTTCATCCACGGATAACCAATGGCTGGAATCCAGGGCCGAACTAGGTCATAGAACAGAAAGTTTAAAGTGCTCAAATATAACTTAAATTTAAGTAGGTACGGAACGATATGACTATTCGAATATTGAGGACAACTCGTTAATATTTAAAGAGGTTCCCCTCTTTTAAACATACTCATCAAAAATGAGTTTTTGATCGTCACTACGATAACAGAGTTTTTAATTATTTCTTTGTTAGTCGCTAACAAATCTTAATTTATTAGGGAGATTATTTTTTTTTAATTTTTTAATTATAAAAGATGTTTTGCATTGGGGACCAATGCTAGATGGAGGGGGGCATGTGTAAACTAAATCGTATTTACTAAAAAAGAACACTCAGTCTAAAGTTTGACCTTGATACTTGACACTGAATAAGAAAATATTATAATTATTATCTATACATGTTTTAAAAATAATCAGTAAACTTTCAACAAAGTTTAGTATAGCAAATGGAGTAAACGACAACTTATTTGGTTAAGTAGTACCTTTTAATTCAGGCAAACGCTTTCTGGTAACAAGCTCAAATCCTCCAAACTTGGTCATCTGGTTGAGTAGTACCTTTTAATTAAGGAAACGATTTCTGGTAGCAAGTTCAAACCCTCCGAACTTGATCATCTGGTTGAGTAGACCCTTTATTTAAGGCAAACGCTTTCCAGGTAACAAGTTCAAACGCCCCTAAAGTTACGTCAGTAAAAAGTAAAGTAAAAAGTAAAGTGAACCATAAATCAAAGTGAAATTAAATTAAAGCCTACCAGTAAAAATTAAACGAATTAACCCTTAAAATCTAACGTAAACTAAAAGTACTCTCAAGAGAACCTCAAATTGTTTCAAGGGAACCAAATAGGTCGAGTCAGGTCAGTCCTCATCGAATGGTCATGCGTTTCACGCTATTCAAACATAGTTATCATTCTAAGTGCATCGCTTCCTGTATATTAAACCTGGAGACCAATAATATACGTACAGTTTGTTTCGAAGTAAGCAAGTCATTATTCCGGCCGAGTTGCGCCGCCTGCAAGAGCAAAGAGGAACGCCGCCAATAATTATACTCAGCAACACGCGTCTGGGAAGCGCCCAAATTCCTCTTTAACAGTATGGTTAATATAATATTATATCATATCTACGTGTTGCATTAATTGTCACTAAAGATCCTGAGATTTAGTATGTGACAACGAAACTGTTTAACATCCAGATATTTCTAGAATCAAAAACTCCCATTCAAAATAACTTCGATGCTATATAGGCACTCACTCTTGCGGACAAATAATATATACCTATATATTTATGAGTGAGCCACGATCGATTAA
Source organism: Pissodes strobi (assembly GCA_016904865.1). NCBI lineage: Eukaryota > Metazoa > Arthropoda > Insecta > Coleoptera > Curculionidae > Pissodes > Pissodes strobi. Next base: position 58,236 of record MU183412.1, on the reverse strand, counting down.
ACATAAAATTTATATTTAAAAAAAATATAGGTGCAGACAAAGAGAATATTTGGCTTTGTAATCGCAAATATTTATGTTAAATTTTTCTAAATCTCAAGCCTTTCAAGGTATCAACCAGCACATAGATAGTAGCCTATTAGATGTAGCAAAAGTTTTAACATTGCTTAAAAAAGACTAGAACCAAATAAATCCACGAGTCTATGTATAAGGATAAAGGCTAAAAACGAAATTATTTATTTTTTGTCCTTTCTACACACGATGTTCTGTAATAACAAATTCATATTTTTCGATAATATTTTTCTATTTCGATTTTCGTGCATGGTCGATATTCACAATGGAATACCTGATGAACCAGTCTCGAATTTTTTTGCCACCTCTAGCGGTCGCACGCGTAAACTCATCTTCTACTGGTAAATGTGACATACACCCCTCACAGTATAAATAACTAAGACTTGGTATACGATGCTAAATATTCCAGGTATATATCAGAGAAAGATTAATCTTCTATATTTAGTACATTTTCGGATTCCCCAGAAGAAGGTGCATAGAGATCCGACTGCAATTTACGAGAAATAATGGCGAACCCCGGGAGGTCATTTTCCAGGTGATTTAGACCGAGGTTTCTAGCAAATTAAGGAGAAAGACCATGTTTGCTCTCCCTAGGAAATTTAAGGGTCTGGCAAATACATTGTAACGGAATAACACTACGATTTACGGGTAATTGTTGTTTATTAAAAGTAATGGTATTTTCTTAATCTAGAACGTAGAAGTGATTGCTTTCCCGGTTATAAAACACTAATAACAAAACACATGTTTACTGTATGACAATTTTATTATCGCACTAGTGAACAATGCTAATCGTCTCTAATCAAGAAATTGCTGCAACTATTTAAAATTTAAACTGTTCAAAAATATAAACTAATTTTAAATGTAATTTGATATTTTATTGATAATACATACTATTCACTAAAGCATCACAGCCTCGAGGAAAGCAATACAATCGGGAAGTATGGTTTTTGTAGTAAGTAGCTTTAGGGTATAATCCCACTAGTGCATTAAAATTTCCAAATAAATGAACGTTGGCAACTGTATGGGGGGAGTGGGTGTGGTTGGAGTTTTATTTCCGTCGTTGTTTCGAGTGCTGTTTCCTATAAAAAAATCTATTCTACCAGCATGACTAGTATTCGGTATATAATTTTCAGAATGAAAAAGCTTTTTTCCTCTTTTTATTTGTTATAAGTAATAGTGCAATAATTTAAATTTATGTTAGTAGGTTTTATTAGAGCCAATAACGTCTGTTTTTTTTCTAAACTTATTGAGGTACGTAGATTGGACGCTGAAAAAGTTTTAGTTTGTAATATTGTTCTGCAGTCTGTTTTTATTTTTTTATAATGGCCTCGTGGTGCCCTTGCTCCATTTGAAGGTAGTTTTCAGTTAGTTTCGGCCTGGCATAGCCAGCAGATTTCATAATTTCTTACTCTGTAATACCGCGTTTTGCAAGTTTTGCCACTCCAACAGCACTTTATATTTGTACCATTCACTTTTGCTTTTTCAAAATGGATTGGTCGTTAAAAATAAACGATAACTGTCTATTCCTTTTCGTCTTGATTTTAATATGGAAATTAATCTAATTGAGCAAAGGTCGAAAGTTCTTATTAACGACAAAGCCATTTAGATCAAGCATTTGGATTAGACCCATCTTGTGTTGTTTTGGTGATGATGTGTAACGCTCAATTACCCAAAATACAACCCCTAGTTGTAAATTGTAATTAGTGCAGGTAACAATGGCGGCCTTCCGCTTTTAGACAGTGGAGAAGGGTCGTGGTGAGTTATAATTCCCGAGGGCCACGCGGTTAACTTTTCGCCATGCTCTGATGCAGGGTCTTCAATGAGATTCGACCAATAACCACGAATTATTCTCCTCCCCCCTGTAACCTATTGAGAAAACTTGGAAGGGGAAACAAAAAAAATACTACCCCAATTAAACAATAATAACATTGTATATATTCAGTGCTGGTGACTATACTTTTGAATTAGATAAGGTATAAAAGCTGTTATAGGAAGAATACCTTGTATATGTAGCTATTATATCTATTAATATATATTATACTAAAGATGGATGGTTAAAAGTAACGGTTTAAATTAAGTATTACTTTGTGTTATACCTACGACGCGCGACGAATACGAAGACGTGGTTGCGTGTCGTTTACATGCACTGATTGGTGCTATTAACATCTACGGTACACAAATATGATAACTCTAAATAACACTAAGTCAATAAGCGAGAAGTTAGCGTGCGCCAGAAACCAGTTTTCATCTGTCATATAAGTAACGGAATATCCAAGGTTAAGTATCTTATGAATTTGTGTGCTTAAATACTTTTACGAATACAGATCTAGTTCAAGTATACGAGAGATTAGTGCAAGTAAAATATTCACCTAAATAGTATTCATAACAGAGGTAAACCTATATAAACTCGCATCGATATGCTATGTTTACATATGGACAGTTCCAAAAATACTTATATCACACATCGCTGAAAAGAAGTAAAACCCGCAATCAAACACCACGTTGAAATTAATTTGAAAAGAAGTAAAACAGCCAATCAAGACCACGCTGAATGAATTAATAACACGCCAATACTATCCAGATTAACTGGAGAATCCAGTATATCTATTCTAACTAATAACTTACTCCCAAATAACTTGAAGGTAAGCTATATTTTAGCCAAGCAAACCCTTTAATCACACGAACATTAAACAAAGTTACTCGACATTTTTGATTAAAGTAGCGCTATTAATCACCATAAAAATAAAAAAATAATAAAATAAAATAACAATGTAAAGTCACTGTATACACTAGATAATATCCTAGAATAAAACTTATCTGATGCATTATCAAGCCAACAGTGAGTTCATCCAGGATCCAGGTGTTGGTCAAATCGCTGGAGTGTCGCGATTGAGTATTCACCCTTCGTGAGCGTCGAGGCTTGGATCAGTCAACGAGACACGCAGTTAAATTGATGGTTACTCCGAAACCACGTGGAGTTGGAGGAGTCTCGATATGCAGTATGGAAACCCAGGAAGGTACTGGAAATCCATAGACCAAAAAGCAACCACTACCGGGAGTAGAAAACCAAGAAGGAAACCGGCAGATGGAGAAGGAAAAGGAAAAAAACCTGAAACACAAATTGCGCAAATTAAAACGGTGATCAAGCCAAAATAAGAAAGAAACAAGAATGGAACCTCAACAAATAATAGATCAAACCAATAACTATTACTTAAACAACATACTGTAAGATGTTAAAACCCTTAAGTACCATGGCGGGGTCAAATTTGACCCTCCTTGAGTTTTAATGCCAAGTTTCGCTACCTAAATATTGAAGGCGCGCTGCGCACCTTCTGCTAATCTTCGACCGGCAGGTGATTTATCGATCCACGAAAATTCCGTTAGTTTATCTGATACTACTGCAGGATTAGGACACGGGTAGGGTCAAATTTGACCCGCTTATGGTATAAGTGTAGGTTAAAGTTTCCGGACTTCAGGAACCAATGCCTGCCGCAAATCCAGAACTACAACGAGGAAAAAGAGGGGAAGGTGTCAAATATGCCCATATTCAAAAAACCAAAAGAGGGAAAGCTCAACGTGCGATAAATGTCGAGATTTTATTTGCAAAAATCGTGCCCACACGAAGACGTTATGCATAAGTTGTGTTGAAAAGTAAGGTCAAAAACATGCTTGTCATTTTTTAGATACGAAATGTAAATCGATTTTTTTTTTATTTTAGGTAGCAGCTATGATACCTAAAATTCACCACTGGGTACAAACAAACTGCGAATTTTTATTATTTTTCTTTTAATTTTAGAAAGTGCACATCTGTGTTAATTTGACTGGATACCAAAGTTTTTTTTAAAATAAAGTGATGACTAATTAACCAAACCGTTTCTTTCTATAAAAATTTAAAAATAGTTTTAAACAAAATAACTTAACTTAAAAGAAAGGTAAAAAAATAAGATTTTTTATATACAAAAACAATGGGGTCAAATTTGACCCTGCCATGGTATAAATGTCACTATTTTCGGCCATGGCAGTTAAGGGTTAAAGGGGGTTTAAGCGTGTGGCAGCTCTCACAAGTTAAATCCCCAATATGGTTGCAGATAGCCGAATATACAAATCTTTACTGATCTACAATCATCCATGAGACGAGAAGTCATCGACGACCACAATCCAGCTCAAGGGCTTTGTTGAATAATCCCCTTACTAGGGCACTATATATTTCACACTAAATATCAGCATCTCAACGAAAAACCCAATTTCGAGAGCCACGCACTGAAACCTTCTGGTTCCTTCAAGATCACATAAGGACTAAATTGGCTTACCCCAACATGACGACACCAGAAGAATCATCACCGCGCCTGCCCAACGTGCCATGTTTGCAGCGTATCTATTTGTGACAAAGTATTTTGGGATGCAATTTAAGCGATAAAAGGACCTACTATTGAAATGGTTTGAATCAGTTAGAAGTTACTTCTTAGGTGCTCAGTGGGAATACATAATCCACGCGTTATGTGGCAGTCCAAAATTACAACCAGCACACGTCACTAATGTCATTATGCCAAATAAGACATTATCTTCGCAACAGTGTCGATCGTGAAGATCACGCGCTTGTTCAGAAACCTGTCAAATACGCCGGCAAAATTACATCCACAGAATTATATGAAACATAGAACCATTTCCTTGTCGTAGTGCAGGATCAACTCCGAGCTGAAATATGATCGTACTTTAATAACGGATAATCAGTGCAATACTCTGTCAATATACAAGCCTAGAGAGCCAAACATTGATACAATCCAATACAATCAGCCAAGTCAAGCCTATGAGAAGTTAATCCTACAATTAAGCAACGCGACTTAGAGTGGTTCTCGAGTCGATACCGATTGACGGATACGACGCGACCTTCGTCGACCGACTATCATTATGAGTCTATGGTCCAAATCCGACAATTGACAAGTCATGCTTCTAATAAATATCATTCCCAAAATAAAAATATTCCGTAATCACCTAAGTAAAACAATATATTATCAAATATAAATCAACGAGGCATTTACCATAGTATGACCATCAAATGTAAGTAAGATCCAATTTCAGTGCAAGATCTCCCTAAATAACCTTACAATATAACTACTCATTCATGCATTACATTCCAATTACTCTGCCAATCTGCAACCAATCTACTACGACTATTGTTTTCTTTTAGACACAACCCTCCAAGAAAGGCTGAAATAGATTCCAGATGCCCAAGACAACTCAAAACCAGTACTCAGGAGTCATAATTATCCAGGTCTAAAGCAGAGGATGGCTAATCAAGCTATATTCTAGAACCGGACAGCAAAGCAATTAATAAAATAACTCAACTCAAGGGCCATAATTAGCAAAGTCGAAGCGAGAGGGTGGCCGTCAAGGTATATTAGAGGACCGAAAATAAAGAAAATGAGCCAAGTGATTAGACGAAGGGTTTCTTTTTTACCATTTAGAAATGCAACACAATAAGAGAAAACCTATGGGACAACACCAATATACAACTAAGTATGAAATACTTGCTTTGAAATACCTAGCTTAGTGGATTAGGTTCCATGTTTTCCCATTACTGGTGTTATTATGATGTTTATATAATTTTTTTAATCTATTTGAATAAATAAAATGAAGTTTTCACTATCACAACAGAAATACGCTTCCCTACCGTTGCGTTCGTCTTATGTCAATTTTATTTAAATCTCCTTCGCCATTTTGTCCAGAAAAATAATGGTTATCTTAAAAATATGGCATTGTAGCCCGTTACAAATCCTTCCTGATCCTATTCTGATTAATGTATTTTTTATTTATATAACACTATAGCTTTTTATGCATTGAAACCAAATAACATTTTGATTATATATTCTTCGTGCCAAGCATTAGTGAGGGATCTTATGATATACTCTTTGTTGCGGTAATTTTAGTAATTTCGTAACGTGATTTTTGTTTCAAGTTCAGTTATGTTTATTCCTATTAGAATTAATAACTTTTCATGTTAGACCTTGATTCCGCTTACCATGAACGGAAATGCTAACAATAGTATCGAATATTTAAGGTGATACAGGTTCAGAGAGTAGAAGACTATAATAGCTCGGAATAATTACAGTACCCCTCTTCTATCGAATTTCAATCGTGCTGCCGTTTTTTTCTTAGTTTTATACCCAAATAATAGATCTCAGTGCCCATCAGGTTTGTTGGAAAGTTTTCTTTTAAATATATTATATGAGAGGCGTTTAGTTATTCTAGGCAAGAATAGAGGGCCGTAGAGGAGTCGGTAGAAGACAGGCCTCGTGGTTGAGGAATCTTCGAGTGTGGTCCGGAATTCGTAGCGCAGAACAACTCTTTAGACTCGCCGAAGACAGAGCGCAACTCCGCCAATGTGATTGCCAACATCAGGAACTTGATATGGCATCTAAGGAAGAAGAAAAATTACGATTATATTTATTCAGACAAAGCCGTAGAAAAACTTAATTGGTGTTTTTAGAAGGTACAGTTTTTCCTTATCTTTTTTTATTTTAGATCTTTCCCGTTTATATTATAAATATAATATTAAGTTGGGGTTTTGAACCTTCGGCAAAGTGCACTTAAACAGAGTTATCCACAATACCCAAACAGAATTATTGCACTTGACGCGCGTTTCGCTGACCATGTTAAAACAGTCTTAGTTATCTCCTGATGATGCGAACATGGTTAGCGAAACTCGCGTCAAGTGCAATAATTCTGTTTCTAGGTTCTATTAGAACTTTTAGCTTGTTATTACGTGTAAGCTGGATGTCTAGCGTGACGACTCGGCTTACTGGTGGACTTGGTACGTGCGTCCCTTGTCTGTAAGCAACCTGCTTACTGAAGCACTAGACACGTCCGTCTATCCTGTGTATGTAAACTGGCTCCGCTTACTGGCGGAGCAGATGCGTGCACCCTCTATGCATATTGACGAGCTCGGCTTGCTGTCGGACCAGACATGTGCACTATGTGTATGTTAGAAGTTGATTAGACCCTGTTAATTGATAAACGTGCAAAATATTCTCGGATCGACCTACTAGTTTTTATACCGAGCGAAATAATATTTGAATCGAGAATAATTTTTAAGAATATTTGGAACATATTAATTTTCCGTTGACAATATTACTCGAATGCTCTGAACCTATACACGCTGAAGATCTCATTAGGTTTATTTTTGGAAAATTAAATTACAGTTAACACATTCGATCTGTAATAAATTGGCGCCTCTTCATTAATATATAATTAGTTTATGACATATTTCCAGTATAGAGTTATTCAACAGGTTATAATAAGGTTAAAAATGCATCAAACCAAACAAATATCCAATAAGGTTAAACAACAAATTATTTCAATATCGCACTCTTAAATTGTATAATTCTAGTAATTGCAACAAGCATACCAAAACGAAGAATAGTATGTGATGTTCTCTGTTAGGTTCGCCAGTATCTGTGCATACTGAAGGAGACAACTCGCGTAGTTTTAAGGTTTTATTAGTAAAACATAAGTACCTGATAATACACTAATAGAAATCTAATGGGAACATATTCTCTGTTCACACATAAATGTACATGTATAAATAATCACTTTCACGGTTTATCTATATTATAATTAACCTCTAAACAATTACTATTAGCTAAATATCATGAATGCTTATTAATAACACCAACAAATTCATGGTTGTCCTAGATTCTGTCGCCTTGAACTATCAAGGTAATTATGCAATAATAATACCTATAATTTATCTAAATTCCGGAATCCAGTACAAGTAAATATATCGAGGTCTCTTTGATAAACGAGCTATCACAGCCAAAACAAAAACTTTTTTCTAAATATAGTATTAATTTATGTTACAATGCATATAACTTACTGCCTAATAATTTATTTAAACTAGAAACAAAAATCAATTAAAATAAATAAACCAACATTATTTACGAAATTCCTTGTGAAAACTTTAACCGATTCTATTTTAGTCGAGCCTGCCAGTATTTAGAAAATAGAGTCAAGAGTCATAATTATGTTAAAGGAGATTCTACGGCTCTTTCGAATCATGAAAAAACAAAAAAGAACTCCTTTGATATGATAATACAAAAACGCTTGGAAAATAATACTGAAAAGGGAGAAATCTAGAAACCATCGCCATCCACAAGAACAAATTTGCAATAAATGATAAGGAAGACGTAAACAGCCAAATCAAAATATACCATGCATTTATTGTAAAACCCATGGGCACGTTAATATTAATTTCTCTGACACACAGTAATTGTTTTCATTTAAAAAATATGTAAATGTCTGCGCACGTCTTTTAAAATTATTATATGGGACATTGCATTTGTGCCCTTAACAATCTACACGTGATCTATTTACAGGGTAAGTTTTGAATTACAATTTTATATTTATGACCAAAACTGACGCAAAATTAGTATCTTAGGCAACCTAACGGATCGAGACATTAATAAAATGATCACAAAATAGTGTTTGAAAAAGTTGTTTAGATGACCTGATACCAAGAAAATTCCCTCCCCTTTCCCAAAAAAGGACATTTGATATTACTTTGCGCTTTCACTTCACCAATAAATATCTGCAATTGTATTTGTAAAAAGGTTCTATTCCAATACAATAAACGGTACCATGTTACTATGTCATTACCAGATTCCTGGAAGGATGTACCCTTATAGTAACAGTACCTTTCCCACTTAGTTATATCACAATATATACTTTGCGGTTAAGAAGCACATATTGCGAAACTCTTTAATAATTTTTTGTACTGCATATCAGTAGTAACGCTACTGAATCCAACAATAAAGCAAAACGAACGAAGCTTACAAATATCAGATACGTCCAACAACAAACAAGCACAAAAAGTTACAAAACGGGAACTTTTGTTAAGCAGTCAATACAATTTTCTGTACTCTATTACAAACGATATTTCCAAGTCTGAACGTCCATTATTATTAGATAAATTTTATGGAAGATTGAAATCTAGTGCCAGGCGTTTGTTTTCTGTCTTCGGATTTTCTGCTTTTACCATTCAGTTTTGCACAAGATTAAGATTTAAGCTTATTCTTTTCAATTTTCTAGAGTCTAAAATAATACCGTACATTTAAAAAATCTTTATTTGATATTTAACGGATTACAGTATTTTATGGAGAAGAATGTTACATTGTGTGATACTCCATGAACCTAAATATTCTTTTAATATTATCTTGGAGCATGTATAAAGGCGTTTTAACTAACCCAAACTAACTTTTATTCAAGCTTCTCTGAATATAGTTTTATTGTCTTAAGATAAGACTGAATATCATTCTGAGAAATGGATTATCATTCGCTTTATGGGTAAAAAAGTTATATTCTTCTTTTTCTTCTTTCTCTGTCCGCCTTTGTCTAGTCCTGGACACAGGTCTCTCCTATCTCTTTCTACTTAACGCTTTGCTTTGTTATCCTAATCCACAGCCTACCAGCCAAGGTTCATATGTCATGGGTTAATCTCTTTGATGGTCTTTCTACCCTACTTTTCCTTACTCTTCGTCCCCACTCTATTAGTTTTTGGTCCATCTCTCTTCTGCTTGTCTGACCACTTCATTGTTGTTATATATTCTACGATGTCTCTAACATTTGTCCTTCTCATGATCTCAATTCTCTTTCTCAGTGAGATAAGGAGCACAGTTCGTTCCATCGATTATTGCATCATTTTAAGTTTGTTAGCATTTGATCCTGTTAGTGATATAGTTTCCATTCCATAAGTATTAGTCGGCAAAATACACGCATTGTATTCTATGGTTTTTAGATAGGTATTGTGGGATTAATTTTGCCAAAAGCTGCCCACGACATCAGCCGGATTCTTCTCTCTTCGCTCTGATTTTATTTGCCCATTGTAATTATAGGTCCTAGATATGCTTCTTAATATTTTCAATGGGATTATGGTCAATTGTCATTTCAACGTTTCCAAGACTCGTCTTTTTAGTTTTAGTGTAGTTCATTTTTAAACCTAATTTTGTTGAGGCTTTATTTAGTTGCTGCATTAAAGCGATGCTATCAGCAAACCTAAATTTATTAAGGTTTGTACGATCTATGTTAATGCATTCCTTTGACCATTCTAGGTTGTCGAAAATATTTTTGATTGTGAGAGTAAATAGATTGTGTGATATGACATTGCATTGTTTTACAACACCATGCAACAATTTTTTTTGTTGTGTTTGATTTCTAATATGTATATTTGAATTTTTTTATATATCTTTGATTTTTTGGTAAACTGTACATATCTAGAATTAATCCTTACATTTTCTTGGGAAATGTAAGGATAAGCAAATATCGTGAAGTAAGATATACACCCAATTGGTCTATTGAAATATTTATTATCAAAAAAGTAAATATGACTGATTCAAAGATATACATATTACGAGATTATAGGAATGAAAAACTCAAGGTGCATTCTATCAAGAAGAATTACAAGAAGTTAAACGTCTGGATGTGTATTTAGTTGAAATAATTCTAAGACGAAAAGGAAACACGATAATCGGTACATATATAGAATCAATCCTTGCATTTTCTTGGGAAAATAATGCAGTTTTTTTCTTTACAGACTTAATGGCCTTGTAGAAGCCGACGAAAGCGTAATATGCCGTGCAAGGTTCTGATAGTATATCTTGTCCTGAAGCCGGCTCATTCCACAAATTGGTAAAAATCCAGTTTTGTTTTCAATCTGCTAGTTATAATTTTCGCGTAGATTTATTGTAACCAACCTTATTCGCCAATTGCGCTTTCAGATGGATCATATGCCTAGCTCACTCAGCCGCTTGTGATTTTTTCTTTTTAAAGGCATGGGTTAAACTTTATGGCAGTTAGAACGGGCGCCACTAAATTTTTACTGTACGAAATTTATTAGAAATTCTATCTGTCTGGAAACTCGATAATAAAATTTAGAAAAATTACCCTGTGAAAAAGAGTACAAAAAAATAGAATAAGATTGAATTATAGCCTAAATACAGTTGCCAAAATAAATATCAGGAATACAAACAACCAGTTTATTAAAAAATATTACTTTGGTAGAACTATCTACTTTCTTAAAATTTAGAAGATTTCCTGATTACTGATGGTTAATATTATGCTAAAAAAAATTATGTTCAAATGGTAATTATTGTTTAAATTACAATTGATTAATTGCTATGTTAATTAAGCTTCATCCATTATTCACATTAACACTAGAAATTTTAACAATCAAGTATCAATTAAACGATTTAGACCTTGTACTCACTGCGATTAAACTTCAAATCAAAAAGTAGCACTAGTTATGGTACTTTAGCAAATATCTGATCAATAACATAACATTACTAATTACTATAAAATAATTGAAGTGGTTATTAGAAAAAGGCCCCAAATCAGGAAAATAAAATTTTACAGTAGCAACAAAAAACTAATTAGTATCTTGGATTTAAATAGTAGAGTGATAATATTTTAGGAGTGTCTTCATTAGGAGTAAATATAACATATTTTTAATTTATTTTAAATTCAGTTTTTTGTATAAAAAATCATTTAAAGGTGACTTGGGCCCTTCTTTCGGTTACTGAGTTAAAAAAAAAACACCCAAATACATATAAACAGCATTAACATGTAGGGAGAATCAAAGTATCGATTGACTCAAAACAGGTAGGGATATGTTAACTTCCTCTAAGGCTAAAGCTGCGTTTACACTTTGCAAGTATATGGCGGAAAGTACTTGCAAAACATGTGAGGTTATTTTCAACCACCTTAGATATTCCGAATACCGACCCAAAATAGGGCCGTTCTTTTACGAACCGAAATGTTTCAACCCACTTTTACTGGCATTGCAGTGGTCTGATGGGTCTTTATTTTTGTCAAATCGCGTATCAGGTCATAACGAGTACGAATTTAAAAAAAAACGCATTTTAAAAAAATTTCGATTTGGGCCCTTTTTCTAATAACCGCTTCAATTACTATATAAAAATCTCAATAACTAACCCAAACTAACCCAGTTACTATTGCTTAAATATGTAACTATTTATATGTTAAAATTTGGGAATAAATATGCACTAAACTACGCTTAGCTTATTTCTTTGGCAGCTGGAATATAGAAGGCTTCTAAAATGCATTCAAAGTGCTAAACTAAAAGGGATTTACTGAATAAAATATATAAAAATAAACATAGCCGCACCAAATAAGGAAAATTGAGCTCAATTGACCGATATCAAGGCGAAACGTTCAATAGTAAAGTTAAAATAAGTTACATTAAATTTCTACCATGGATCTTACAGATAGACAATTAACTTAATATAAATGGTATAACCGCCCTAACTGTACCATGTAAATTTAGATAATCCCAAGAGAGGAAACGGAAAAAGAATTACAGTATATTAGAAGACTGTCTCTATAAAATAATTAAATAGGTTCAGCGAACTAAAACTCAGTATCTCTGGAAGTAATATTTCCAGTAGGTGCTTCTCGGTAGATTATATATAGTCTTTTCACTTGAAAAATTATAGGTAGCAGCACGCTAAATCAAGAACAAAGCACAACATATTAGCTATTCTGATTTATTATTTATTAATTGATATTGATCCTACCAGAGTTGACGATGTATTTTGTCCTCGATAATTGGAAGACCTAGGCAAATGTACCAGTCGGGATAGCCAGGCTACACTAAACTCCCTGTCTGGTCCAAGCCGGATAAGACGGCAGGGCTTCTACTCAGATAAGGAGCACATGAGTCAAACCTACCTTTTAAAATAAAAGAGTTATCATACCGCTCTGCACACAATGTTTCACAACAGCATAGCCGGTACTCTAACAAAAGATACCTGTTTCTACACTTTGTAATATTAACGAAAACATGTTATCTGGCAATCATCAACCAGCAGTTGAAAACCTAATATTGCCCTAAGGCACCTACGTGGATGGTAGTTCAAACGAGAAGACCAAGTTTAACTTCCCTCGATATATCCTATTTTCATGCGCATCTTCGGAAGGCGCCTGCTGCCAGGTCTCTTCCGAACGGGTCGGAGTACTGAAGTCCACTCGTAATAGTAATGTGATAATTGATACCACAATTTAACGGATACGCAGAGAAGACTGCGATATAATATTTAGGTACAATTACAATGTTTTATTATAAAGGTATGATAGAAGAAATATAGATCTATAATTTTATAAGTTGGAATCATCACCTTTTTTATAGATAGGAATGACTTTAGAGTTATAGCATTCCTTGGGCATTGTTTATTTGTGAATGCATTTATTCAATAATAGTTCGATTGCGTCTTTACATTTTATCCTTCGAGGTGATTTGATCTTCTCCCGGACATTCTTCATCCGCTATTCTGACTTCACCTTTAGATAATGGTTCTCCTGACATTTGGAATATTTTTCCTATTATAAGTTTCTTTTATGGCAGTAGAGCATAGATTTGTGTAAAATATTTCGATGGCTTGGCAAATGTCTGTTTAGCTTTATACTATTACAATCTTGGGTGTTGGTCTCCTCTATGACTGTTAACTGTAATATTGTTATTTCTTTCAAATTTGCGAATTTCTTTCATGACTAGCCTGTTCAGTTGCTTAAAGTTTTTTAATGTTTTATCTTCTGTTGTTCTTCCCTCAGTAAAGTGTTGGTAGAAAGCTTCGAATCTCTGTAATACTTTTATATGGGCGTTTTTATGTCTTTTGAAATCTTTTCGACGATTCTATCTATATCCATTTGCTGCAGTATTTTCATTGTTGTTAGTGTTGCCTTTTTGGTATTTTCTTCTTGTTGTCTTAGAGTATCTCCAATTGGGTAGCGTTGGATTTAAAAGAGTTTTCTTCACTCGTTTTTTATGTTGATTTTGAAATTTGCCCTTACGAATCTGTGATCATTTTCAGTATTGTATCTATTTAATAACACTCACATATGTACACGTTTTGCTGTTGTCGGAAAATATAAAATAAGTTTTAGTGTTCGAGCCTTCGTCTGGGCTTTTCCATGACCATTTTCGTTGTTGAGTGTAGAGTTTTAAAAGTGTGATAGAAGAGATATAGATCTATAATTCTTTAAGTTGGTATTATCGTCTTTTTAAGGGGAAAAATTACTACAGAGTTATATCGTTTTTACGTCTTTTGGGATCTTTTCGGCGATTCTATCAATATCCATCTGGTGCAGTGTTTCCATTGTTGTTAGTGTAGCTTCCATATTTATTTGGAATTTTTTTCTCCTCCTTGTCTTATTGTCTCAGAGTATCTAAAGTTGGAGGGAGTTGGGCTTTGAAGATTTTTCTTCACTCGTTTTTGATGTTGATGATCATTTTCTCAATTCCTGTTAAGAACAGTAATATACGCACTAAAAATTATTTTTGAAGTACAATACAAAATTGGCAACTGGATATATACGCTAATTCCATTAAATAATGTCTGCTAAATCATGATGTTGTGTAAAGCGCATTTTACTGATAGAAGGCAGAAAATGTGGCATTTGGACTCAGCAGCATCATTAATATAGCAGGCTCGCAGGTCGCCAAATAGTATACATAAAGAATGTAATAAAACAATATAAATACCTATATTAGTTTCGACTTCTTTATACTGTAGGTAATTTACTGATCAACGAAATTCATCTTCATTTCAAAAGCAAAACACGGGTGACTAGAAAAGTGATGTAATTAAGTTTGGCAATTTAACATTTAATCTAATGCGAAAACTATATAGTGTATATGAGTATGCTGGTTTTCAATTATTTTCCAAGCATAAAATAACTCTGTTGCTGACTTACTATTAAACCGTGTTAAATCAACCCTTTGAATACGGATTAACCCTTTGAATAATAATTCTAATATCCTCCTTGTACGCATAGTTGATATATCGAAATATTAAATATATCACGGGTGATAGAGCGGATGTTAATTTAATGGCTCATTAAATTATGAAAGTTTATTGGCACATTGATTCAAAAGACGTAGGTTAGGTTAAGAGTACTAGCTAGCAAAGATCCTTAGTTTTAGAAAGGATATTCGCAATAAAGCTTAGACAAGTTGGTCTTCAAGAAAAAAGTATAGCTGTTATTACTTATTAACTAAAAAGAATAAAAACTAAAATAAATTTAGGATTAGAGACTTTAAAAAGATAATTTTTACACCTTAAATAAATGTTAAAATAAACATATTGAACCAACGTTTGAATACATTCCTCCTCTTTTTCCAATACGGATATTCTTATGGTATACTAATTTAAATACTTACAGAGTTTCTTTCGGAATGGGATTTGTTAAACGAAGGTAAATATTTAATCGTTCACAGCTTTATGCTTATAAAGTTTTTGCTAGAAAATTTATTGTTTACTTGCCCTAATCAGTACTTTAGTATTTATAAGTATTATTATTCCGATAGTGTGTGAAGTTGATTCCTAGCACTGACAAAAAATGGTTATAGATACTCTAGGCTTTTGTTTTATTTTCAAAATAACCTTAGAACTAGCCCTGTGGGAATTTAAACTGCCTGCGTGCAGTCTATGTTCAGAAAATCAACCAATATCGCATCTAAAAAATTGTCAATTTTTAAATAATGTGAAAAATCTAATTTTTTAACGAATCTGATGCTGTTGATCATTTTATTTAAACAAAAACCATCGAAATTATGAAGGGGCACGTTAGAAGGCGCATATTTATCGCCTAGCATAGGAGAAAAAATTGAATTTTGAGAATTTAAAATTACATATTGAATGAAATAAAGTATGTCAATGCGTAGGCCAAAACGAGCTGTCGTCGAGCGTATAAATTAAGCCCTAGCTCAAATGCCGGAGAGTAGGGTGCGAGTTAATTCATTTAAGGCGCCACTGGCTCTTAGACAGCACAAGCGAGAAGTACCCCAAAGTTGAAATGTGGAATTTGTTTTAGCTTAAGCTTCGTGACAAAATAAATGAATACCAATAATTCGTTGTATATTTCTTTTAGGAAAATCGATCAATAAAACAACGAAAATAAATTAGAAAATGTATATACCGGCAATTTATAAGTATTAATAATGGAAAAAAATAATTATCGAAAATTTGTCAAAATCAAAGTCGTTATAAAGCAAGTATTCGAATTAATTAAAGAAAACAACTAAAGTCGATGAGAACAGATATTCAAAAATTAATCAAAAATTACTAAAGAAAGAGATAAACAAATATTCCAAAAGTAAATAAAAATAATCAAGAACGTTTCAATTATTGAGCGCTAATGATAAATAAAACAGATACTTACGGAAGCGGCCTGTCCCGTTGAAGATTCGCTTAAGTTCTAATTAAATAAAACAGGTGAATAAACAAACAAGGATTGGTTTCATTACCTAATAATGAAATATCACAGCTGGTTAGGAGGAAAAAAATAGGTTGAAGATAATTCCTGTAAGTCAATTCTTATGGTTACACTGTATTTTTAAAGGTAGGCTTTACTCGGTGAAATAACTCACAGGCTTAATCTAAACAAACTCCGAAATAATCAATTGTAATTAATGACGATCGCTCAAAGCATTAATAACTTCTCGTTATAGGTAAGTTCATTGAATAGCTTCAAACCCTATAAATCACCAGGTACGGACGGCATATTTCCCGCTCTGCCCCAACAAGACAGTGAGAAACTCCTACCGTACCTGAAAACAATCCTCAAAGCTAGCTATATCCACAGCTATATTTCGAAGAACTGGAGGAAAGTCAGGGTTGCGTTTATCCCAAAGGGTGGGAATCATCCACCGGACGAACCAAAGTGCTATCGCCCCACCAGTCTGACGTCCTTCCTACTTAAAAGTATGGAAAAAATCATAGATGAATACATCAGGGGCTAGTTTATCTCCAGAACCCCACTACATCCAAAACAGTTTGCCTACCAACCGGCAAAATCCACGATAAATGCGCTCTAATGCCTAGTAAAAGACATTGAAAAGACATTCGTGGCGAACGAAGTGGCTATGTGTGTATTCTTAGACATAGAGGGTGCATTTGACAACACCTCATATGCATCCATACAAAGGGCCGCAGAAGACAGAGGTATAGACGAAACTACAACGAAATGGATAAAAGCCATGCTTTGTAGTCGTAAAATTACCTCAACCTTAGGATACGCTACTGTAACGGTAAAAGCAGCAAAGGGGTGTCCCCAAGGCGGAGTTTTATCGCCCTTGCTGTGGTCCTTGGTAGTAGATCGACTCCTGGTAAAACTAACAACCGAAGGGTATGACGTCCAAGGATATGCTGAGGACCTAGTCATCACAATTAAGGGCAAGTATGATGGCACAGTATCGACCAAAATGCAAAATGCTCTACATCTTGTTAAAAACTGGAGTATAAGGCAAGGACTAAATGTCAATCCCAGTAAAACCGCCTCTAGCCTAGACGGCGTGACGGTTGAACTCTCAGACAGTGTTAAGTACCTGGGAATAGTGCTCGACCGCAGGCTTAACTGGAATGAACATATAGAAAGGACTACCAAAAAGGCAGCAGCGGCCATTTGGGCATGCTTGCAGACTTTCTGGCAAACCATGGGGTTTTAAACCCAAGTTGATCTATTGTTCATACATTACGGTTGTAAAACCAATAGTCACATACGCCTCACTGGTCTGGTGGACCAAAACAGAGGAAAAGACTACGCAAGGCAAGCTACAAAAAGTGCAAAGACTTGACTGTCTGGGTATCACAGGGGCAATAAAAACCTGCCCCACGATAGCACTGGAGACGATGCTGGACCTTCTTCCCCTGCATATTAAGCGCGTCCAGAGTAATCCAGACCCAATCAACTAAGCCAAGTGATCTGACTGGCCATCTAAAGATTCTGGACACAATCAGAGTCGAATCACTGGCCAAACCAACAGACCATATGCCAAAGACAAGGGATTTTCAACGCTCTTTTAAGGCGATCATAAAAATCGCCCAACAATGAGAGCACTACAGCCCGAACGAGGTACATTGGTCTGGTACACAGATGGATCTAAAATGGAACAGGTGGTCGAAGCCGGGGTTTATGGTCCTAGATGCAGGATGTCAAAATCTCTAGGTAAAGCCTCATCCATATTCCAAGCAGAGATCCATGCCATTGAACTGTGTGCCTCTGAATGCATCAAAAGAAAACCGAGAGGCGCAACCATAAATACACTATCTGACAGCCAAGCGGCTTTAAAGGCACTAGCCTCGGGCGAATTTGTCTCAAAGCTTGCCTGGGAATGCCGGAACGCTCTTAACCAACTGGCTAAGCATAACAGTCACTCTGTTGTGGGTGCCAGGGCACGAAGGAGGGGAAGGCAATGAAATTGCCGACCAACTGGCCAGAGAAGGAGCACCGAGTCCATTCTACCGACCTGAACCATTCTGTGGCAGCACCAGAGGACACCACGGAGAGGACCTCAATAAGTGGGGAAAAAGGCAGAAAGAGGCCCACTGGAGAAACACTCCAGAACAACGACAGGTGAAAAGATTTATATCGCACTCGCCTGAATACACTAAGAAGCTTCTAGAGCTCCATAAAAACGATCTAAGACTGGTCACGAGCTTCCTAACAAGTCATGGACCATGGAGATACCATCTCCACAACATGGGAAAGACTGAGGATCCACGTTGTAGATTTTGCAACTCAGCAAACGAAACTGCGGAACACATTAGGAGTAGTATGTAATCCCAAGGATATTACACAACTAGCCCCTAGAAATATCCTGAACTTCGCGAAAAGTGCAGGCATTTCTGGGAAAATCTAAAGCAGGGTAGTTACAAAAGACCTTTTGGGTCTAAGTGAAGAAAGGCTGAAAAGCCGAGCGACCCCTTCACATACAATACAATAGGTAAGTTCAGTTAGCTCGAGTAATTACCTAATTAAAGACTATTCATGGACCTAGAATCATGATCCGTCACATATACCGTATAACTAACTAACTAAGGTTATTCAGTTCAGTTAGGTTATGTCGATAAAAGCCGCAAAAACAATATATAAATAAACTAGTCAGACCTGGCTTTATTATAGCCACCAATTAATTACAGATCTTAAAATATGGCAATTTACTCCACGGTCAAGTTACCGGTAGGACACAGATAATAAACAATCCGTTCGAGTAAAGAAAATATCAAAGGCCGCAATAAAAAAACAATTAAAAAAAACGCTAAGTCTACTAGGTAACTACCAGTGTTTTTACACACTGGTAGTTATCTGATCTTCAGTTATACCACGTAAGCTAGAAATCGTGAAAACTGAGAATAATAATAATAAAACTAGTTCGACCTACAACGTTATTGCGTCAGTCAAAAAAAAAATCGATCCAGAATCTGATTTATTCTAGATCAACGGATCTATCTGAATTGTTGAATTTGATAAAATAAAATGAAGCATCTCAGGCTCGACAAAATTGCCCAAAAATTCAAAGTTCGTTTAAAAGAAAATTTTAATGCCTTGCCGCAAATGCAGAAAAGTTGTAGTGTGGACGCGTATAAAAAAACAATATCAGTTTTCTTTAAGGGCGCGAATTGATGGAACGCTGTCGATGCAAAATATTTCAGGTCAAGTGTGGCCGGCCTTGAGGAACGGCAACGCTCCGATGTGTCAGAGGCTTGATAAAAAATAACGTCATGATTCGACAAGAGTGCATTAAAAGAGATAGAAACAGAGTTTATTAGTCATTTAGCCATATTTGCTTTACCAATAATATCTATTACTTAGGCAAGTGTACGTCTTTTTATTGCATTTTAATCGCAATTAATGTATGACATAGTTGATAATGTGCTTTCTAGATATTTTATGCTTTTTTTCACCTAAAAGGGCATTCGCTATTATACCAGTGATATCGAAGCATTGTTATGACTGTGAATTGAACATATTCGAAAAAGAGATGAAGATAAGGGTATACCTTGCAATTCGGTAATGAACACGTCCTTTTTTCAACTTTGGACAAATAGCTACTCCATCGTCAATTTGTACAAAATATACCAGGCTTAAGACAGCTCAAAAAGTACCTATATAAAAATATTGACATATCCAGGCAAATTAACAGAATTTTATAAACTAAATCAAGAACCTAGCAACAAAAACAATTATTCGTTTGTGTTAAATATAGGTGTCATTATTAGAAAGAATATTCTTGAAAGAGGGTATTGAAACAAAAATACTAAAATTTATATACCAGTAAATCGAAAGAAAATTCTATATAAATTCAATAAATTTAAATTGTTTCTAGTCTTATATATAAACGATAACTGACTAGTGAAATACCTTAACAGTTCGATGCTTGTATCTATCGCTCTATCAACATAGCATCTTTTTATTTTATGACATATAAACTGACTATATTTCCTTACTGCTTAGGTGAGCAAAGAATTGTTCATTTGCTGGAGCAGTATTTCAACGATATCAACGTAATTTCATTTTAATGAGGTGGAAGTTTACGCGATAAACTTAAGTTGCTTCATTCTCTGTCGGTCCTTTGATGTTCGAGGCTCGCATTACGCTTTTTACCCTTTTCTTGTGAAATGCCGACTTTCGACATTTAATAAATGAGATACCGATGGGACATGGGGTCGAAAATATTATTTGGTCCCCATCCGCGATAGGTACCGGGGTTACTTCAATTATTTCTCGGTTTTATAATGATTTTGAGTAAAAAATACTGTCATGTCACACGCCTTAAGGCACTATAACTGTTTAACTTAAAAAGGCACTTGACTTAGAATTTTGGCACATCTATCGTAGATTCGACCGTAGTACTTTTTAGGCAGGTATCCCCCATGAAATACGTTCCTGTTAACTGCACTTCACCAATTGGATCTGAAGATTAGGATATAGTTAGAGCTTCTATTACGTCCCTGTGGACTGTAGTAGGTGAGCGGAATATGTTAGAGATAAAAGCCTGCCGGACTGAGGGTCCGCTTGACTTTTTATATCATAAAATCTGCTAACCATTGCAACTTTAAAGTTTATAATTGCTTGCGCTGTTCGCTTGCGTTGTTTATAATTTAACGTAAATATTTACATAACGCATTTCAAATCTACTGGGAAAGAACAGATTTTAAAATTAAAAGACATAAATTTAACACTTTTTAGGCAGGTATCCCCCAAGAAATACGTTCCTGTTAACTGCACTTCACGAATTGAGTCTGAAGATTAGGATATAGTTAGAGCTTCTACTACGTCCCTGTGGACTGTAGTAGATGAGAGGAATAGGTCAAAGGTTTATAATTGCCTGGGCTGTTCGCTCGAGTTGTTTTGAGATCAACTTGAATATTTACATAATACTTTTCAAATCTACTGAGAACAGGTTTTCAATTTAAAATACAAAAATGGAAGAATTACATACAACAAAGGCGAAATACTGCGTGTAGTTGAACAGTTCTATGGAGAGCTATACGCATACCAGCACCAAATGACTGCAAACCAGGAAAACTATGTACCAACAGAAATAGTAAACCAAAGCTCAGAAGAAATTCCGGATATAACGACAGACAATATAAAACACCCTCTTAGAAATATGAAAAAGGACAAAACTACGTGGGAAGATCGAGTAACAACAGAAGCAATCAAAAATGGGGAAAGAGAACTAATAAATAAAATACAGAAACTATTTAACTTGTGTCTATATAAGCAAGAAATCCCTGAAAAATTAAATAACGCCATAATGATCATCCGCCACAAAAAAGGAGATTGCACTGACCATGAAAATTACAGACCCATTAGCCTGCTAAAACACCTCTATAAATTATATACACGTATACAGGATGCAAAGAAAACTAGATTTCTATCAAACCTCTAGGGCAGGCTGGGTTCCTTTCAGGGTATAGTATAAATGACCATCTACAATGTCTAAATATCTTAATTGCAAAAACCATTGAATGCAACAGACCCTTGGTATCGATCTTTGTAGACTTTCGCAAAGCTTTCGACACTGTGAATATCGAAGCTAGGTCGCTGGCGCAATTCAGAGTAGATTATCATTACTCTAACGTCATCAGGAATATATGAAAATGCAACAGCTACTATAAAACTCCACGAGACCACCAACAAAATTGACATCAGGAGAAGGGTAAGGCAAGGCGATACTATGTCACCAAAATTATTCTCAACAGTATTAGAATATGCTTTTAAAACGTTGAATTGTGAGGGCAAAGGAATAAGAGTTGACGGAGAATACTGAAATAACCTTCGCTTTGCGGATGACACAATGTTGATAACAGGTGACCTAAAAGAAGCTAAAGACATGCTGGAAGAATTGATTACAGCAACCTGGAAGGTGTGTAGAACTCATTTTATACTATCGAATAAATACTCCAGGTAACTGTAGAGTTCTGTATTAACTTTGACTAAAATACATCAGATGGTAAAGCTACATGATGTATATTCTTATAATCTACCTACACGTAACAATGTTACTCAGTCTTGTATTCTCTCTCTATATATCCTATATTGGTATAGGTTCACGGCTCGGTCGTGTATCAAAATATTGCACTGACGAGGTTGACTAAACAAGGTTTTAACCTTAGCCTTGCCGACTGTATCAGGTATCGCGTACATTGAAGCTAAATAATAACACTACGTGAATTGCGTAATGTAAATAACCTTTGTCTAGACCTCGGGCTAGTCGGGATGTTTTAAAGATCTAATTTGTGAAATACCGAGTATTTCTTGATACACTACAGGTGGGACTGAAAATTAACGAAACCAAAACCAAAATGATGACAAATCTAATACCCAGTGACAACATTAATATCGGACAAGAAGAAATTGAACCCACATACAAATATACATATCTTTGACAAGAGATAAAAATAAGTAGAGATAACCAGGCATGTAAGTTACAAAGAAGAATATCACTGAGCTGGGCTGCCTACGGCAAATTAAGATACATCTTTAAATCTGGCAGGCCCATCATCATCAAAAGCAGGGCGTTCAACCACTGTGTCTTGCCAGTTCTCACATACGGGGCCGAAACCCTTCCCCTTACAAAAAAATCAATAAAACTGTTAAAAATAACCCAAAGAAAAATGGAAGGTTCAATGCTTGGCCTAACGCTGAGAAACAGATAATAAATGAGGAGATACGTAGAAGATCACGGGTAGATGATGTTATTCAAAGCATTGCGAAGCTCAAATGAAGATGGACGGAACATGTGGCAAGATTGCGAGATAGGAGATTCATGAATGGAGGCCAAGGACATGTACCACGTAGTCGTGGTAGACATCCCATCCGGTGGTCAGATGACATCAAAATTATTGTAACGAATTGAGTTGAAAGAGCACAAGATAGAAATAGTTGCATCCAAAGGAGTCGTCAAAAAAACTTGCTGCTACGAAAAATTATAAAGGCGATATATTATTCTTCAAGACTAAGGCCATTAATTGATATATTTGGTATATCTTCTAGGTTGATTATAAAGATTACTTCAAATGGGTCATATTACGATAATAAATACGCTGAATGAATCACTTAAAAAAAATAATTTACTTCAATTGTATTATAATTAGAAAGGCATTTATGTAAAAAAATAAGGAAGTAGAAGTCAGCCGACAACATAATTAACAACCCGTATTTATGAAAATGGAATAAACTAAAAATCTAAATTAACCCGAAAAGCTTTTGTATTGACTTTATTTTCCAAAGACCTATAGTTTCTTAAATAAGAGGATAGGAAATAATAAAGGGCCCACCCTTTACCTATACTTCAAGGCGGCTGAGATTCAGTAGCAATTCTCCAAGAATTGCTCCTAGGTATTCAGCAAACTGTTTAATATTCCTGCATATCTCTAAGTTTGTGATAAAGGATGACAGTAAATATAAGATTTATATTCGGAAGATATAATATAATGTGTAAGAAGTGAATTTACGTATTGCTCCCATGGAGGTGTTAAAACAGAACCTGTTTTAATATCCTGTTAAATTTAGTATGATTCATCATAGCCAGCATATATAGTATGCCTAATTGGGGCTTAGTATATAGACATACACCATTTTGCTCAAATTTAATTCATGGGTGTGACTGTTTTGTTTGAAAACAATTTTTAAGTTTTTTTTGGAAATCATTTGAAATTTAACATTTTTTAGTTGTGGGAAATGCCTTCTAAATATCAGACACATTTTTCTTAAGTGAAATATTATGTATTGATTACTATCTGTTTGATAAAATTTACTGGATTCGTTTCCAATCCGGTAAATGGGATCTTCCTACAATAAACTTAATTTTGATTTAAGTAAAATTTTATCTAGACACGTGACTTCAACACAGTTTAAGACTTGAAAAGGACGCTAATCACACCAAACCATCATATTAGACTTAAATGGCAATCTTAAAACTTATCTGGAACGTTTTGATAACAAACTTTGTTAGTCCCTCAGAAACGTGGATATTGAATAGACAGATCTGCTATATGTCATATTCCTGACATGCTAATAATATTCATTACCAAGTAATGGAGCTGTGTAAGGGTGCAAAATTAAAGGTTGAATACTTCGATAAACAATGGGTTAACTTGAAATGATAAAGTTGGATGAAAAATAGACTTAGGATGTAATACTCTAGGTGATGTCTGTACCCTGATCACCCACTACCTTAGAGTTCCTCCTTGCATCCTTTAGGTTATTTCCGGAGATGTTTGAGGCCCTGGAATCTGTCCTGTGGCGTCAATGAAGGATGTCCTAGTTATATAGCAGAGTGTGGTGCTAGAGGCATCAAAATGTTAATTAATAAAAAAGGAGTGGAAGTAACCCCTAGCCTATTAACCTAGGAAATAAAAAATATATATAGAAAAGTAAATCTATTTGAAATCAACTAATATATCCCTCCACCAATTTCAGCGTAACTTTTCTTCAAAATTTGTTGTTGAACGGTTATATTTTAAGGCAAGTGATATTTACCTAATAATGCATAAACGACTTGAAAGGCAATTAAATAGAAATCACGTAAATCACGTAGGTAATGAATTAAACCTATATCAATTGATAAAAAAAAAATTTGATATTTTAGTTAATCTAAAATTAGTATGAGACAAAGACAAAGATATATTCAGCACGAAAATACAAAGATAAATACTAAACCTCTAAGGTCTTGTTCTATCAGAGTCCAAAGTTGTCCAGAGAATGCACTTTTTAAATATTGAAGGAAAAATAAATCGAATACGTGTAGGTTTAAGAACAACCGATTAAGATCAGCTCTAACAAGATACAACGCGAACAATAAATGGCGATGCTGGAAGAAGCTCTATAGGGTCTCCTACACTTATCGAGCACTTCAATTATTAAGTTCCTTATATTGCTCTCCTTAACCAGAATCTAAGTACACCCTATAGGTAAAGGCCATTGACATTATTAGTTGGATTGTGGAAAAAAAAACAGGAAGTAAATAGCCGTCGCTTCTTTGAGTAAACAATGCCATTTCACCTGCTTCACGGAGCCTCAAGCCTCACCTAATGCTCAAAAAGTAATGTATACACTATGGCTACAAAAACAACGTGGGTATACGAAAAAAATAATATATAAACGATATAATAGACACTGCTTGCTTTTTGAATACCCCAGCCATCAATTTACCAAAAATGATTCACGAGCTAAGATTAGAGAATAATACATTCATATGAAGTTAATGCAAGTCCACGTGCAAAAAGGTTGGTTCCAATTTTTACAGAAAATATTAAGTAAGGCCATATCCTAAGCTTTCTTAAATTATCATTCCCTGCATAATATTATTATACGTATAAATTAAAAAACTGAAAGAATATGGGTCAAACTGGACGGTTCTTTCCCAAAATATATCTAAATGCCACCAAGATCCAAGACCATCTCCTATCCTTCTTAATTCTCCAATCAAGGTGGAGTGACTCAAAAAAGCATTTGCGCACGATCCAGATAATCCCATTTTCCGTCATGATGGAGTATTTGGTAGATTCACATCATGCAAACTTGCATATTGAAGTCAATTGGTATATTAAAATAAGTTTTTCTACTGATGTGTTTGTATAAAAATGATCATAATATTAATATTTGTGTTAAAATAACTAAATATCTATCATATGATATATTTAAGGGAAAAATTAGTTTCAAGCAAACGTGATGGGCCCTGACATCTATTATTTGTGCAGAGTCCTAGTGTCCTAGTTCTTGTTCAAGATTTTTATAGCATCACCTCGTGGATCATTTTATGGATTTTTCTGAATGGCATTTCTTCTATGGTCATCGTTCCTATGTTCCTGGTTTGTTCCTGTATCTTCGTCGTGTACCTGAAGAATTTCGTCGCTTGCTCCTGCAGTCTGTTCTAGCGATCTTGTCCCGGATTCTCTGTATAGTATCCTTGTAGTCTTGAAATTTTCCCATATGTAGTTCAGGATTGTGTGTAGCGTCTTGCGTTCCAGCGTGTATAGCTTCTCCTTGTTGGTCTTCGCGGCGGTGCTCCAAACAGGCGTGGCGTACATGATGATTGGCCTAACGTATGTGTTGTACAGTCTGATCTTGATGTCCTTGATCAGTCTTGACTGCGGCGTAATGTATGGGAATTGGCTATTCCTGCTTTCTCCTGGTTCCTTTTATGTGGTCCTTGAACGTCAGCTTCTTGTCCAGTGTGACTCCTAGATACTTGACGGTGTCCGTGACCTCAATCCGTGTCCCGTTGATCGCGATGTGTGTCATTTCTCTCCTGCGCTTCTGGTTGAAGTTGATGAGTTGCGTCTTGGTCTCGTTTATCTTCAGCTTTCATTTCTTGAAGTACTCCGCTATCATCCTGACGTGTTGTTCTATTCGCTGTGTTGCTGCCATCTGCTGCGGGGATGATGTGTATACTGCTATGTTGCCTGCGAAGAGTGCTATCTGGTTGTTATGTTTCGTTGGTACGTCGTTGATGTAGATATTGAACAGCGTCGGAAATATCACGCTTCCTTGGGGGAGTCCCTGCCTTATTGCACTTGTCCTTGATTATGTCCCGTTGATCAGTGTTGCTGTTGTCCTGTCCTTTAGGTAGGTCATGACCAAGAACTTTAAACAAGACAGGATGGTTCGATCTGCCCAATTTTTTCACTGACAGCTGCTTTTTTGTGACGTAGCCACGCGCGAAATTTGGCGCGAAAGGCTTAGCGTACATATGGCAAAGTCGTACGAGCAAGGCTATTTTTCTTGTTTAGAGTTTATAAAAAAGGGTTTAAACTCAAAATTTTAAATGGATAGTAAAACTAAACTATTTCTTATGAAATTACCAAGGTTTTTTTATTAATGAAGAATGGAAAATAATTTTTACAAGCTTCTTGTTTTTGAATTCTAACAAACCTGGATAAGCCAAAAGTAAATAGAAGACGGGGGATTATTAAATCGTGTATGAAAAATATCCTTAAGAGTATGAATAATAGGAGCTTATTAGAGAAAAATAGACAACAATAAAATAAAATCTGACTACCCTTTTGTACAGTGTGGGCCAAACACGTATGCATATTTGGAAAAGCCTAATAATTGCTTCTCAGAAAATGTTATTCTATATGGAAGCTAGTGCATAAATAAAAATAATTTTAACCATATAAAAACTCAGATTAAGTATACACGGTGAGCAAAAAATAAAAATATGTTACTTTCTAAAACATATATTTTTTAAAACCGCAGATGTGAAACACAAGTGAGAAAGCTGTAAGTTTATCCATATGAGATACATGCTTCTTTCCTGTTCTGTGAATACCTGGACGATTTAGAAAGAGCAGGTACAAATCTTAAAACATTCTATTTTTGACACTATCAGTTTTTAATGGTCTACACTCTATGATAATATTAGGGTTAGCTATTATATAATATAAACGGAGTAACACAGGGTTCTATCCGAGTATAAAGATCGACCTTTATACTCGGGTTCTATCTCAGGACCAGTGCTGTTCAACTTGTTTGTGAATGACCTTACATAAGATGTATCTGAAAAAGATCATAATCTACGCAGATGGCACAACATGTTATTGGTGATTGGAACTATGAAAATTTAAAAACTGAAACAGAGAAAGTAATCAGCGACTTGGCACACTGCTATAATGCAAATAAATTAACTCAACCTTGATACAACAAATTATATTTTATTCAAGAAACAGAACATCACACACATACATCAAATATACACCTTAATACTAAAACCACTCTGAGTAACCTAGCAGAGATCAAAATCCCTGGACTCACTATTGATAAAGAACTTCAGTACTCTATGCATCTATTGCAACAAGTTACATCACCCACAGTGCTTCAAATAGTAAGTATGCTTTGGTTACTTTCACTCTAAAATGTGTTACGCAATTCACTTCTGAAGAGGTGAGAGTGGAATAATGAATATATAAGCTACAACTAAGAACTTCAAGTAAACAGTATTTTAAAGTATCAATATAATAACCCTCACATCTTGTTACTTATATAAAATTTTGCAAATGATACACAATAGGATTAAAAGAAGCATCTTCTTTCTCTATTTCATCCAAAGCTGTTTCTATGTCTTCAGCTTTGAAAGTGCTATCAGCTCCATCATCATAGTCCGGCTGCTCTAAAACTATTTGAATTTCGGTTCTTACAACATGTTTTAAGAAAACTGGATCAGCACTGTGAGGTCACTAACGAAAATAATTCCTATAATCTCCGTAAAGATCTCATTATTTGGCCTATCTTTACCATTTCAACTAAATTGTTAAAAAGTACCTATTACATCGGTATTACCATATACAACCTTCTTCCCACAAACATCAAATATACCTACTAGTATAAATCCATTTAAGAGTGGTGAAAAAAATATTACTGCAAGGCGCTTATTATAGTCTGCACAAATTTGAGTCTCATCTCCAACAGTATTGTATGTTCATATGCACAGTATATTTCAATATTGACTATATTGTTAATTCTACGTCCTCAATATACAACATAAATTATATCTTATATCGTATTTTATACATACTCTCTAAAGCATCTTAACTATATTATACATTTACTCCTGAGCCTGAGTTAACTTTTATATTATCTGTCTAAAGCCTCTTAACATTCTTAACTATATTATACATTTATTCTTAAGTAATTAACTTTTATATTTTATATATACTGTTTAAAGCATAAATATGCGAAAATGGGCAATACACCATTATTATATTTATTATTATTAAATAGTAGTGCAAAAATTTTACACCATACAAAAATCATTGAATTTAAAAAATTGTTCAAAGTACAAAATTTCCTATATGTCATAAAAACTAAATTATATTGTTACTTCCATGTGGTACAAACTTTAGCCAAGAATAAAAAATAATCACAAAATGATCTGAACAAATCCTGCTAGTGTCAGGGTTGAATTTATCCTGTCTACTACAGCGGCTAATCCATTCCTTTCTTACACTTTGGGACACCATATCCTTTGGTTTGGGAAGCACATGTAAAATAATTTTTCTTTCACCACTTTGATTAATAGAATAAGTGTTGTATAGCCAAAACCAGCACAGCTTTATCCTGATCTTGACATAATGGTATCTGAAACACATATGAATCGTTTACTTGAGAAAGGGACTAACTAACATTTTGTGCAATTTTGATTTTTACTACTTTTCGTTTACTTTTTGAATTTGAATTTTGAATCGATTCATTAATCAGCATTTTCAATAATTTTCTTTAAATGATACTCATTACAGCAACAAAATCTACCAATATCACAATATAAGCAATGCCATAATTATATGATAATCAATGCCTTTCATGTGATAACCTCTTAAGATTTCTTTTCCAGAAACTTCCAAGCTGCTTGGTCCCCGACTGGCGATATCTTCATGGTAAATGTAGACGAATGTTTTGTCGGTGTTACAGTAGAGTATATCAAAAATATTAACTGTTAGCTGTGTTAAACAAAACAAGTGCTGAACTGGAACTACTGGTAAGTGTACATTCTGCATGTAATCGAATTGCATTACGGCCAAGTCATCACGATTCTTGCACTATGCTTATTATAAGCATAACCAATACAGAAAGCAAATCTTCTTTAAGGTTTAACAAATCTCTGACTGTTACCGAATCATCACCCAGATGTGAGGCTTTATATAATTCCATGATAATTTCTCTTGTTTTGATTTATTTATTTAGTTACACTGCTTAACAGGTTCGGACCCAATTACAAAGCAATCAAAGATAATCAAAGTACCTAATTAAGCTTAAAACTATGAAATACATACAATAATCTACAGTAAAGTATCCAAAAATCACAAGTAGAACATCATGAGCTATAAAATATTTTACAATAAAAAAGAATAAAACAAATCAAATCAATAATAGGCAGGTATTAGCAGTAGGTAGGTCAGGATAAGGAGAGTCATGATACACGGTCAGGATCATGTTCTTTGAAGAGAGTCCGTATCACAGCGATAGAACTATTAAATATATCAAAATTCTTGCCACAAGCATTGTGTTTTGCACATTGTATAAATGGGTGAAAATACTTGCTCTAGGTTAAATTCTGACGGGAGCCCATGCGAGGAACAAGAAAGTTAATTTTATTTAGGAGATCAGGGCATTCAATAAGATTATTAAGTAAGTTAAATAGGAATTCTTGGGAAGAGTAGCCTGTTCTAGTTTTAAGGGACTGCATATCAAACATTCGAAGCAAGTTCTCAGGAAAACCCTGAGGATGGGTAGCAACCATGAGTCCTCAGGTAAAGCAACTTTAAGAACCTATGTTGTACCCTTTCCATATCATCTATGTGTGCATACTGCATCACATGCTGATGACCATACTAATGAGATGTATTCTAGTTTTGATCTTATAAAAGAACAGAATAAAGTTTTAAGAGTATCAATGTCGTGAAACTCATGGCTAAGTCTGGTAATAAACTCGAGAGTTCTGGATGTTTCACTAATTATTGTCAAAGGTTACACCAAGATCCCTAAAATGTTCTGACCTAGGTAAATGTATATTGTTTATGGAATAAAGGTGTATAATTGGGTTAATTTAAACACTAAGCTTATATGTAGTATATAAATAGATTTCATTTATTGATCTAAAAACTAACTATTTTCACAGTATATTTGCCCACTGACTCTGATATATTTTTTTTTCATCATGCTTCATTCCCTATTGCTCGAACAATATGAAAACTTATTTTTGATTTACTCAAAGGAAAAATACATCATCGAACATTCAATATTCTTACGTTGTAAAACATTTTCATGAGAACTTTAATTTACATTTTGGTCGTCCACAAGGGGACATTTGCTGTAAGTGTGGATATCTAGGTCTTCAAATAAAAAATCCTTCTCTTGGAGATGCATTTAAAAGAGTAGGAACCTCCGAACTAGCTGTACATAAAAGAAGAGCAAAATAGTTTTACTAAAGAAATCTAACGATGAGTGCAAAATCGTGATGAATTGGCAATAATACAATTCGCCTACATGCAAAATGTAAACTTACAAGAATTTGCAGATCAGGACTTGTTTTGTTTAACACAGCTAACAGTTAATATTTTTGGTATGCACAACTGTAAGACTGCAAATCATTCTATATTTAGCATGATGGTATCGCAAGTAAGGGACCAAGCATCTAGGAGGCTTCTGGAACAGGAATCTTAAGAGGTTATCATATAAAATTAAGGCATTGATTATATTAATTTCTCGAAAGGCACTAAATACTAGCATAGTATAAACAAACATATTAGTTAGTACCTTTCCAAAATAAACGATTCATATATACCTATTATATTATTTGTAGCTAACTAAAATATCATATCCAAAGAGAAAAGTTGAACATTAAGTAGTTAAAAATTCCTTTTATTCTACAAACAAGTATATTTGTATATATGTACATGTTTACTGATATTCAAAATAGTAATTTTCTTGTGGCATTCAGAGTTCGACAATCTATTCTCAAATTATGGAAAATAAAATTGAATTAAGAAAGCCTTAGTTCTATAACTTGTGTGTATTTACTATGAAAGATCCTTAATATATGATTCGACACTGGCTTTTCCATAGTGTAGTAAGTGTAGCGATTGCTGTATGACATAATATATTTATGATATTCTAACGTGATAAGCAAGATCACAATCTAAGGAACTAAACAATCTATAAATAAGAATTACTTTCCCGTAAACATACCTACTATTTTAAAAATATTGTTTAAAACCTAAATAGCCAAGTGATACACTACTGTGTAATAAAACTCTCAGTTTGACAATTTCTCTATAATATTAAGTAAAATATTATTATTCTTCCCACACTTGCTTACATTTAAACATAATTTAAAGTTCTTCCTACCTTATTTAATAAAAAGTCAATGAAAACTACACTGGAAAATATTCATACAAAACAGGCACTCTGGTCCCTGCTTTAATCCTCAATTTATGGGATTTTCTTTAGGATCAAAGGAAAATATAATACACTTCAGGTTTCTCAATGTTCAGAGCACTAAAACACAACTACCAATAGTTCTAAGATATTTGAAAATATGAGTAAAGAACTAAAAACAGAACCAAAACATGGAAATTGCAATGCAAGCAATGGTAAAAATGATAGCCATTCGCGCGCAGCTACGTCACAAAAACGTCAATGAAGGTGAGGGAGCCGCGGGGCACGGGGCAGAAAAAAGTGAACATGTGTTTAAATGGGAAGGCACCATCCTTTCATATTAGTTTATCATTCTTGGGTCATGACGGTCTTCGTGATTGTCGGCACGATTCCTGCTTCGTGCATATTGGTGGCTATGGCTTCTCTCCATACTGTGTCGTATGCTTTCTCTAGGTCCAGTATTGTCGTCTTCTTGGTATTGTTTGCTGTGATTGCGTGGTCCACTATCCTGGCAAATTGCATGGCTGTCGATTTCCCTTGTTGGAATCCGAATTGTTCAGGTATGATGGTTCCTAGTGTTTGGAGGTCCGCGTTGATCCTTTTGTTGAGCACTCTTTCGTAGATTTTTCCTAGGGTGGGTAGCAGTAATATTGGCCTGTACGACGCCGTCTGTGTCTTGTTCTTTCCTGGTGTAGAGGTGACGATGATCCTGGCTGCTTTCCATGCCCTCGGGAAGTAGTGTAGTCTGATGGAGGCGTTGATGATGTACGTCAGCTAGACAAGGGCTTTACTTGGCATCTTTCATGACCACTCCGTTCGGCCCTGGTGCTTTGTATGGCCTGGCTCTCCTGATGATTCTCTTCAGTTCCCGGGGGCTCGTGATTATCCTGACCGTGTCCTGTGGCGGCAGCGCTCTGATCTCGTTTGTTGTTCTTTGAAATCTTCTTCGTGTCCTGTCGTCTGATAGATTCTCTGTTAGGCTGCTGATGTAGGCGAAGTATTCCATGAAAGCCTCCGCCTTCTCTGCCATGTCTGTAATGATGCTTTCCACGCCGTCTCTCCTTACTTTGATCGGTGGGACTGTCCATGGACTCTCGCTGCTCTTGATTTTCTGAATGTCCTTCCATATGTTGTTTTTACGGCTAGCGGGTGTAATTCTGTTGTTCTAGACCTCGTTGTTGTATGAATCCAGCATGGCTCGAGTCAGTTCGCATTCCTCCAGGTAGGTTCTCTTGTCGTTCGGGTCACGTGTGCGTTGATATGTCCTGCGGAGTTGGTTTCTTCTCGCGATCTGTTCTTGGATATGTTGCGGCGGCTTGCCTTGCTTCAGGTCCGGGTTCTTGGCGACGTAGTGCTCCTTTGCGACGCTTATTGACCTAATGATGACTTCTATGGCTTCCTATATCTTTGCAGGGGTGTCCAGGTCGCGATTTAACCTTAACTCCGTGTTGATTTCTTTCCTAAAGTTTGTCCAGTCGACGTTCCTGTAGTTGTACGTGACTCTAGGTGCTGCGAGGGCTGGCTGATGTATTGTCTTGAACATTACTGGCAGGTGATTAGACTGCAATTCCGTCATGGTTGTCGCTGTTATGAAGATGCCCCTGGCTATTCCTATGTCTAGTGTGGCGTCGGATACGTGGTACCGCGCGATCCTTGTCCTTCTGTCCGGGATTATGAGGTTGGCGTCGTTCCTGTCGATCCAGTTCCTGAGTCGCGTTCCTGTCCTGTTGTCTGTGCTGTTATTCCACGAGGTCTGCTTGGCGTTTAGGTCTCCTATAAGCAGCGTCTTCGGATGATTGAGTAGTCCTTCTAGTTCGTTCTCGTCTAGGGCTTGATTTGGCTTGTTGTATGCTAAGATAATCGTTTGGTGGTTCGTTGTTATCGCCACTGTCTCTATAGTGATTGTGTCTGTTGCCTGCTCTTCGAATTGGATGCTTCTCTTCAGGTATAGTGCCACTCCTCCATACGGTTCCTAGTTTGACCTGTTTTTGTAAATCATCTCGTATCCCTTACTTTTCTTTCATTGACACTCAGTATATCTGGCGTTGTTTGTCTCGAAGTACTTGAGTAGTTGCTGATTGACTACATGTTCCATGACGCATAGCTACATTGCGTACAAAGATATTAATAGGTTATTCCATTCGACAAATTACTATTTAGAGCCAAATCTACGATAATTCTTCCCCCTGAACTAATATTCGCTTAAACTACTGAAATTAGTTAATTGATCTTCATCAATATAAACTTTAGGGAAATTTAAACTAGTATTATTAATTGACTGCTTATAAAGTTTACTATATAGAACCCCGTATCTTATTATTGAGTAATGTGTTTCGAAATCTCTTAGCAAGTTTCGACTAAGTATTGTAGTTTTGTAATTTATAGAATATAAAGTAGGAACTTTAGCGGTATTAGTGATGAATAGGGGATAAAATTAAAGATAGATAAAGTACAACGAAAAGCTGAAACTGTTTAACGAAAAGGACAACTTTCTGAAACGCTTACGAGTAGAGAAATCCATCTAAGTTGAAAAAGTACTTTCATGCTAGTGTAATGCTCACTATTTTCCCTACCCCTACCTATGAAAGTGGCGCAAAAAGTGCTCTTTGGATTTTTGAGGAACGATTATTACCACAAGCGTGCTTGTACTACCCCACGAAGCAACATTCCTAAATCTACCCAATTCATCATTATACACTGAACATTGCTTTTATCGAACGTCTGCCTCTTAGCTGATCCTGGTGCATCTGTGTATATTTTAAAAAGGCATGCAGGATGGAAATCAGCAGCCATTGCCGACGGGTACGTTGAAAATCCATCGATAATTAATAAAAGCTATTGCCGGAAATTTTTTTTGACATGGTGATGTGAAAGCATTCGAAATTGCTAGACTTTCAAGATACACTTTCAGCAACGCTTTTGAGCAGCAGCGTCCCACGGCTTACTAGCGACGAAACACATCCACTATTTAACATTGTAAATTGAACAAACGTAAACATTTAGCTGAATATAAATAAGTGAATAAAGTTTCTTATATTTAACCGCTTTCTAATTATGTGTTGTGAAAGTATGTTTCAGCACTCGGCCAACGTCTCAGGCTAAAAACCTCCTCGTTTGCAAACTAGTACTTTCAGCACTTGTCACTTGGTATTATCATTTTCTATCACCGCCTGTGAAAATGAAAGAAAAAGCTTGTGTTGGAAGATTTTTTTATCCCAAGTGTTGAAATGGTGTATTAAACATGATTCGAAAACGACTCTGCACACGAATGAGATAATTGGATTGCTCGAGCCCATAGGCAAGGGCCATAAGTTGAAGCAGTGTGCAAAGAGGTCTTCGAACGAGTTTCTATTTATAATTTTTCTACCACTGCAAATAAAATCTGAACGGTGAAACCGTGACGAATGCTGTGAAGCTCAGCCGATTTGAAATGATGCAGATTTTTGGCGTTGTTGATACAGAACCACACAAAAATGATGATGAACCGAAAGTGCATGCGCAAAGATGATGTACCCGTGTGCAAAGTGTTGTACTATGATACCTTACTAGTAGCGCCTTAAATGCGATTACAATTTAAGCAATTTAATCTTCACAAATTCAATGAAGTATGAATAATTTAAAATTATTTTCTGAATATACAAAGAAACGAAACATAAGATTTGAGCATTTCAAACCATTTGGCTAACAAAAACAATATGAAGGTTGTATCATGAGGCTTGGTTTTTTCAATATATTCAGAATATTTTTTTGTCTATTTTGACTGGCCGAACAATCTATATCTAAAGATCAAATAACATATAGCACGAAATCTGTAATATAGATTCTTGATTGAGGGCCTATATATTAATAATATAACATTAAAAATATTAACCCCAAGGTGGTATAAAACCAAACAACGTAGCACAAAATTCAATCAGATGAGGGGGAAGACTTTTGTAACATAACATTTATGCTTGAATTAATCTTTATCCATGGGTTAGTTCATATCAAGATCTAACAGAAAGGAAAAGAAATGTATTGCCGTGAAACAACCTTATTTTATCTATTGATATAACAAGTGTATGGATAGTATTGATCGTTGTGATCAAAACATCAGTATATACAGTGCAAGGATACGCGGCAAGAAATGGTATTTTGTCTTGCATTTCTTCTGGATGCTGTTAATAAAATTCGTGCCAATTGCATAAACTGCATGGATCATCTGTCATTCCGCGGAGAGTTGCCCTCAGGTTAATGGAAAGATCACAGAGTAGAAAAAGAGGAAGATCTTCTTCTCTTAAAAATATGGTCTTCTTCTTCGATCGACTGGATCATTTGGTACGCCAGCAAGAGAAGCAAAAATGCCTCAAATGCAAAGTGGCCCTGCATATTAATTGTTTCACCACTTATTTTACAACTTTTTTTGTTTTCTGTTCTACCAAACTACAAAAAATATAAGCTGTAAATTTTAAGTTTGTACGGATAACTTCCTATTGTCCTTATTTAAAAACATACTAAATAAAGTACTTTTAATAAAAAAATATAAATGTTTTAATAATGATTGGTTGTTTACCATTATTTGTAATATATTGTAATTTTTTTTAATGAATAGGAGAACTTCAGGCGTTATAACATTTCCACCCTTCTCTTTTATTTTTGAATTTTAAAATTGCTGTTTTGATTTTAATAGAAATTATTTGAATAAATAAAAATAAGAGTTAAACGTTCCTTGAGTTACCCTGTCGCTGCTCAGATACGTCTTATTGCGGCGGCACTAGGGGTGTGAGTTCGAATTCTGAAAATTCAATTAAATGTGGGCGCCAGATCTAAAGTATACCGAATGATAAGAAAAGATAAGATAAATTGTCAGATTACATTATTCATAATAAGACACCAATGTAAGGAAAGTAAACGCAAGAAATAAAAGATATGCTTTTCCTCAAAAATTTTAATAATAATATTTGACTCTACTGAGTATCTTTTCAAAATTACATCTTAATTTCAACCACCAATTACGCATGGGATAGGTAAGATAGAATAAGCAATACTTTACAAGACTGATCCTAGATTACAATATAATGAGATCGTAGCATATGAAATTTTCTTTACGACCCTAATTAAAATTAATGGTTCTGATAAACGAATAGCCAGTAAGTTACGATCAGCCCATTAATAAGTCAAAATATTTCATTACATGATCCCAAAGTAATTATAATCAAAATGTTTTATCAATAATTAACAATCTGTAAGTATAGGTAAGATAAAATAAGCAA
Source organism: Pissodes strobi (assembly GCA_016904865.1). NCBI lineage: Eukaryota > Metazoa > Arthropoda > Insecta > Coleoptera > Curculionidae > Pissodes > Pissodes strobi. Next base: position 20,683 of record MU183412.1, on the reverse strand, counting down.
TACTTATCAAAAATTTCGATCACCTATGATATTTAGAAAATCGGTCAAAATCGGGAGATAATTGTAGAATCTATCAGACGTCTCTGAGAGAAATTCAATTTATATCATTTTTAAGGCTTAGCCTTGAAATATCTAAATATAGCCAAATAATATCACTACTTCTTTTGTAGTAACAGAGTAAGATAATTAGGAAATAATAGTTTACAAAAATTTACAAATAGAAATTCCAAGATTAATACTGAGTATGTTCCTGAGAATTCAATCTCTGTGATACATAGTAGGTACTCACTAAAGATAATTATTTTGATTGATCAGATCAAAATCAATGTTATGAAGCATAAAGCTAGAGATAGGTATATAATCTCATGTTGAGATACGGTAAGATAGATTTACAATCAGATAAATGTACAAGAATGTTACGAAGCTTAAAATTAAATATATATAATCTCGTTTTGAGATATGGTAAGATAAATTTACAACATGATAAATGTACAGGATTTGATTGATAAGATCAAAATCAAAGATACGAGGCTTAAAGTTAAGAATATCTAATCTCGTGTTGAGATACGGTAATGTAACTGTAGATACAATAAGGTAAATGTACAAGATAAATCAAAGATAAGATAAAGGTAAGAGACAGATACGGTAAAGATACTTAAAATTTAATTTTAAAATGTTGGTTTTTCAATTTAAAAAGATGAAATAATGAGGAATTGTGCAAACATTTCTAGAAGGTAAAAAGGATCACTTATCTTATTCCCGACGAGAATGCTCAGGGCTCCAAAAGGCTTCTTCAGCAAAGTGGCTTCATATTGGAATCGTCTTGGAATCACCCGATCCTCTCCTATAGACTCCTCATTTGCCCATATGAAATGAAATTTAGTACTATTACTCGAACCAGTTCAAATTCAGGATTCCATCAGAGTTGGAGTTACAATTAGAGTAAAGTTAAGTAGGTAGAGTTGAGAGTAAATTTCAAAGTAAAATTAAGAGCCTGAAATAAAAAACGAACATAAGACGTCTCAAAATGGCGTCCTCGTGCTGCTAAAAAATCTCGCCATCACTCAACCTGATGTTCGGCTCTCCTTCAGTGTCGGCTAATCCATACTAAAAGGCCATTGGAGTCAAAAACTATTATATCCAGCCTAGCTGTTATCAATTTCCAGGGAAATTAACAAAACATTTTGACGCCGCTGTCACGACCTTTACACCTTTTAGGCCTGAAGGTCTATTCGAAAAGGGACTCCTGCTTCAGCAACAATCGGTTTTATTCAACAAGACTCATAAAAACTAACTTCCGCAGGATGACACGAGATCAACCTACAAAACCCGAGTCGATACGAGGTCAATTCAAATACCACCAACTAGGTAATCATGAATTCACTTCCTAATTAGAAAATTCCGCAAGAAAGTCGATCAAATCTCCTTCACAAATTATTCTGAATTATGTAACTGTCAAAACAAAGCACCTAGTCATGTCACAAACTAAGGAAAGGCTGTAAAATGAATAGATGCATTGCTAGTTGCCTATCTACATCGCCAACTTTTCATATTAAATTCAAGATTCTGGCAACCATATTTGGGGATTACAAAAACTGTATGCCTGCAGTCCAGTGGCATAGACAACATTAAAATAATTCCAATGATGTGCTAGATTATATTGAAGTTTGCGAATGTAAGAAAATAAATTAATTGTTTTTGGATTGTTACAGAAAATTCAAAATTACTGACATTGGAACGAGCATATCCAAATGATTTTTGCAGCATATCAAGTTAAAATATGTGTAAAAAGTAGAACATAATTGAATTAACGTAAAGCAAAATATATGGGCTGAATTTTCAGCAGTAATCTCTGCTGGTAAAAGACTATTAAATGGCATAGGCAGCATTTTTATTAATTCAGTAAAAAATATTCGCTAATTCATAAGATAGTTCGTATATAAACGCTCGTTGGGAAACTGAAACGATTTTTCTCGAATTTGAGGTAATGACTCCCAAAATTTATATCATGCGTTCATAAAAGTTCCGCATTTCCGAAACTAAATATACCTGTTCGAACATTTCATAAATTTCGCCTAAAACTTATATTAAAAAGAAATAGATCATTTTTCAGAATTAGCGTTTCTGCTAATACATTTAAAATACATTATCTCATTGCACATAAGCATGCATGTTTATACGAGCAACAATCTGCATCTGCTATTGTACGAGATATAATAGGATTCTGAGTAATTATTTTAGCAAATATTGTTTGAAGCTCGTCAAGTAAATTACTATTAAATCCACGTGAAATTCCAGTTTCCTTAGAAAACACCTGTAAACTAATTTTCTAATTTAATACAACAAATCCTGGAATGATAAAGTTTGTTGAGTTTAGTAAGAGCAATCAGTACTATAAAGCTAGTTTAATTCCAATAAAGTTAGATATCTTTGGGAGTTCTAGATTATTCGATTTATTTATTCAACAGCGGTTTTAAAGTCAGATGACATAATTTATAAGTCACTTTGAGCCTATTTTAAACTGATTTGTTTCTAACTTTTGTATTTCAGACCCATTATTTTCGCAACATTTCCTGGTTCAAATATTATTTTAAAGCTCTCTCTTGCAGTGTGTATCCGTTAAAGTGTGGTATCGATTATCACAACATTACTATTACGAGTGGATTTCAGTACTCAGACTCATTTGACAGCAGGCCTCCTCCGAAGATGCGCATGAAAATAGGCCATATCGAGGGAAGATAAAAATTAATGTTTGTTAATATTACAAATCGTGGTAACGCGTATCTTTTGTTAGAGTACCGGCTTTGCTGTTGTGAAACATCGTGTACAGAGCGGTGTGATAACTCTTTTATTTTAAAAGGTAGGTTCAACTCAAGTGCTTCTAAGTAACAGGGCAATAAAAAATACCATTTTTCAACGGGGTCTTTCCGAGGGTCCACTGCCCATTTGCTTGGGATCTTCCTTATCTGAATAGGAGCCCAGCCGCCTTTGCCAGCTTGGACCAGAGAGAGTTTAGTGTAGCCTAGTTATCCTGACTGGTACCTTGACTAGATTTTTCAATTACCGAGGACAAAACACATCGTCAAGTCTGGCAGGATCAATTTCAATTAGAAATAAATCAACACGGCTAATATGTTGTGCTTTCTTCTTGATTTATCGTGCGTACCTTTAATTTTTCAAGTGAAAAGACTAAATATAATCTACCGAGAAGCACCTTACAGGAAATATTACTTCCAGAGATACCGAGTTTTAGTTCTCTCTAATATACTGTAATCCTTTTACCGTTTCCTCTCTTGGTATTATCTAAATGTATGTGGTATAATTACGGCGGTTATGCCATTTATATTAAGTTAATTATATCTATCTATAAAATCCATGGCAGAAATTTAATTTTACTTATTTAAACCTTATTATTGAGCGTTTCGCCTTGATATCGGTCAATTAAGATCAATTTTCCTTACTTGGTGCGGCTACAATTTTTTCCATATATTTTAGTCAGTAAATCCCTTTTAGTTTAGTATTTTGAAGAGATTTTAGAAGTCTTCTATATTCTAGCTGCCAAGGGAATAAGCTAAGCGTACTTTAGTGCATATTTATTCCCTAATTTTAACATATAGATTGTTACATCTTTAAGCAATAGTAACTAGGTAATATTAAAATATTCATTTAAGGATAACTCCTCTTTTTTATTAACATCGAGGTGATTTATTGAGATTTTTATACAGTAATTAGTAATGTTAAGTTATTGATCAGAGAGTTGCTAAAGTATCATAACTAGTGCTACTTTTTGATTTGAAGCTTAATCACAGTGAGTACCAAGTCTAAATCGTTTACTTGATACTTGATTGTTGTAATTTCTAGTGTTAAAGTGTCAAGATGCAACTTCATTAACATAGCAATTAGTATAATTGTAATTTGAACATTAATTACCACTTGTAGCATATATGAGCTAGCTTAAATGATATTACAAATTTTTTCTTAGAATAATATTAACTATCAGTAATCAGAAAATGTTCTAAACAAGTAGATTGTTCTACCTAAGTAGTATTTTTTTAAACTGGTTGTTTGTATTCCGGGTGTTTATTTTAGAAACTGTATTTAGGCTATAATTCAACATGAAATGAGTAGTAACAGATATGATTAGGAGCTGTTCGAAACAAGATATATTTTCGTCATTATATATCGTTTGGAATTTGGAATTCTCAAATGTAATTTACTGCGCTGATAAAACTCCCATTTTGACGAAAACAAATTTAAACCTGATATTCAATTATGTACAACACGTTTCCTTACAGCTTAAATTTTTAAACTTTGTTAAATTTTGTAAAGGGAGTCCTAATATATATTATAATTTTATATTGAAGATACGTGTGATTAATGCCTATTCCTATTCATTTTCTATATTTGGCTACTTGAAGTAATTTTCAAACAAAGTTTAGAGAAAGATTCGCTTCCGTTATCAATTCGTTAATGTAGCTGTATTCGATAAATAAGTGATTTTCTGGCTTTAAGTTTCACGAAATATTTTAAACGAAAAATTAATATATTCCAGCTGTTTTCAAAATCAATCTAGATTCTTGGTTCAAGTATTATTTCACGCGGTATAAACGCTAGTAATGTAACTAATTGTGTGCCACTTTGTGATGAATTGTTTTTTTCAAGTTCAGTCACCAATTTGTGAGGATAGTTAATTTATTTAATTTAATTAAGCATGAAATTAGGGCGTGGATTAGACTATTTCTCTTGTCAACTATACTATTTTTTAATTGTGGGCGCCAGGCTCTTAGAGACAATGCAACAGAAAAAATAGAATATTTTGATATCAATAATTATGAATTTATGAGGATAGAATAATTCGTGTCTTATAGAGCCCAGTCCTGCAGTAAATCAAAGAAAGTGCTTTAAAAAACAATCTATATTAATTTAACAACTAATTTACAGGTATGATGATGAGGTTTAAAAAAATTGTTGAAGTTCAGATAATCGGATGTAAATATAACTTATAATATAATTTATGAAGTTTTAGCTTTGACTGAATTGACTAGCAATGTGAGCAATAAAACAAATTTAATTATTACAGTTAGTTGGTCTTTCCAAAAAAAAGAGCTGGTTTCACTCCGGGAGTGCCGGCAGAAGTGAAAACTTCAACATTAACGTTGTGCATTTTTGAATATTTTGGAATTGTTAGGGAATAATTTCGCACGAATTGCTTTATTTATTGGTATAATAGTACCATCATTTATGTGGTAAAATACAATATTCATTTATTGCGCTATCGTACACAAACATGATAATTTATATTACATAAAAATTTTACACTTCAGAACTATTACAACCTCATCCCGTTCTCCCGGAATTCAATATCAAAAAAACAAAACAAAAAATCTTTATTTCCAAAATTTTCAAATTTTTTTTTGTCAAAATAACGCATTTTTTTTTTGCTCTTTCCATTTTTGCTATCCCGGATCTCGTAGCTCAACTCCTTCCCTTTTTTTCACCGAAAAAGCTTTTCCCTCCCCCCGCCATTTTTTTTCTTAAATTTTTCTTTATTCATTTTTTTTTATTTCGTTATAAACTGCTTTTGGGCACTTTCCGAGTGTCGTTCTCCCTTTTTATCAATTGCAAAGAAAATCGGAGAAAGGGGGGGGGTGGTATAGGGTGAATTTTTTTCTCCTCCCGTAGGGTCCACGTATGGAGATCCTGTCGAGCTCAGAATTTCGCTCCGACGCACCGTTGCAGAGCTACGGCCAAAAAACGGTTTTTCCCCATTCTTCCCCCCTTAACGTGGAGCTCCGTCGCCTCCCATATGGCCCAAGGTAGCCCCCCAGGTACCACACCTCCCATAAAAATTTGGATCCCCTACCTCATCCCGTTCTCTCGGAATTAATTATTTAAATTTTTTCTTCTCTCCCCTCCCCTGGAAAAACGGGGAGGGGGGGGGGGGGGGCGCGTCGTCCAGATTTGGCACAGAATCTTCATTTTACTCCGTCTACATCCTCTGAAAATTTCAGCCCTCTACCCCATCGGGAACATGCCGAAACGATCGCGAGCTAGCGGTCTCCCTCCGTCTTACGGTTTTTCGATCAGGCCACGTGTCCTGACCCGAGTTTAACATTTTTAACCCATCCCGAAAAAGTGCACAACGCCGCTAAAGAAGTTTTCACTTCAAAAACTCTCCTTGGACGTTCTAATGCTTAACTCGTTCAGTTATCTGCAACCATGTGATCGTTTGGGACCTCCACTGGAAACCTCTTCCGCCTGTACCTAAGCTCATCCGCTATAGGCGTATCCAGGGTTTACCGGCAATCCCAGCGATGATTCCCACCTGCTTGTGTGTAGTTGACGTCTCGGAGAAGTTGTTACATAAAAAAATGGACAAGTTTTAGACCAACTTATACCGCTAATTAATTAATTATTCAGGAAAGTATCCTATGGACCTCAGTTCGGCATTGGAGGTATTAACCGACAACTTGAAAATTTACTGGTTACAGCAGATATAATCAGAAATTAAATTACAATTTTCAGTTCAGCAAAAATTATAAATAACTATAGTTAAATAACACTATAAATAATTACTGTTACTCAAGATATTTATTTTCTTTACTTTGAGATATGAAATTCCAAAGAAATTATGATTGAAATTAAAAATTCAAAAGAAAATTATGAAACTTGTCCAAACAGTGGCTCTCTGCAACTTCAAATAGAAGGTAACTAGATTTTTATAGTAAATAAGAAAATGGAGGTATTACCTCTCTATAAATGAGTCTTATTATAACTCAAAATAAGTAATTTCTTTTACTTTTTTTTATATGGCCCTTGGCACATAAGCGATAATTAAAAAAATGGAAAAATCGAAGTACAACCTCTCTTTAAATGAGTCTTATGACTCCAGATAAATAATTTCTTTTACTTAATCTATAAATATGGCCCTTGGCACATAAACAATAATTGAACGTAAATTACGTCTCAATTAATTAAAGATAAAGATAAGATAATCACTATCTCACCTTGAGATAGGAACTTAGATAAACGATAAAGAAAAATAAACCAGGTAAATTTACACACATGTACTTAAACCTCTCATATATGTATAGGGTGGCCCGTTTAAGAGGGGCCTAACCTTATCTCGAAAACTACGGGGGTTGGAAAAAAATTTAAATACAAAAGTTGTTCCTAGTAAAATGATCTTTATTTTTTTGTTTTGTTCTAATCGTCACTTCTTTATATACAGGATGGTCAAAGAAAGTTACACTTTTTTAAATGAAACACCCTAGATTTTATTACATTTTTGGATTCTTCTTAAAATTCTAAGCATATTTGGTGTATGGTATTACACCTCTAGAGTTAGTAGTTTCACAGATATAAACAGTTGAAAATCGGTACTTTGACTACTTTTCACCTTGGTAGCAAGAAGACCATTAGAGATGGAGTAAAATTAACTTCACATTCCTATCTTAACTTCTCAAGAGCTATTTGACGGTACTAATTGGCAGGTGGTACCATGGGTACCAAATCTGGTACCTCTGCAGGTACAATCAGTTAGCACCATCAGATAGCTCTTGGAAAGTGAAGATAGGAATCTGGAATTCATTTTACTCCATCTTTAATGGTCTTCCTGCTACCAAGGTGAAAATTAGCCAAAGTACCGATTTTCAACTGTTTATAGCTCTGAAACTACTAACTCTAGAGGTATAACATCATACAACAAATATGCTTAGAATTTTAAGTAGAATCCAAAAATGTAATAAAATATAGGGTGTATCATTTAAAAAAGTGTAACTTTCTTTGACCATCCTGTATATAAAAAAGTGACGATTAAAACAATACAAAAAAAAATAAAGATCATTTTATTAGGAATAACTTTTGTAATTTAATTTTTTTTTCCAACCCCCGTAGTTTTCGAGATAAGGTATAGGCCCACCCTTTACATGAATGTCGGTACATCATTGCGGAACGAGACACGGTAAGTGCTAATAATTATAGTTTGATGTTACATATAAACTGAAATATTAATGAAATATGCCTAAAAAAATACTATCACCAACAATACTATGAGAGAAAATCCAGAGAAATTCTACTACAAATTCAATTAACTACCTTTACAGGATAAGATAAATTCCGCTCTGAGAATCACCCAAATAATACTGTTCAATCTAAATGAATATACGTAAAACGATGAAATAATTTCGTTCTCTATAAATTTAGATTAAACTATTATCAAATTACACGAATTTGACCAATAAGATACGCAATTATCCACCAAAAAATCGGTATTGAACCTAAAGGTCACCACAAAAAAAATGAAGATTGTTGAATTCGCAAGTCACTCGAAAGTGTAATACAAAAATGCTAAATTCTTACTTTAGCGAAATATGATTGTCCGAATCAGAAACGATTATTAATTCTGTATTTAAAATATGAAAAATTTAGCGAAATATATGCAAGATGAATAAAATATTTTAAGATCAAATTATTAACACTTATCGGCTCGACCGTTACCACAAAGATGCTACGACCTTCCTTTCAAAATTTTGTACGTTCTACCTATTCTGACTTCCGATGCTCTGATTGGGCAATTTAAATCATGTGACAAGCGTTGTAGGAAACCCGGCGTCAAACTAACGAAACACTCAGCATACGCTAAATGTAGCAATCTATTGTAGATTATATGCTTAATTTACAGGTATTGAACAACGTACTACGCCCTTCACTTACCAACTATACAAGATAAGCCCGTTTCTGAACAGATGGCATTCACTCAATAAAGAAATCTGCAATGACACAAGTCCGTAAATTATGGATATAAATGTGCGTACCTGTTCTTCTTAAATAGCTAATTGTGCGAAATGTATCCATTCACCAATAGGTGTCACTGCCGATTAATATACCAAACATCGAAAACTATTGATAAATAGATAGAATTTAGTGGAGCGGAATAAACTCATATTTGTTAACTTATATTCCGTTACAGTAGGTCGAACCGAAATACTTTGTACCCGTAACATCTGATCTAATACATTATTGTGTCTGATTACCTTTCAACATACACAGAATATATGTACCTGCTCCGCCAGCAAGCCGAGCCTGCATATATTCATTAGGAGCGCACGCACCGACATTTTATGTAATTCTGTGGCGCACGTATCTAATCCGCCATTAAGCCGAGCTTATAAACATACGCAGGTTGCTAGTATCTTGTCTGTCAGTAAACAAGCCCGCCTACTCATTAACAATTTCTGGTGCATCTACTCTTTAATTGCAAAATTACATATCTTTTGAGATGTTCTAGAATTATTTATTGAAATTCCCTAAATGTGTAATTTTTAAAAAATTAAAACATAAGTATATATCAATATAATACCTTTTTCTTCATAGATGCTCAAGGAAAAAAAAACAAGAAAAAAACAGTCAAAATGCAATTTTAATTTTATTAACCTCGGATTTCTATATTTATTTGCTATTCCTTTTTGATTTCCAATTTATGTATTTAAGTTGTCTATCTTTTTTTGAACATATTCTATTAACCACGTACATATTGAAGTGTTGCCGGCCCTCGATTTATCGTTTTTCAGTTTATCTTGTGTTATTCGCAATATTACGGCATCACCTTAAATGGTGTCGACTCAAAACGATTAATTTTAAATACTTGCTTGTGCATATCAATTTTTAAAACAAATGCGGACAAAACGAAAATTCACAGATTTGTATGTTGCTACATTCAATTACCTGTATTTGACAAGACTAGGAACTTAAACTGCATAAATCATAAATATTAGATTTCATTAAGCAAAGTAATGAGCAAAAGAATATCCGAAACATCTAATATAGCAATAGGTGATGAAACAGAGACCTAAAAAACTGAAATTCTTACATAATCAATGATGATCTTGTGCCTGAATG